>JAODUD010000001.1:51562043-51587385 GCA_026784285.1 Stomatorhinus walkeri | reverse complement strand
CATACTCAGCTGGTTGGTAGAATCAAAACCATGGTCTGGATTTGTAGCTTCTGGACCTGAAATGCCCAACACTGGTGGACAATGTAGCCAGGGCATTGAGGTACCACCCCTACTCTTTTGAAAGAGGTCCTGGGATCTTTTTTTAAATTTAATTTAGAGATCAGTGGTCATTGTTGACACGCCACAGCACACAGTGAACAACAATGAAATGTGTCCTTTGCATTTAACCCATATGTGACATCATGACATAGCAGGGCGCAGCTAATTCGGCATCCAGGGAGCAGTGCTTGGGGGCGATACCTTGCTCAGGGTACCTCAATGGTGCTTTGTTGGTCAGGGATTCAAACCAGCAATCTTTTAATTACAAGTGTGCTTCCCTAACCATTAAGCCACTCAGAGAGTCAGGACAGGTGCCATCCTTCAGATACGACTCTCTGAGTGGCTTAATGGTTTCTACAGTACAGTGTTCCCATCACTGCACTGGGGCACTGGGAACCACACAGTCCACTGAATGGGCTAACCTGTTGACCACAACAACACCTCTTTCAGCTTCACTTAACTGTCCTGGCCCAGGCCTCATTGGTCACCCAAGCTCCTTGCTTGCACGCCTGACATCACACTGGCGCTCCCTACCCATTTACATTAGCGCAGGAAACCTGCCTTAATGCTTGCAGCCAGGTCGTAATAATCTGAGCTGACAAAATCCACCCCCCAGCCTTCTGAATGTTTGCCTTCCGCTAATCACGCTGCCCCAGTTTGACCAACTACAACAAGCACAGGGAACGAGGCCATGACTTTCCGTGTTCCAAGACTTTCTGTCTCTAAAATAAGTCTGTCTTTCTCTGTTACTTTGTGAAGATTATGGGGAATTCCGGCCCAAGAAATTATTTGTTTATTGCCAGATTTTCTACAGAGGAAGTGTAACATCATTATGCATAAATCATGGGAAAGATTTAAACCCAAGTGGGAGCACTGACACAGCACTGACACAGCACAGCTAATTTCTGTGTTATGACGCTGAGCAACTATCTCCGTGTCACTGGTCTCCACAGGTATAGGTGACTAAGACGTTACGGTAAATTGTCCTTTAAGTTTGTTGATTCATATCCTCAAAAATCCAAAAAAGAAAAAACAAACAAGAACCTTACAGGATTTTGTGGATTTATTTAAGTTCACGGGCTGGTTCTGAAATTTTTTTTTTAAAGAAATCACCTAGAGACATAGACATCTGCAGTGGTCCTGGCGGACCTCATAACAACCACACCACTGAAATGGCCTTGTGTCCTCGGACGTCACAGGGAGTGCATGGCCACATGCGGAGCATCCCTAGTGTTCATGGGAAGCCATGACACTGCTCTGTCCTGCCCAGATGTGCCGTGGCGAACTCCAGGACCCAATGCGAGTGCAGGCTCAATTTCCTCTCATTCCCATGGCCTTTACAAGAATTGGTCTTCCATGAGCAGCCCATCAGGCACATAAACCAGCAGCCTGTTTCTGTGTCCAGAAAACGCCCAAAATAGAGGCCTTTTAATTTATAACTGAATTAAAGTCTCAGAAGGAAAACTCATATCGCTCTGAGGCATCATTAGTGTATTCTGAGAAATGGAGTTTGGACAAATCATTATCCTTAAAAACTGGCTAGACCGCAGAGAACCTTTGCCAGACCTTCATCAGAATAAATAAGAGACTTTTAGGATTGACATCTTGGAAGCCGTATCGTTTGGAAAGATGGTCGGATCTAAGAGTGTGCTTCGTGAGTACAATGAGCGGTCCACCACCAGCGAGGAAGTTTTATTATACACAATAAGGCCATGTGATCTGGCAGAATGTGCAGCCAACAACATCACAGCAAAGATATGACAGAGACAAGACAATAAAGAGAGGCATCAGCCAGCGGCTGTGGATCATGGGGGATTCTGGGAAAAGTATCTCTGCACTCTTCTTCAGGGGGCTGCCATAGAACTGCTGGCATTGACCCCCAAAGACCCAACAGGCCCCAGACCTCTTTTTGATTGGGTAGTGTTTCCAGGGATCAGGACAGATTAACACCACAAAGGCCTCCGATAACATCCCCCAGTACCCCTAGTATGTACATGGACACAGGCTGGTGCAGCACCTCTGAGCCACAGTACCCCCTACAGGTATGGTTGCAATGGAGAGAAAGCTGCTTCCTGGAAACAACTTCACAAAAAAGTGTAAATATGCTTTGGAAAATATTTTTCATGTATATCCCACAGTGAGAAAACAAGGAGGAATGTGTTTGAAGCTTGCATTATTAAAAACACCCCAAATGCGTGGTGTGGCTTGTTCTCAGACACCTGGGGGGGGCAAGTGAATAATAATAATGCTCCCCTTTTATCCGTGAGCTGGGGGGGGGGCAACTGCAGTTGATTGCTACTAAATTTCTAGCACACTAGATGGTGGGGGACAGGGGGTCCCTGACATATCAAAGGTACACATTTGGCTGAATTGTCACTGCTGGACTATGACTCACGGGACACTATAAGCCACGATCAATTTGGGATAAAGCTGCCAAACTGGGACTCACCTGTTTTGGGGCTGAGGGGCAGACTGGGTTAGGGACGGGTCTTAAAATGTCCCCACTGACCTCTTCATGTGCTTCATTGCCCGATGAAGTTGTCTAGCAATCTAGCTGGTTGTGTATGACTGTATGACTTCACACACATTGCACTGGAGCTATTCCTGTGCAGTTGGCAGGGAGCAGAGTTGCTGCATTTCCTCTTGCTTACTCTCCACATAAACCAACACACATGTTTGTTTTCATATATTTGTGTGGACTGTCACTTCATTTCATTGGAAAAAGAACCCCTACCCCAACAATGACAACCTTAACCCTTATCCAACCCTAACCTTAATCATAAGTAACTAACTGAAATACAATACTTTTTGCATGTTTAATTTTTTGATTGCATTCACAGATTTTTATAAAATTGAGGTTATCCAAATGGGGTTTTGCGACACTTTGGGGACATTTGGTGCCCATTTTGGTCCCCAAATGTGATCTATGCAATCAAGCACACACCTCAATGTCAAAATAATAGGTTTTTATTACATTGTGGGGAACAGTTTGTCCCCACAAAGTAATATATACATAATCCACACACACACACACACACACACACATACACACACACACAGGGAGAGCACAGGGACGCAGCAGTGTAGTTAGCATCAGGGTGAGGAGATATCTTCTAACGGCTGGCTCAGTTGCGGTAGCTTTTCAGCCAAAAAGTGTGCCGCCTGCCAGTATGCCCCACTTTGATCGCCATAACAATATTCATCTAAGTGTAATGATGAGTAAAAAGGCCTAATGACACACATCAATTATTCAAATATCTTTGCATGCACTTCACTTGAACTGTGTCATCACAGCAAATAATATACATAATAGATGATTCAGTTATGTTCTGCTCGGCTGCAGAAGTCTGGTAGCTGACAGATTTATTGGTTGGCAGTTGTACGCAGTTAGCAGTTTTCCAAGGTGCCAGTCTCAGTGGGCCTGGATGGCTAGCAGTCTGGCCATTGCAGCTCCTTAACTGCCATGCCCACTATTAGCGGAAGACAGGCAGCAACCAACTTTATACCTTTAAATAGGGAAAAGATTATTGCCATTAGAATCCTTGATAAATTTAATCAGTGCACAAAATGAAATTAATGAACCACATGAAGCCTCCCACTGTTTCAAAAAATAGTATCTGTGGGTCTTCATGAAATTCAAGAAAAGAGCAGGTAATAAATTAGAGAATTGCAGATACCAGGAAGGGGAAAAAAAAACATCAGACTTTCAGTATGACTGTGACCACAATTTTGAAGAACGGTAAAAGCTGCAAAATAAAGCATAAAAAATCCCGCATGAGCAGCGGTGACAGGAGATAGCTACGGTAAGTGCAAAGCCACACTCATTGTTTCAGTGTTCCTTTCCTGTTTTGTTCAGTCATATGTGTATCACTTTTCACCTTTGCCTCAATTAAGTGCCAGCTTAAAAATATTTAGCAGAATATGCATAATTCTACCATGGATTCTATCGCCTGGAGGGGGTGCGTGTTCATTACACAAACACACACACACACACACACACACACACACGTTGGGTAAACATATCTTTAAGGGTATCGCTCATTCATTTCATTTCTAGGGGAATAAATGCTAATGCTAACTATGACAACCTTAACCCAACCCAGTTCTAACCATAACCATAAGTAACCAAGCAAAATAGAAGAGTTTTTGCATTTTTAGTTTTTTTCATTGATGTCACAGATTTTTATTAAATTCAGTTCTCCCTTAAGGGAAAAAAACGGGTATTCATCATATTGTGGGGACATTGTGTCCCCATAAGGTACGGTATACCCGCTCTCTCTCTCTCTCTCTCGCTGCCTTTCTCTCTCTCTCTCTCTCTCTCTCTCACACACACACACACACACATAATGTTGGCATACTTAACTACTTAACCCTAGTCCCATTCACAACACCCTTAACCCCTAACCATAACCAGAAGGAATCAAACAAAATATAAGGCATCTGGCATTTTTACTTTTTTGTTTGTTTGCATTCATAGATTTTTAAAAAACTGAGGTTATCCAGATGACAACCTAATAATATCCCCATAATTAAGGAAGTTTTAGATTTTACCACACCAAATGTGATCTATGCAACCCCCCACACCCCTCACACACACAAACACACATTATGGCCCATATTGAAAGATTAGTTAGCCCAACTTTAGGGGAGGCAGAATTCAAACCCCCAACCCTGGAGGTGTGAGGTAATACTGCTGCGTACTGAGCCCTCCTCATAGACAATGAGTATCTGAAATGTCTCATTAACTCTCCCTTCACCGTGTAGTAAGATCAATGCTAGACCCTTCCATACTGCCATTAGTGGACTATAGGAAAATCCTATTGGCAAAAGAGTTTTCTTGTGTCAGTTTGGGATCAACCCTTAAAAATGTTCCGGGCTGTGAAATAGTATGTTTCACCTTTGTTGTTTTTTCACCTGGGTTTGAGAATGGTTTGTTTATAACACTCTGGTTAACCTGCTCATGGGCTCAAGGAATTGTAAATGGATTTCAGGCTCACTTATCTGAATATTGTCGAGTCCAATCCACCACCATGCTCCAGAAAAATATTTATCAGCAGAAGTCCTTTAACAGACCAGGTTCTGGTTTGCATTTGGATTTGTACACAGTGCTGTCTACGCCTGTGGTTTCAATTCTCAGAAATGAGGCAAAGAGAAATTGAGATGAAACATTGTTTTTTTGCAATGTCCCTGGATGCACCAGACAGCTAAATGAATACTGGTGTTTTTCAGGCACAGACACAATCAGTTAATGCAAATTGTTTGTCATGCTTCAATATTTCACCTGTAATACTAAAGGCTTTTCAAATTATCACAATGTCGGGGGTCTAAAATAGGGTTTCAGCAGCTTAACCATTATTGTTGTCATTAGTATCATTCTAAGTAAGGTAACAGGATGCCAATATTTCCCAGTTTGATGGTGTCCAGGACAACTTAAAGATGTGTAGTCATAGGTAATTATATGGCTTGCTGTTCCTGGGCGAACCATCATCCCCAGAGGACATAACTATAACTACGAAACGAGATTTTAAAAACATTCAAAATGGTTTGGCTTCTTATCATCCCCGTTCCAGAGTTAACAAAAGTATCACTTGAATGAAATAACAACGACCTTCCTTTATTGGTTTTGAATGAATACCATAATCTTGAAATCTGGATTCCTTTAATTTTCTTGAGTTAATTTTATCTTCTAGTAAAGCCAAAATGTTTTTCTGAATGGACTGCTGGCATTAGACAAACTCAAGCTACCAATTGCCTTTTTCCTTTTTCCTTTTCTAGTAAATGATGAACATTTTAGCAAACTTCCTGAGATGCATTCTTACTGAATGAAGTACAGTTTCCCCTGCTATTTTTAGACCGGGTTGGAAATATGCAGGGTTACAAAAAATGCCATGGAGTAAAGCAGAAGGAAGATGTTCTGAGGTGCATTATGCTTGTCCTGACTTGACACTCTTCTCAAGTCACGGAATTACCAATAGACACAGCGTCCTTGACAGAGACAGGGAAGAGTGATGTGAAAGAAATCTAGTGATTGACAGACTGTTGGTGTCACATGAAACAAAACTGTTCAATATCAGCTGAAGGGAAAGGATTGTTTTGGCAGGTTATTGCAAGCAGGGCTAATAACCACAAGAAAAGCCCTGTTCTGACAATAATTAGCTGATATGTGGGTTTAACTAAGGACACTTAAAGAAAAGGCTTAAATGAACGTCTTGGCCCAAATGATGCTGTGTCATACCAGCTGGATTACTTTGAATACACTTCTGAACTCTGTTTGAAGCATTAAAGTTTTCAAGTACTGTGATGAAGTGGTTGGAGGAGGGATGTATGATGCATATTTGTAAGTGCTGTTTGCCTCAGTTTTAATGGTGAAGGATTTCTTTGTAAAGACACATGCCTCCTTGTGTATAAGAACTGTAATACAAGTAAATGAAAAGGCCTTGTGCCAGTAATGATTGTTTCTTTATATGTAGACTTACCCTACATGTAGACACCAATGTAAGGCTGAAACGCAGGTCAGTTTAATAATGTGATGCACATGGCAGTGTAAATGTTTAAGGGTATTTTATTAGAATTCTGTCATTCTGTCATTTGTGCATTCTTTGGGAAACCAGCAAGGCACAATTATTTGTCAAACGTGTGTAAAGACAAAAACATCTTAATAATACAGAAAAGTATAATAATAATAGTACAGAAACTATCAAAGAGGCATAGGGTAATGTTTAATACATCGCACAAAGCAGAATAAAACTTGCAATACATACTTAATTATCCAAAATATACGAAGGATACATTTTTCTCTGAAAACCTACATATCAAGCAGTGGTGTAGAAAAGGCACAACGTAGTATAAGGAAGGGCTTTTACAAAACCACGATACTAAAACGATATAAACAAGACACTGTACATAATATAGTTATACTGTTTATTGACCAAAGACATGGCCACATACTGTAATCGCTAATTAAACTAGCAGGGCAGTGTGATGTACAATAAAGAGTGAAGAGAGGCGTGCAGGTGCAAGGCGGCCAAGGACAAGTAGCGGCCCGCGCGCGTCCCCCCACGGTGATGCGCACGCGCTGCGACGGCCGCGCGAGATTTCTGCGGACTTCATGCCAACGTTTATCAGGACAGTTTAAATCCGGAGGAGAATGAGAAGATGATACCGAAAATTAGGGGCGTGGATGTTTCCAAAACAAGCCAGAACAAAACATGCAATTCAGAAAAAGCGCAAACGAAACGTTTCGGCTAATTAAAGAAAAATAAGCTATATAAACAGTTTTGAATGTCTACGTAGGTTTGAAAATTGACATAGCATGTTTAATAGATTAAGCGAACCAGAAAAATAAACAGGACATGTAATATAAGGTATATATTTTAACTTGAAGCCTTTTAGTTAATCACGACTGTACTGTAAATGTTTCTTGTCTGCAATGTCTCCACATAAATGTGCGTAAATGTTCCTGCACTTTCTTAGGTATTTTTCACGTTTACTACGGTAAGCTTGTGCCATGCCTGCGACACAGTGTGACAGACTCATTGCAATCACACAAAAAAAAAACAAAAAAATCAGATAGCTGCCATATTACTTCCTCGTCTCCACTGCAAGGCACGGTGGGCGTGAACACAAACAGCAAGAACAGCATGCAAATAAACTACAACTACGGAAGAAGGAAAAAACAAACACATCTCTGCTTTAGGGACAGAAAAGTAACCAAGAGCGCGTGCGTTTACATATAATCTATCTGAGGAGTCCCGTTTAATCAGCCGCTATAGCTGAACTACTTACGGTGAAAACTACACAAAATGCATTTAAGTCTATGTCTCATTCACGTCTATACCCTCAGCTATTTAATGACAAACACAGAATATGGCTTACAGGGTGTAGGACCTATAATCGCAGCGACGGCATCAAACCTGCATGTGGATTCAGGGATTCCCGACGCTAACAAACTGGTCAGTCATGTTTCAGCGTAAACTCATAGCGAATAAACTAAATGCACACAACATATTCAATTTTAGTACACGTATTTACAAAATACACATTGTGGTGGTGAGGGACTGCATTATTGCCTGCGCTGTTCTCGAAAAGACGGCATTGCGCGTCCCGATCCGGTGGCCACTTGTCTTACAACTGCGGTGGAAATAACTTAAACCATAAGTGCGCGGAGTAATCAGGCTCTGCGCTGAATGATGAAATCCTGCATTGAAGGGTGACTGCCAGAAAACATGTTCCCAGCAGACTCTGCCATGAGTGTAAACAGTGTTCAACTTGTAGTAAGGACTAGTGTGAATTGGAGGGGAACAAGCCTAGAATGATTAAGAGCCACGATATTCTGCATATTGCTTCATTGTCTGTTCAGCATCTTATTCTATTGACTGCTTGTCAAGTTACATATCTATACATCTTCTACATACATGTTCTGTGCACTTGTTTCCAACATCATCTCCTCAGGTTCTCTACCAACAGAAGCACATGCAGAGATGAAAGCAGCATCCGTGGAGGAAAAAACCAGACATAAAGGAATTCTTTAAGTGGCTCGATGGCAACATGACAAAACAAAACTGCATAAATATTTCATTGTAACATTCTGAATAAATTTAATCTTATTATTTCAACAAAGAGAAGAAGAAAAATTGGATAGGAGGATCATAACAGATAACAGGCACTACATATTTTTGTGTACATGAAAGAAATCTTTCATTTTCTTTTTTTTAAATGTTGTGTAATATATAGTACAAATACTATGATGCGTCACAGCTTTTAACTGTTAGATAAGACCAAGAGAGATTCCTTTCACATCCTGGCCGTATGTAGAGAGAATTTAAGTGTGTATTCAGAGACTCAGTATGGTCTTATTCCCTCAGCAGATTCTGTTTGTAAAATCTGAGATACTGCACCCCTCCAGCTTCCTGACATGTCCACAGAGTCTGCAGGCAGGAATAACAGAAAGCAGAGCTCAAAGGTCCCAATGTGATGCCGTTGGAAGGTATGGTGTGCGAGACGGTGCAGACGATCATGCCGAGGTTTGAACCGTAGACGGTGTCATTCCAAAAATAAGGAGATGGATCTCCATGTCACTCTGAAAGGCACCCAGGACATGTTTGTTTCTCCCGGGTACGGACACCCCCATTAGAAGTCACAGCAATTGGTTTGGTTTCTCTTGGGTAAAAAATGAGTCCCATTTCTAATAACAGGGAAGGCAAAAGTTGCATTTTCTCCTCTCAAACTGCCTGGTACCTGTGAAAGACATTGAGAAGAATAACAAGGTGAAGGCACAGATCTCTACTCTTTCTAGTTTTCCAGGAAAGATATTCTCATCAACCCATGAATGAAACAGCTGGGACCTGGATTGATTGTCAAAGCCATTCCAGATAATAGAACAGATGGAAATATCATCTAATTCATTCAGATGACAGTCTTTTAAATAAATGCATTTGTCCAAAGATCCAAAGCCTGAATTTTCAGTCAGTCAATATAAACGTTGCAATAGAAGGTGTCATATATATTATTTTATTTGGGGGTCTGGAACGGATTAAGTTATTTTACATTAGATCTTATTGGGAAATACAACTTGGACCTCGACTAAATCAACTAGACCAGCCTTCTGGAACAAATTAAGTTTCTGTTCTATTGTACCACTCTACTTGGCCAATGATGTCTGATTCTTGTTCTAAGTCAATCAAGCTCACACCTCTAGATGTCTTTCCTCTGAACAAAACTATGAATAGGGGCATGATTACCTCTGTCTGGCTGAGGTACTGCTGCTGGGCCTGGAGGGTCTCCGGGGTGAATCCAGTGGTCATCTTGCACGACAGACCAGTGATGATGGCATCATCCTGCACCACCCTGACTGCATCAACCCTGGGCCCATCCTTGCTGCTCTGGAAGAGGCACGAGGTTGGTACTATAGTCTGGCCATGTTGAAGTGCCACCTTCTGTGATGATAAGAGTCCTGTGTGACTGAAGCGTGTTCCATTGACGGGTGGTAGTGAGCTGCCTTCAAACCTGCAGCTCTTGCTTGTCTGGGGCGTGGAGTCTGCCTGCCCCAGCTGGGAACAGTATGGTGTGCTAGACATGGTGGACAGGCTGGGTGTGAGCCTGCAGCCTGTGACACAGGCTTGTGCATTTGGTGACGAGAGGCTCCTATGGGCACTCCCCTGGAATGTGGCATTCTGGCCATAGCAGTTGGGGACACTTTGGTGTCCATTCTGCATGGCTGGGGGAAGTTGCTTTTGATGCTGCCAGGTTTGCAGTCTCTGAGTTTGGCTGGTCTGGGTCTGAGGTGGAAAATGCCCTTGAAAGGAGATGGCAGCTGATGGACTCACGTTATCAGTGCAGACCTCTGTCAGACTGCCTGTAAAGTTAGTGTTAAGGATGGAAGGGCCCCACTCCCTCTCCTGATTGGAGGACACTGGACTGGAAACATCAGTGCTATTCTGCTGCTGGAACACTATTGGGTGGTCTGTCATTGTGGGCTGCATATGGTTGTGAAATGACCGAATTGTGCCATTTAGGCAAACTTTACGAGATGGCTGCAGAGGTCCTTGAGAGTATGGTTCCAGGCCATTCTGCTTGGTGAGGCTAAAACCAGCCTCTGGACTGGGAAGACCATAGTTCTGTATGTGGTCACAAGATCCAAAGTCATTGCCACTAAAACCATTCTGGAAAGTGACTTTTGGTGCATCCCAGACTTTAGGGAACACTCTTTCTGGTTGCGTCTGCTGTGTGAGACTGTTCAGCCCATAAAGCAGGAGATCCTCCAAGCTGAGACTTGAGCTTTCTTCTCCTACCAGGTTCTGACTATTTGCACTCATCAAATCATTCTGATTGATAATAGGTGCATTGTTGGATAGCACTGTATCTTGAAGCTCTAGCCCTTGCAGGTACTGTGGAGTTTCAACAAAAGCACTGGAGTGGGGTTGCTCAGTGCTATACTGGTTGTCTGCTTTACCCATGAAAAAGGCATCCTCTACATATGAGAGAATGTCATCAGTAAGGATGCTGTCAAGCTCCACAGGCTCATCACTGTTGCTGATGTTCATTTTTAGCAAAGCACTCTCCCATTCCTCCAGTTCTTCTGCATCCACTTCCAGATCCCTGAGGGCATCATAGTCTTCCAAGATCTGTTCCAGAGTCTCCTTCATGGCTTTAGCTGGCACTTCTTTCTTGACTTTGCTGTCCAGCCTTGGAGTGCCAAAATGACAGTGGTTGGTTGGGACATTGAGCACGGCATGGCTATCCATGAAGATTTGGTCCATGGATATCTGAGGGTCAGGCTGCGGGAGGTATGCTGACTGATCCTGTTTTAGCATCAACCCCAGAAGCGAGTTGGGATCCACGCCTTGTGCATCAGCCATATTCTGGATCTTCGTAGTCTCTGCGTTAATATCTGGTATGTCTAATGTTGGCCCGGTCTCATACAGGACCGCCTCGCCTGTAGCAAGGTTGAAGGGAAGCTGCATCTTCCTCTGTCTGAAGTGTTCCTCTCCCTCTTTGTTTCTGTGAAGAGAGCCAGAAATCATCATAGGAAGGTGATTTGCTCAGGATTTGGGAGGATGTATGCTACCGGGTACTTACGTCAAGGCTCTCTGACTTGCCACAATGAAATCAGGCCGACCACCTTTGAACACAAGCCGTGCATTTGCCTGAACCCAGACCCAACCCTCTGTCTTAGTCAGCAGCCGGAAGACCGTGAGGCCGCTTTCGCCGGTTTTTATCACTGAGGAACAAGAAGGACACAGTCAGGTTTGGACACCTTATTAATTATCAGGTTTGGACACCTTTGGACCCCTGAATGTACCTCAAAGGGAAGAAAACACAGTCAAGAAAATGGGACCTCACCCGTGTGTCTTAAGTTAAGGAGACACATAGAAGTATAGCAACTTAGCTAATTCAAATATCTAAAGTCTATCACCCAAAATTATTTCAGTGAGATATATAACCAGAGTCATGGCTGATCCCTGTTTTCCTTGACAGTACCTGGCTGCCTCTGGCTTTATCTTTTGCTAGACATGCAAATGAACAGCGTGTGAGCACTTACTTCTGATATGGTTGTCTGCACAATGCATCATGTCTGCTGCATGAATAAACTGGTAGCCAGATCCCCTCATTGTCAGCTCAATCTCGTTATATCCCAGAACCACCTTCCCCCTGCAAGAAGAAGCACACTAGTTGAGCTGGGAGAGCTGCCCCATTAATCTCCACTAATAACAGCATGCATCAAGTGTCAGCATTACCTGGTGTCAATCCCTATGGGTGTAAAGTCCAGCTTGTGCTTGGTCTGGAAGATCAGTGTCTTGATCCGGATGTCCATGATGGAGGGCGGTTGCAGTGGGGTGGCAATGGTGAACAGAGCTAGCTGGGGGTGAGCTATGGTCCCGTCTTCGGCCACCTTGTTCTGCCCATGCAGGTACTTCAGACGACCCTGGAAGTTCAGGGCCTGGAAGGAGGAGAGAGCAGCAGGAGTAGCTTGAGTCAGTGTCACACTTCTGGCACTGTGATACAGGGATGGAAAGAAAACGTGCTTCTCAGCATTACTGTGGATTCTTTTTCCACTTCTACGAAGATCTTTTTTTAAATTAAAACAAATTCAATTATAGTGTGGCCATTTCAAGGCATTTTTTAAAGAAACGAAGCCAGCAGTTCAAATGGGGTACTCTAAACAGATTCTGTTTGCTCTGAAAATAAATGCGTGTGATAAACATATTCTATTTTGCCTGTTTGGCCTTAACTAAACACCATCATCACTGATACCGTGACCCATTTAAGTCAGAAGAATAAATGAACAGACATTTGGTGGATGTAACCAAGGTCATTTATCTTTTATAAGTAATGGCTAAAAACCTTTGTTCCAAAGAATCTTTAGTTAAAGAATTTTACAGGGGTAACCTGGGTAGCCAGTACCCACATATGGGTTTTGTAATGCAGTCCTGCCATAAGGTGAGGTGCAGCAGGTGTTGGGGGTTACCAGGAAGCCGGAGGAGTTGTCCAAGAGACAGCGGAAGCGGCACACAAAACTTCTTTCCAGGAAGGAGGAGTTTTCAGGGGGGATGTGGTGAGGGTCGTAGGCGATGACACTGCCGGTGGTCATCCCGCCACCACTATGTGTGCCTGGTGATCAGTGAATAACAGGGAGACCACAGCTGTCAGCAAGCTGGTAGTCTGTAACATGAGCATTTGCTTTGAGAATGAAGACTACACACCTTCCCCATCGCCTTCTTCACCAAACTGGGTGGGATTGAGGGCGAAGTGCAGCTGACTTTTAAACATAGCACGGTCATCTGTGTGGATCAAATTGAACACACTCTGGTGGATCACGTCCGACTACAAAACAGGAAAAAGGGGAGTTTAGCAAACAGATATATAGACAGCACAAACCCCGTTTGGATCTGATCTTCTTTTTCAGTTTCATTGTGAAGAAGAAATAGTTCATGGGTCTGGTATGGGAGCACAGCTACGAGGGGGTTGGCATTTTATTATCATTCATAATGTTTTCATGAGCACTTCGGCATCTGGGACTTGGCTGTGTGTCCTTCTCTACAGAGAGAGACAGTAGGTTTGAGGAACAGATATCAGTTCCAAGTCCAGGTGGGGTGGAGATGAGGGCTGCTTAATTCAGTATCAAGCTGATCAGCATGAATTTGAGGGTCATACTGCTTTCTAAATGTGTGTGCTCACAGTAATGCAAGAGGCCAACACAGAAAATGGAGCAGAAGTGCACGAAGCGGGATGAATTACATCACTAATGACAAAAGCTGTCCTGCTGTGAAATACAGCTAAAAAAAGCAGTGAAACCATATTACTCAGGTTCTGATATTTTCTAGAAATGGAAAAATGCATCTGGTTCTGTGAGACATTTCAGTCAGCACCTTTTCATCATGTGTTTAGGTAACGGGTAGGCAACTCTGAGTCGCCACAGGGGTACCAAGTCAAATCTCATCCGATGCAGAAAGGCCAAGGTGAGGATAGGATGGTGACACTCACCTGCAGGAAACCCAGGTAGTCGTGGATGGTGGGGGAGGCATAGAAGACAGACCCCTCTGAGGTGACCACCAGGACAAAGCCATTAAGTGCCTGTTGTGGGAAGGACCATGACTATTAAGGTCATGTGACACATAGACTCACAGGGTGTACAAGCATATACTCATGCTTACAATGTGTGGATATGCATAAATACTCAAACACAGGGTCTTACACATGCTCGCATACAGGCAACACACATGCATCTACTCCTGGGCACCCACACCCATGGACGCAGTGAAAACACACAGCAGTGGACACATTTATACATTCCCACACATCCAAACATACGTGCGTAGAATTATAGACCAAGGTATACACAGGGTACAAAAAGGCTAGTTTTCATGTTTGAGGGATTATGGTGAGTCGTGAAAGGTGTCTAACAGAATAGCATGGCTTTTGTGGAGTAAACATTGCATAACAACCATGTTTCCAAACAGGTCGTGCATTGATCCCTGTCACAGAGCAGTAGGACCAAGCCGTCATGGCGGCCCTGTTAGGCTTATTGTTTGCACTTCCCTGTGTTTCCCTCACACGTACACCGGGTGTTCTTGTGAACTCTCCATTTCCATTACCACATGCATTGCGATCACTCTGGCTACCACAGCATTTAACCTCACTCTCACGTTTTGGTCATTCTGCTAACCCTGTCTGCCCAAAGCCTGAGGAAGTGTGGCGCACTGTAAGCCCGCTGCGAGGAAGACAGGCACCCTGTCGGTGACTGTGATTGGTAACGTCCTACCTAGCAAACAGGGCTACTCTGACTTTAAGTCATTTTCAGTTTTGCTTTGAAGAGATCCTTTTGGATTGTTCCAGGTCATAACGCTGATCACCAAAAAAAGCATAAAGGGTGGTTACCAGCCAACGGAGAGCCCCTGAGTGTTACGAGAAGTAGAGCCAGCCAATATCGTCCCAAAAAGTAAGTGCCACCTGGCAGCCTGTTTGACTAGCATTGCAACAGTTCGACTTGTCATCATAAGAGGGCTGGCCAATGCTCTCCAGACCCCAATGCTCAGTTACCATGGCATTGTGCTGACATGTTTGAGTCAGGTGTGTTTATTCAAGAGGCAATCTCATGGATATTACAAAAGTAACTTTGCTAATCTTCGGGATTAGTGCACTCAGTATTATGTGAGCCGCTTGTAGAGTTATGACATCTCTTCAATACATTCAGCTTTAAAACCCTGTGTCCAAAACATTTCTTTAAATTCCTGACTTGAGGTACATGAGGTAGCTGCGCCAGTGTGGAGATGCACATGAGGAGCCTGTTGCCAATTAAAAATGAGAGGAGGAAAGACTGGAGCTTTGGAACCCCAAGACTCAGCGTCGGTCATCTAGCTGCTACGAGCTTGACCCAAAACCACCAACTGGTCTCTTCAAATGTAAAGACACTGCAGAGGACTGGAGATCTTTTTTCTTAGCTTTTGTGTATTTGTCTCCATCTTCCTGATGCTGCAAGTAATATCAATAGTAGGTGCTTCTTCTGTGCCCTGTGAGTTTGGTCTTTGGGGCTTTAGAGAGACCACAATACAAGCATACAGCAAGTGCTTCTGTAGAAAGACAAATTGGGATTGCTGCCACTGGTAGAATGTCACAGAGGTTAATTATTGACCATCGAAAGCTCCACAAAGCCACAAGGCTATGCAGCTTGTTATTATTCCTATAAGTCTTTTCTGCTAAGTTCTCTTTGTGTCTTCTGCAGTGACGGAGTTTAAAGGCTACACTTGTATGATGTACATTAACTGCTCTATTCAGATGTCTGTTAGCACTTCTGAAAGAAAAAACGGACTCAAACAGATTAGATCACATGCTTTGGGCCAGCCAGTCATTTATGAGTACAAAGGAGCAGGCCAGGGAGGCTGGAATCCATTGGCTAGCAGACTGATAACTCCACCACCCACCTGGAGCAGAAGGTCCCCTTCTGAGAAACTGATGCTGCTGGTGGTGGGAAGATTCATTCCGTTAGACCCGGAAGATGAGGGCTTGTCCACTGGCCAGCCGACGCTGCCATTCTTCATGGTCGCTGCGGGGAGGTAAAGAGACGACGTCACCAACAGAGCACGTGAATGAAAGTAGGCTGCTAGGGAACACACAAGCCCTCTCGCATGGCCCGAACAACAGGCACTCTTTCCCATTACCCATGGAGCCCTGCCCTGCTGATGCGAGCCTCTCATGCGACTGTCATTGGAAACAGGGAGAGACTTGAAAGCAATCTGAGACAGGTTTATACGATTACAGGAAAGAGACTTGTGTACTTTTTTACCCCGGCCCTCCTTCTGTTGTTTTTCCATCCCTGTTCATCCTCAAAGGGAACCGGAACGTACCAGGATTAAGGAAAGTTAAGCGAAAGCAACTGGGAGGACATGGCGCGGTGTTCTGCAGTGAGACAAGGATCTGGATTGCTCCAAAGGCCCCATGCGTGATGCAGAGCAGTGGCATTTGTGACAAACCCGCTGACCTGTTACAAAGAAACCAGCCAGGAGGATTTACAGTCTGGCAAGTTTACAGTATGGCAAATGAGGGCTTCACACACACAAACCAAACAGGCAACATTCACAGACCTTGTGCAAATCCTTTTCTCTTTAGCGAAATGTAAAACTGTGTTTATGTGCTTGCACAAATAGTTTTTCAGTCATCCTGTGCCCTTTGTTGACGCAGTGGTGGTTCTCTGGGATCTAAACCTTCAGGCATCACCATGACTGTGTACTGATTGGCTGCAGTGTGAGAAGCATGTCATGACACCGTTCCAAGGCAGAGATTACACGTTTTTGTGGGCAGGGCACTAGATCAGAGGGTCTAAGGTTGTAAAATATGGAGACCAGAGGTATATTTGATGGGCACAACTTTATCCCCCACAATTTGGATGAAAAGGCTTTTCATATCTTGGAAGATTAATTATCACAAAATATTAATTCAGGCAAAATGTCATAGGGTATGATCAGAGATCCCTGTGGGACACAGCGGAGAAAATCCCACTGATCCACACTTGGGCCCATTTGAGGTGGGACAGGCCCTTTCGTAGGACGAGAGTCCAGGAAAAACCTCTAGAGGACAGGGTTCAGACACAAAACTGCTAAACAGCTATTGGTGCAAAAGACTTCTGACCAAACAAAGTGCCTTTAAACAAATAGTATAAAAGCTAAGATAAGAACAAGCTATGGTTTCCACCGATGGGTCACTGAGGTTGTGACCCAGTTAAGGTTGTCACCTGTCCAAGTTTTCCAGGGACTATTCTATTTTTTGAGCAACTCCTCCAGAAAATTATTATTCTGGATTTTTGTGAAAATTGTCATTTAAAAAGTCATAAATTAAACCTCACTTGGTTTCCTTCTACCTTTTATCTTCCTGGTTATCCTGTGTCTGTAAATGGTTAAGAATGGGTACAACACAGTGAACGATTGACCATGTGTATTTCATGTCAATTTTTTTAATTGACTGGTAGCAGAAAAGCTTACCTTATTGCTTACTAACTGTGGCAGCTGTTGGTCTGCCATACGCATCCAAGTCCACGACCCCACGGAGACTATAAATTGCTAGCTAGATGTAATGTTAGTTTAAAACAACTTTCTATTTATTTTGTCAGTGCTGTGAAATGGGGGAGTGTGACGGGCGATATTTTGCTATTGACAAAACAATATTGGATGAGCGACCAACGTCAAAGAAAAAGCAATGTATGACTCAGAAAGGGCAAAAAGAGAAAACCTTTCTGAATGGGCCCAACCAAGGAGGCGTGGGGCATATTCGACAAATCAGAATCTCCCAGTTAGCTGGGTAACTTAAGCCAAACGTGAAAACTGTCTAATAGGAGCAGGACTGTGATAGAAGTGACCGTCCTATTGGACAACCCTTACATTTGGCTTAAGTTACCAGATTAATGAAAAACATACTGCATGGTGAAATACCAACCCCCCCCCCCCTTCTCCGCCACTTGTGTATAGGTACAGGGCGTGTAGGGGGGCAATAGGGAGTCCTACAAATATTAATAAAGTATATTAGCAAATATGGTTTAATCCCACCACCCACAAAAAATATCCCAGTGTTGTTGACAAACCAAAAGTGGCAACCCAGTAGACGCGACAGATAGAGCTATGTCAGCACAGCTGGGTTTCTAGGTAACGCTGTGCTAATTCTGCAGTGATAACTGCTTATCAGGCCCTGAATCACAAAGTAGAGAACGGAATAAGAAGCATCTAGCATATTTCCATGGCACGCAGATATTTACCGCTGATTTTGGGGAGGAAACACAAGCCGAAAAGCCCTTTACCTGAACAGAAATCTGGTCACTGATGTCAATGTTTGTGGCACACAGCACTTAACTACACATGTGAGGGGAAAGAACATGGGATTAACTATTTTTTGGGTTGATGTTAATAAAGGTGTATAAAAATCAGCATGGCTTGGGTTACTGCTGGTAAGCACCACGCTGCTCAAAACAAACATCTCAATGATGACCTCATACAACGTGCCTTAGGTGTTGCAGATGCCACACAGGACTATGTGGGTCTTTCGAGGGTTTTGCTGGCTTTCTATGAGCTCTCTGGATATCTTTGCATCTCTGGTAGCCTATCTTGGACTGCAAGCTCAACCTCAGCAGCTAGAAGACAAAAGGCAAGAAGGCTGCAGCGGAAAAAGCTGCGTCAGGGCTGCCGTGTTGCCTGGGGCTTCGTGGAGAGGTCTCGGGAGACATTCCACCAGTACGGTGCTCTTTGGGCACAACCGAAAGTCTTCTCACGTTACTGGGAGCCACGGCATCTCCATTTGAGAGTGTAAGACTGAGCATGTCACTTACAAACCATACCAGCTTAGCCTAGCCTATGCTAGCAGGCTACTGGAGAGTGGACTAGCCTGGTATAATCCCACTCAGGCCAGGTATATACAGTGGATTCAAGGCCTTTGTTAGTTTAATGCTAACCCATGGTTGCCAACCCCCTCTGGACCTTTTAGCTTTGTCTTCCTGCAGGCTAAAACTTGGCTCTATAGTTACACTTAAGCTTCAAATGTCTTCCAGCAAGTCTGGCATTAGCTGTAACATTTACAGCTGCCCCTAGCATGACATGGGAAAGCTTTGTACTGTACTAGGCTACATCTCATCACAGTACTGAACTTCAACAATACTGGTAGTCACCCCCAGCCCATTGAGTTCCCTGAGAGAGTAATACAGGTTTGACAGCTACCATGCTTGCTGTTGGGTGGCCGCCTCCCTGAGCACTGGAAATGGAGGTGGGTGAAGTGAGAAGGGACATGCAGATGAAGCCTGGCCCACACAAGCTGTATATTGCCATCGCTTCATCTGTCTGTGAAAGTTGAAGGCACAGAGAAACAAGGTGGGGGAGGGGGATTTCTGTTGTTTTGCAATGTCATGCAGCAGAATGGTGATGACACGCTCAGATCAGCACTCTGGTCCGGATGAGAGGTTGCTCTGTGTCAGGCTGGGTGGCAGCTCCATTCCACGGTCTCTGCCAAACAAGGTTCAATCACTGATGACGGAGGGGGCTATTTCCATGACATCCTGCAAATGAGGGACCGGACCAGGAAATCAACAAGCGAGGTTTTGTTTACTGTGTTCTTGGAGAGGCGAAAGGAACCACAAAGTCAAGGCGCACTGAGGATGCGGCTGTGTAGGTCAGTGACCCCTACTGCCTGGAGGAAATTCTCACTATGGCGGAATAAGTGGCCTCTGGTGCTTCGTAGTTTCAGGGGAGTGTTTGGACGACAGTAAGCTGTGCAGAATTACCATCAGATTTTCTGACATTTTGCACTTGGCTATCTGCGGCCTTCTTTTCATGCACACACAGTTCAAAGCTTTTCAAAGGCACTGGATTCGGAAATGCACAGATGAACTATATTTAATCAGTATCATAAAGCAAGTTCCCCGCCTAGTACACAAAGAAGGCCCCAAGGGCAGGCTCTCCACTCATGCGGACACAGGAGCACTTACATTTTCTTATATAAGAAAGCAAAGTACATTTGAGAGGGCAGGGTGAGCCGGTCCCTGGAGCAATTGGGGGATAGGGGCCAATGGTGAAATGACCGCTGATCACATCATCACCAGCTGACGACCCATGTGATCTTGGCGTGGTGATCTCTCTGGGCATTAGTGCATTGTGAGTCCCCAAGCTTGTTCAGGCCCATTGGCAGGACTCTGGGGATGCTTGCTTGGATTCCTTTAGGATCCGTCATACATGGTGACACTACACTGCACCCTCATGGACGCAGCTCGCCTCCCTTTTTGTCGCCTGGCCCATGGTTGGCACCTTCTCCTCATGAGACTTAGCTAAAGCTCTTTGAAAGCCCCCCTAACCATGGTGGGAATCTGGGGTTAGGCTCTGTGGTGCTGGCAGAAGGCCAGGTTTCTGACATACAGACAGCCGTCACAGCCCTGACCGAGACACCCTCTACCCCGTTAATGAACAGAAGTGAAAGAACGAAAAACGAGAAACACAATCTGTTTCCTGTGATACAGGTCAGCCCGGCCCCCTCAACTTATCCTCAGGACTCTCTGGTGAATCACATGGCCGGGCTCCCATAGAGCAGCAGCCCCTTCCCAGATGGCACTTCATTTCCCAGAGCAGCTGAATGGCCGTGATGCACGGCGGGATGATGACGGAGGCGGATTCATGGGATGGGGACACTGTTCTCATTGGCTGATTTAGGACCATCGCGTGTGGAATGAGCCTACATGCTCAAGCACCTGAACTCCATTAGTAAACACACTGGAGTGCTTCCAAGTTTCGTCAGGCTCTGACGGGGCCCCTCCCAGCCTCCAGAAGGCCCTCCATCAAAATGAGCTGGGGTCCATGGCAGTTGGCATTGGACACTGGGCTGAGCCGAATGGCATTGCCAGGTCATCGGGGGGACTGGCAGTCCCTAGCCGCTCCCAAAACGATAAATACCACCAGAAAAGTTTTTAATAATTCAGCCTGAAAGCTTTTTCCACTCGGGCAGTTTTTATAAAAGCTTCACAGTTCTCATGAGACTTTGAAGCACGTCACAGAGCAAAGCAGGACCATTGAGTTATTTTATTTCTAGCATGCATTCAAAACACACATTCCACCTCAGGCGCAATTTCCATTTTTCATTAAGCTGTTAATATAATAAACTTAATCTATCCATCCATCTTCTATACTGCTTGTCTAGCACAGGGTACCAGGCATTTAAATTAATAATGTACATTATGTGCAAATTATGTGTACAGAGGGCCACAGAGTTTTATAAGGACACATGATGTGACCCGTGAGAGAGAACAGTCATATAATTATTTGCACAGAGACCAAGTTTCCTTGGATCATGTCTCATTAAGCCAGTTACTCTCTCTTTGCCATTTGTGAGAAGCAGTCCCCTCGTCTGGACAGGTCTGGATCTGGGGCTGCGATCCCTCCCTTGACTGTGGAGAAGCCTGGGAACAGTGCTGCTTTTAATTCTGACATTAATCCCACACCGCACACTTTATGAGTCTAATTAGAAACAGTGGCAGCAGCGGGACCCAGTTGCCTGTAAATGCAGAGGACACACCCCCCCTCAGCCACAGACACACCCCCTAGATCTCACACTGCTC
This sequence comes from Stomatorhinus walkeri, assembly GCA_026784285.1. NCBI lineage: Eukaryota > Metazoa > Chordata > Actinopteri > Osteoglossiformes > Mormyridae > Stomatorhinus > Stomatorhinus walkeri. Next base: position 51,565,712 of record JAODUD010000001.1, on the reverse strand, counting down.
CCCATCACACCCCCTACTGGTTACTAATGCTCGCAGAACCTGACGCTCAATGGTTCCTTTGTTTCTACGGCAGTATCATAGACCCCCCCCCCACCAGAGAGCAAGTCCAGACCTGAAGACACTGTCTGCATCCGAGGGGTGGAGTGCACACTATCTGCATTTCCACATCTGCACTTTCCCCTCTGAGCCCAGCCCAGACTCTGGCTCGCTCTCCTCTGGGGCGGCTTTGTTTCTGGGTAATGCCAGGCTTTAGCTTGCTATTTTTAGCACTTCACATTATCCTGCCATTACAGGGACTAACTACAGTCAGATAGTCAGACATGCCCACATTTCCAAGACCCTCTCACCCCCCTACAGTCACAAAGTGAGAAGTTCCCTTTCAACCTCTGAAGCTTCATATACTGGACATGACCGGTCTGTTCTGAATAACCAGCTGCTACATGGATGCACACGCGTGCTGCTGTTCTGCTGTATTCATGGGTGACCTATGGGTGGCACCGGGCATTTTAGTAGACAGTTTGTGATCTGAACCGGGCAGGTCAGCGCATGAAAGACGGCGTGAAGCACCAAAATGCCCCTCAGACCTTTTCCCAGAAGCTTCTGTGGGGCAGCAGGCCTGGCAGCTCAGGATACGTGAAATATCTGAGGAATGCAGATTCATCGCAGAGGGTGATATGGGTGAAGGATGAGTCAAAAGTAAAACAAAAAAGATTAACGAAAAACTAGTTTCCATAGGCAGAAGTAGAAAGGCAGCCCAGGTGCCTGTTCTGCCCCGACTGACCATGCATCACGACTCACAGGGAGGCATGGCAGATCTAGGATGGAAGGTTCCCTGTGAGGTCAGGGGCGGGAGGCCAAGGGACAGCATGGAGTTTCGTTTTAGGCAGTGACTCCTGTTTGGGATGCTGGACAATACAGAAGAGCAGAAGTGAACGAAAAGCTGGAAAGAGCAAAGGGTGGTGGAGAGGAGTTCCTCCCCAGGACAGGTAGAGCAAAGCTATGATACGGATGGTAGCTGGGAGAGGAGAGGGGGCCATTAAACTTCACCATAAAGAATGCTTTTGAAAACCGGCACTGTGCTGCTTTTGGACCACTCAGAACATGTGGGGCCAGAGGACTGAGTATCATCCAGTACTTCTGCCCCAATTAAGAGAAGACCCGTTTTCCCGCCCCTTCCCTACTTTGCCTGTGACAGGTGACCCGACAGAGTCCCAAGTTGAAGGACACAGGATGTCCTGGTCACCCCGCTATGTTTGTCTGTAACTGGGCTATAAATGTTAATGTGCTGCACAGCTAAACAATGCTTAGTTCTTCCCTTGAAGAGTAATGTAATACAGCACAAGTCGGATCACAAAGGTAGGCGGCACAGTTATGCAGGGTTTTGCCCTATTGGGGGGCACACCCAGCCAAACTTTGGTCTGGTTCCCTTCAGTTTCCCTTCCTCTTGTCTCTGCTGCTGTTTCTTTTAGCTGTCTGCTGACTGACACATGGGCCATTGTGAGCTCTCACATTGCAGTTCCCACACCTCGCCTTCCCGTTTCTGAGCCAAAACCGCTTTGCGTCCGGCATCGGCTCTGACCCGACCATGCCGTCGACAGAGGTGGCTGGTGATATGCCAATCAGCAGCTATGGATTTATACCATCAGACAAACCTGCAGAGTCACCATCGCCACCGATCCATCTGTAACTAAGGTGTAGAAATCCCCACCCCGCATCCAAAATCACAAGCTGGCTGGGTGTGGGTTTGGGAAAGCCTGGCGCAGGACTCATGGACCCAAATCAAAGAGGCTTTTGTTCTACAATCAGCTGCACTTCTGCTGCAGCTGGCAGCAGCAGGCCTGTGTCTTCACCATCTGCCTCTGTGGCTCTCTGTGACTCGGCCCGATGTGAGCAGACATAAGAGACATAAGATGAGAGCAGAAGCTGCTCTGGTCAAATACGGGAATGTTTCTCTGACAAACATCAGTACAGAAAGGCTGCCAGTATCCAGCCTTTACCTGCTTGTCCTCAATAAGCCTCAGTCTTACACTCTACTGCCGCGCTGAGCGGCACTGGTCTCTTGCCATTGTTTTGGACTCTAAATCGTCGTATAACACGCCAGCGTTTACTATGAGCTCTGACTCCTCATTTCTGTCCTCGCTCACATGTAAAAATTACTGCCACTCCTCCGCTCTCTGTCTTACACTTTACTTTTGCCATCCCTCACACCCCATCAATTGAGAAAGAGAGAATGAGAGAGAGGAAGACAGAGGGAGAGAGTGGACACAGATCTTTACGGGCATTCAGATCAAATGTACCAAGAAGAGTAAAAGCATCTTATGCTTTTTCATTCAGTTAAAGCATCTTTATCTCATTTCCAAAGTAAGGTAGCAGAATCCATAAAGCGTAACAGGCTGTATTTACACCTTGAGGAATCCTGTGCCCCCCACCCACCAACTGACAGTCAGCATTTTTGTTTAGTCTGGGCAAAACCCCCCCTACCTTCTGGGGCCGCCGTGATCACAAGGGCGGCCCTCTTTTGTGATGGGGCGGGGGGGAAATGACAGCCGAGACTTGCTGGCCCACGCCTCCCCCCCCCCCCCCCCATGGACAGAACCACAGCCAGCATGCAGTAATTTCCTGAACCTGGCACAGGCGGGTAAGGGTGGCCCTAACCGCAGCCCAGTGTGCACACAGGTACCCTCACGTCAAACGCTCTCTGGCACAGGATATCAACATGCGGCTCAACCCCCACAAAAACAAGGTCTGTTTCAGGCTCCCGATCGGCTGATGCTGAGAGCCACTCTGTAATGAGAAGCAGGCTGCTTCACACCAACCACGCGGCACCTCCCTCACCGCTTATTTTACTCCATATTTCAGGCCTTACGTCTTCATTTTAATTTTCCACTCACTTTGCCAGTAACACCCTCCTCAAATCTCCCAATTTAGGACATTCTCACCGAAGGTACCCTACAGAGCTAGTGGGGGTGGGCCGGGACCACATTCAAGCCCCAGACCATCATAACCTCATAATAAGGCAGCATAGCATAGGAAATGGGCTGTGCTTCATATGAAACCAGGGTTTAATACAGAACCTTCACTGAGATGCATTAACAAGAAGTACAACAGACAGATGAGAGCATGCACACATACACACAGACACAGACAGACAGACACACACACAGGTTTGTAATTATATCTCTGGGGACTATCTGTTCATTTCTGTGGGGAAAACTCTAACATGACAACCTTAACCCCTACCCAGCCCTAACCTTTACCACAAGTAACCAAACATAATACAAGTCATTTGGTGTTTTTACTTTTTTGATTGCATTCACAGATCTTTATTATGACCCAAAATGTCAAAAACAGATTTTTATTACATTGTGGGGGAGATTTGGTCCCCATAAAGTTATATAAACCCAAACCACGCAACGCACGCACACACCTTGTTCAGACACTTTCTACCTTTCAGTTGTTTCCAGTGAAATCACACCCCTTTTCCTCAGGTGGAGATCAGAGCTGTGAAATCCTATAAAAATAACCGTGGTGAGTTTGGTAAAATGCATGCATCCTGTGCGATGCTTCTGGTGAAATGCTAACTGCTCACCTCCTTGTCTGTGTGTTTGCTTGAACACCTGCTCACCTGGTCAGTTATGAACCCCCCCCCCCCTCCCCACATGCCCCCCA
>JAODUD010000001.1:51470829-51488628 GCA_026784285.1 Stomatorhinus walkeri | reverse complement strand
TGTCCTGACTTATTGCAGAGTAAATGGGAGGAGGCTGCCCGAAATTAAAATGGCTTTTTAATTACCATTGTTTCCCTTAAAAATGAAACGGATGTTCATGTCAGATGAGCAGAGGAGCTGGATGCTGTACGACTCTTCAGGCTGTCATATTAATTACTACAAAATGCAGAGTCCTGGTGTATATTGTGTATGTAATGGAGATTGAAAGGACTCACAAGGAAGGATCTGACCATTTATTCATTAATATTTCGCCTGTCTGTTTATTGTCAGGAATGTGGTGATTGTTTTATGTATTTGCATATGCTTGGTAACCAGAGCAGCTGTGACAGTGGGTTTGGACATAATCATCAGTCTAATAAGCAGCATCTGTCTTCATGAGACTCTGTGCCCATAAAAAACATGTGATTGTGCTGTCCCATGACTAAAATGCTGTGTGTTCACTAAATAATAATCACATGGCTGTGATTATGCTACTGACCTACAGTACAGAGTGATTCCTGATGCAGACTCCCCATTAAACACATGCCTCCCCCTGGATAGATCCTTTTGGAAACGTTTCTAGATTTGCACACATGCACTGTAAGATCGCCCTTTTCTTTGATCATCCTAGATGAAGTTTCTATTGAACGCTTTTCACTGATCCTACAGAAAGTAACTGCTCATTTCTCACATCCCCGTAACTGAGTAGTGAATATCGATTAACCTCTCAGGCTGCCGGACCAGCTACTTGTGCCAAACTCAGCCGACTGTTTGTTCCCCGGAGAAAAACATGCACAGAGGGAGTGAGCTCCAGGGCCAGAACCCACAAACAAACCCATTAGTGCCATTTCCACTGTGGGATGGTAATTATTTTGGATGCCCTGCTTTAAAAGTGAATGATCAGCATAATGGTCACAAATTACCCCGCGCCCTCCATAGTCTCGTTGTGGACAAGACCCAAATCTGCCACGTTGGACTGAGGTTTTGCTTCTGTTTGGAAGTGACTGCACACACGTTAACTGCCAAGTGAATCCTGCCGCGATGCTGGGGTTGCACTGAGAGCCAGGCAGATGGAGAGGAAGCCGTGTTCAGAATGAAGTCAAAGTGGAGAGTTGCTCAGTTATGTTTTAGAATCGAGGAATCATTAACTTAGGATATGTTCTGTATAGTCATTCACCATTTTAACAATGTGGCTATAATAAGGACACACAATGCACAAAATACATTCGAGCCGTGTTATCTAGGGTATAAACAGAGCAAATAAAGCAAGATGTACTGCTGATATATCAGTGCCTCTGTTATTTACATATGAGGGATGCTGTATATTCATTTAGGGATTTTTTTTCAATGAACCTGTCTCTTATTGGCCCCAAGGGACTGTCCAGATCTTCCACACGCCAATGAAATTGTATCTCACGCAATGCAAAACCATTTAAAATGTATTTCAAAGATCCGTTTAATGGAGTCATAGGTATCATGGGGGAATTAATATTACAGGAGAGTTTTTTTTTACTACGGTGAGGAAAGCGAGGAACTAAAAATGGAAAAATGGGAGAAAAACAACTTGCAAAACAGAACACACATGAAGCCTATGAAGACTAAAAGGCTGAAGTTTTAGTTTGACTGCTCACAGAAAAGAGAGAGGATGTTTCCCTGTGTGAGGAACGTTTGTAAAGATAAGCACTGAGCTTAAAAAGTTGAAAATGCATGTGGTGAGAAACAACGTCCCAGTGTTTGTCAGTTGGAAGCAGTAACCCCTCAGCCCCACGCAGATCCATCCCAGCCTGTTTGTGGGACCCCCCCCTGGATCCAGAAACATCCAGAAACAGTCGATGTATCCAAGACAAGGCTACTAACAAGTTATTGCAGCCCAACAGCCAATAACAGATGCTGTTAATATAATCTGTGGTGATGCAGGGAAACTTATTAATATTCATTTTTTATTAGTGCTTTGCAAGTAAATGGCTTTTCTCAGCTACAAGACTTGTAATATATCAAAGCGTAGCTAAATAAGTCATTATGTGAGGGCCATATTAGTTAATCATTTCGCTGAATTTTCCTTGGTTCTTAATGTTAATGCTTAATACTACTAATCTTGACTACTGCCCCTGGGATTTGCTTGACATGTTAAATTATCTTATGATAATGGGGAATCCCATAGCTTAAATCCACTTTAGGCAAACAACAATAGAATAGCCAGAATATTAGCTGATTATGTCTTTGTTATTGTGCAGATTACCATATCGGTATCACTATATTATTTTGAAAAAACATAAAGGTTTCAGAGAGGGCTATATGAATGTGGAATAATTAATGCAATTGTGCCTGTGGAAGAGGGCACCACTGATGCCTCTGGCTGGATCATCTGAGACTCTTGACTTTCAGGGGCGTTTTCTGCAGCCTATGATCATCCTCGTCATCAGGTCAGATGCTCAACAACCATGGCAACCGGTACCCTGCTCCTGCAGCACTTACGCTAAAAGACGACTGGGAAGCTCACGTGAAGACTTGATGCTTAATTGTATCATAATGGACAGATATCAGTGTGATTTGATGCTTAATTATATTATCATGGAGAGGTATCAGGGTAGCTTGAGGCTTAATTGTATTAATACATTTAAATATTAGTATTGTCATGATCCGCCCGTCAGATCCTCATGTGTGCCACGCCCCCCCCTCGTTACCTCGTGTCTGCTCCCAATGGAAACCAGCTGTTGTCGATCCGTGCTGTAATTTAATCTGTGTCTCAGTCAGTCCCCGTTAGATCCGTCATTTTGTTTACTGGCTTTGTTTGCTGAGTTCGCTTAGTTTGCTTTCGTTTTGTCGCCCTGTATCCTGTGCTCCGTTTCTCGGAGAATAAAACTCCTCTAAAAGATTTCGCTGCCGTCCGCCTGCTCTCTGCTCTCCAGACCGGCAGCGCGAACGTGACAAGTATGGCTTGGTGACTGTAATTTTGTTATTGCACAGTAGGCATGTCTTATAATTCCCTCCAGTTAATAATAAAAATTCTGTGTGTGCCACATGAATAAATATATAAGGCAATGGGGGCAGAGTAGGTGTTGTTCTCCGAGAGAAAAGCAAAAAGCACTTGGCTTAAAGAGATGAGCGTTTTTTTCCGAACCCATTCTAATGACAAATCGCATCGTCACCTTCAGGTGCCTGTTTCTTCGCACCCGGTGTGTCCTACACAAAATCTGCTCAGTTTGTGGTAGTCAGAAGACCAGTTGTTAGCTGTTAAGCCCCTAAAGGCCTCAGGTTCCATTATCTACCTCATTCATGTTCTTATTTATTTTCTCATTGCTAATTAGAGGTAAGCATTACTGTTAGCGATTAGCATTATGCAAGCATTTGATGCCTGATGTTACCTGCATTCTACAAACAATGACCTTTGACTTTGCTCACTGCCACTTGTCTCATCGAACAAAAGGATTATTCCCATGTACTGTAACAAGACACCATGAAACACCTTTTTATTAATGTCTAATAGGCTGCACTAACCTTGTCTTGCCTGGTTAATATAGTCACTTATCAAGAATAGAAAGTATCTTTGGGCATTTATACAACAATAAACATATTCTAAGATATTTAAGTATATTAGGAGGTCTAATTAAAGCACCACGTAATTCTCATTTTAAGGCCTGGAGAGGTGGTTTTAATGACTGCATGTCCCACTTTCTGGTTCCTATGATAGCTCTGGTCAATCATTGATGTTTCCCCCTGTTACACGACCCCTGTCTAATTTTTCTCCCGCCACTGTATTTCTTTTCTGCTGTTTTCTTCAACAGGTTTTTAATATTTTATATGCCAATATCCATCCCAAACAGGCAGAGAATAGCAGCGAGTCCACTGTCATTCTTTGCCCTCCTATTTGGGTACCATCCTCTGGAAAGATCAGGAGAGCTCTGGAAGATATAGGTGGCAAATTATTCATGAGATGAGAAGCTTTAGATGGTGGATAATCACATAATAGAATTTAACGCAGACAAAGTAAAGGAAAATAAAATTGCTCAGTTGTCCGGGACTAATTGGGAATTGAAATCAATTTAAAACATTACACTACAATATTGTTACATTTATGGAAAAAAGCCCAGTGTCGTCAGCTTAGGGGAAAGGATGCAGAGGAACTAGTTTGCTGGCGGGACGAGAAATAATCATCAGCACTGAGCAGCTTATAAAAACTCTGCATCAGCTGGAGAGCCTGGCCTGTTTCTGCCCCCTGGGGGAGAACAAGCCTGTGTTAAAACTCCCATTATTTGTCTTTGACGGTCCGTCATGTGGCATCTGGAGACTCTAACAGGGCTGGAAATAGCTCTCCTCAGGGGACAGAGGTAGAACATGAAGAGATGGTAAACATTCACCAGCGACAGTCTGAATCAGCGCATCATACTCTACGACATGCATCTATACTCTTCTGGTATATTCTTGGCAGAAAGGAAGATGATGCATTGCAATCTTGTCAGTGGAAAATGTGGTGGTAGCCTTTAAATGTCACTGCAGGTCAGATTACAGGTCATGTCCCAGCAGAAAAAAGCTTGGGATTCAGCCCTAATGAAGAAAGATCGATAAGAGCACACTCATTAACTGCCATGCTACAGCTTCGTCACAGCCAGATTCTGACGCGAATTGCTCTGCCGAGACAACAACTCTCCAGCCGCTTCTGGGCCGGATCAGCGGCCCGCAGGAACATGCTGAGTCCACATAGGGACCATCGGTGTCACACCTTATTTCCTCCATGTCAACATCTGGCAATTATCGTGATGTGTTTTATAACAGACTGAAATGTGCCTACTGACGGCATCCTCTTCCCTGGAAGGGCAGCTGTAAAATCGGCACTTAGTGCTGGCTGGGACGCCTTCCCCATTTCTAAATTTAAAACACTGACAAGCAAAGTGATAAAATGCAAGCCTGTTAAACTACTGAAGAATGTGGGTAGCTGTAGGTCACTGCTCCTGCAGGCTCCAGCCACGGAGATGACTCCCTCCTCTGCAGGAATGACAGGCAGCCTCTGGAATCTTCCGTCTGTAAATTGCCGGTGCTGCACCTTCCTGCAGGGGTAGTTCTCCAGATCGACCAGACTGCACTGTTCCTGAGTAGCAGCGCAAAACTACCCTAATTGCTACCTGTTGCCTCAGGGGCAGATGGAAGTGGACACACCTCACTTCTCATGAATCAGCATTGCAGTATAAACTGCTGACACAGTCCCTGCATCTAGGGGGTGGTGTTTCCTCGAGGCTTCCAGGGGAGATAAATCCTTTTCGGATAAAGGCACCTCCTTCAGTGTCAGGGAGTGGAGCAGAGCTACCTCTCCTACCTTTCTGTGGACTGTGAAGATAGTGGCCTAACCAGACAGAGCCTGCTGTGTGGATGCAGTCACGGGCCACAGTTTTAGCAGTTATAATTAAAAGCTGTCAAGGCGCCTTTCATCCTGCAGGGTCTGTGAATGATCCCAGAAGATGTGCTCACAGTCAGACAGGCACACACACAGTCTTGTGCTGTACATTTAACCACAGTCCAAAGTGCAATAAACATGGGCTGGCTGTGTTTCACCTGATACACCATACCCAGTTGCATCTGGTGTTGTTCCACCAGTGTGTCCTCAGTCCTGAGCCATTGCATCATTCAAATGTCGTCTGTTCTGCCAGGAAGACCATGAGCTCAAGTGAGGCAGCATTTCTGAAATGTGTCAATAGGTGGTGCTGTGTTGCCTTGGTGAGGTAGCTGTGATGTAAACGCACCCCATGGCGTGAGTGGAGCTCATCTTTCATTTGAAGAAGACCCCCATAATTAGAATGAGTAGATTCCAGCACTGGAAGAACTATGATGAGGGGCTGGCCGCTGCGACATACATCACTGTGATTGATTTTCCGGCCACCTGTGCCTGAGTTGCATGGGCAGAAAATTTTGTCACACAGGTAAGCTTTACCTGATGCATCAGAAGCTACATTCCATGGCTCACACCTTTGTGGGTACAGGAAGGAGTGACGCGAGTCAAAAGGTTGTACCCTCTGAATTTCCTCACTGACTCTAATTTATGGGAAATACCTGAAAGCTGACTTTAGATGGAGGCCAATCCCCCATTAAAATGCTGCTTTTTAAGAAGTATACTTACATTTTCCATTGAGAGTGTCAAAAACTCTCACGACTGCGAGATGAAAGTTCCCATCCTTAATGGGATCTGACAGTGCGGTCAACTGACCAGGAACCAAATATAAAGTAAATCTGTTCGTGCTTTTATTTGTTTGAAATTGGCCACAGGATCTTTAAAATGGTGTTCCCTTTGAAAGAGAACACAGTGAAATGTCATTGATTGGGGAGAAAAGGTTGGCACTGCATCCCACACACGGGTCAGACGCGAGTAGCAATTAAAGTGTTCACCTTTCACTAATGTTCATTTTACATAATGTACACAAACAAGGAGATGCTCTCAGTGTGTTTGATATTTTTTTCCCTCTGGTTTAAGCACTAATTTGTTGACTAATTTGTTGATATTCCTAGAATTATCTTTGCATACACATCTTTCTAAAAACACATATGCTAGCTTTGAACTTGTTTATCCCACATTTTAAAAAATAAAACCATCCAATGGATGAAAGTGAACCGTATGCTAAACCATGCTTGAATTGGTGGGCCTGGGCATAGTTCAGCTGGACTTGAGCAGGGGCGTCAGAAGCTCTTTGAATGTGGGGGGGGGACACACTGGCAGAGGTCTAGGGACCCTCCCTCAGATATGTTTTAATGAATTAGATGTCGTATGTGTATTCTCATATCGAGCAAGTGGAATGCATTCTTTCGTGAAGCAATAGAAACAGGGCTGGGTGAACTAATATTTTATGTTAAATAAAATGCACACATATGTAGCAAACATGAGCGAGATCTGGAAGGAACAGATCAGGTAGGGTGTACAGATAAGGTAGCAACAGACATTTAACAAACATTGTGGCAAAGGGGTCACTTTGGTCTATAGCAGAGGTGCAGTGTTCTGGAAATTTGGGTTATGGCAGTATCCAGGAACAATTACATGCAACACTGAAAAAAATGGTAAAATAGGGAACATCTTATACATGCACAGTTAAATGGAAATCACAGTGTTGCATACTCAATAAATATATAAAAGGGGTGTGTTTCATCACGCCCAAAATGACACGCAAAAATGTGCCCAAAATAAGCCACAAAAACACAAAAAGGACATTAATCACGAACTCCCCTATGTTAGCGCTTTTTTTGTATTGTAGTACCGGTGGGACACATGCCCCGTGTGCAGTTGTGAATAGCCCTTGTATTGTTGTTGTTATTGTTAATGGTTATATTTCCTTATTGTTGCGTGTGTGTTTGCCTGTGTCTTATGTGTACCCTGTCCGATCCTTGTGTTTAATTAGCATATGTAAATCTCCCACCATGTATGCATCTTACAGTTGAGCGTCTGACAACCTTGTGTTTCCTGTGTATAACTGGTTCGGTGCTCATTGGGTACCTGATGTAGTCCTTTTCAGGACTACTAATCAAGAGCGTGTTCTCCCTGGCAAATGAGTGTCCATGTCCGTCTCTGCTCCCGCGATGCCTTGGTCCACCCGACGTCACAGTATGTTTTCTTCAACTGAAGAAATCGTGCTGTGAAAGCGTGCTTGGGCTGAAATATTAAGCATAATATGAGCACAGACCAGCAGGAGGGTAGGGGGGGGGACAACTGTGCTTAGGCATGGTACAAGGCAACCTTAAAGGTACTAGGGGTTGCATGACGATTTTTTAAAGTCGACAGTCGTCATGAAATGTCATGAAAGTCGAGTCGACATGACTAATCGCTGATAACGCCATCAATAAAACCATAGGAGAAGGTGATGCTGTGCAACAAGCAAAAATCTGTATTGGCAAAACTAAATACATATGCTGACAGCAGACAGCTCATACACATATCTTTTACACAGAAAAAAAACTAATAGAAACAACTCAGCAGCGGCAATTTATGCAACGGTGACACTTGTATGCTAGAACTTACATTTCAGTGTGAAAGAAGAAAGACGTCAGTATAACACCTGACGAGGAAAAACTTGTGCAAGATCCAGCTGCAAGCCTACAACACTTTCTCACCGAAGTTCAGGAACATGGTCCATCTCAACTGGGAACTTTTGAAACTCCTGGCCACTTCTGTGTGTCGCGCTCCCACCACCCAACAGGATCTGCGACCTTTGTGCTAAATAAGTAATCGGGGGATGGGGGGTGGGGGGGAGATCAATTATGTTCAAAATGGGACACAGCCTTTCATTTTTATTTTATTTTATTCATATGACCAACAATGTTTATAATTCATCATTAATTAAATCTGGCCAGTAGTATAAAAAATTATGCAATGTTATTCTGCTAATTAAAGCTGGCAAGATTCACCACTGGTAGTGATGATATTAGACAAAAGTATATCAGTTATTGATCAAATTTTTCACCGGACAAATATAGAGATGCAAGTAAAAAGGTATTCATTTAGTTGGTCCTTAGCAGACAGGGCTAATTCCTTGGTGACTGGGAATGTTTACTTGGTGCATGTGCCTGGTGCTTGGCAAATGGGGCTGGTTCCTCCATATATGAGGCTGGCTCATTGGTGGATGAGGCCAGTTCCTTGGCGAATGTGCTTATGCATGTGAGTCATGCATCTTATGAAAGGCTCACATGGTATCAGTGAATCTATAAAGGAAAAATATGGAACATTGTGTAACTTGGCTCTTACAAATCACAGGTTTACTTTCACCCGCTCTGTCATGTTAAAAGGATCATTGCCCCCATATTTAGAAACTTGATTTCCAGAGTTATGTATTCCTTTGAGATTGCAGTGGAGAGAAAGGTGTACATGAATTTTTTTTTTTACGTGTAAAGCATTTGAAAATGCCGATTATGGTTAAACATCTTAGAAGCCACATAACTCCTTGAAGGAACCACGGTTTTCCTGCCGGTGGTCGGGTGTGAGTGCCCAACGAGAGGCAGAGACTCATGTGAGGACTAGAAGTTGGCAGATAAGTAAACTCTCATAATGACCTCATAATTTAACTCACATACCTGAGGAACATATGCAGCAAAAACACAGGAGAAAAGAGAAGATTCATCCTGGACCAGGGTTGGATCAGTTTGTTCACTACCCACAGTAGAGACAGACCCGCTCCTGGTTTTGGGTGCCTCTCTGCTCTACCTGTAAGCAGGAGTCTTCTGCTATCTTCACTTGAAGATTATTCACATGATGTTGGATTAGTCCCATTCACAATTGGGAGGCAAAATACTGACTCCCTGCTCACATCCAATCATGTCACATTTACATAAAACTCATGTTGGAAATCATCCCTTCTTTGAATGCAGCCTTCACAACCCGAGAAGACTTTCTGAAATGTCGTGGGAGCTCCTTAAAACCCATGTGGCACAGCAGTAAACTGGTAAACTTCTGCCGGTGGTCAAACTAAGAGAACATTACTGATAGTATGAACATAACCGTAAATGTAGGTATAGCTGCTCATACTGTTATCTTTGATTCTCGTAGTAAAAGTTTACAAATGCTTAAGCACAAAAAAGCTTCTTTGCTGCATTTGTTAAAGCGATGTCATGCTGTTCTGTGTGTCTGGACTCCCCCTGTCACTGGCAAATTTGACCCTAGCTTATAATTACATACAATGTGTGTAATTTTATATAATAATAAAAATAGTAAGTAAGTAAGTAATCTTTATTTATATAGCACCTTTCACAGGCAAAAGCCACAAAGTGCTTCACAACATAGTAAAATAAGTAATAAAAGACAAAAAACAGAGAATAATACATAGTTGTTGCTGTGGCTGCTTCTTAATATTCTATCTCCTGTCTACCATGTTATGCCTTCCTGTTGATCTGAACTCACCAGCCAAACCATAACATCAAAGTTTCTGGTCTTCCCCTGAAGTTGAGATACTGCTGGCTGTATCAGAGAGATGGAGCAGGCACAACACCGACAAGGCATGTATGACCACCCTACTCACAGCTGGCCTTCTGCACTGTTCTCCAGGGTGCTGCTCTCTCATGCCGTGAATAAACAGTGCACTTGCACTGGCTTATGAGATTGCCATTCCCCCATTAATTTCAGAGATTTTAAAAATAATCTCTGCCATTCCCCCATTCATTTCAGACCATTTAAAAAATAAGATGCTCAGAGCCAAGACTGCACAAATTCAATTTCTCCTGCCAATATCCATGAAATTGGCTGATTTTGTTTTTACTTTTAAAACATGCTTCTCTTTCTTTTCAAGCTGCAGATGACTCCTGCAGTACAGTGCAGGCATTTGACTCTGCTCCTTTACTGGCGTATCCTGGCACAATGAATCATTTCTCTTGCTTCTAAAAGTGTAATTAGTCATTAGTATCATAAAAGCTAGGCCCAACATGTGTTATTGGCAGCTTCCATGTGTTTTGCTTCACTTTCCGATGAGCTGGATAAAAAAAAATTAACTCCCCGTTGTAGTTCTCGCCTTTCCTGCTCTCACTCCATCAATGGGCAGTGAATCACTCAAGGAAACACAGCTGAGAAAGAAGGATTTCTCAGATTCCATTTGTGCCTTGTGCCGATCTGGGCAGAACCTGAACGATTCTCTTCTGCGCGCTCTCTGGAGAACCACACAGCAAGCGAAGATGGAACATTAAAACCTGAAAGCGATTCTGTTTATTCTCAAGCTCGTGTCCACGGGGGGTCGTGAGCTGTTTTCACAATAATTGCTTTCTCCGTTTCCTTTTTAGAATGATTAATCAGTGACAAAGCAAAGAAGAGACTGTCTTCAGTGCCACCCTAAAATGCTGATGTAAATTTCAGGCCTGGGGGGGCAACACTGTTGCCTCATAACTCTGGGACTAGGTTTTGAATCTCTGCCCTGACTCTACGTGTTTGGAGTTTGCATATTCTCCCCATATCATCATGGAGTTTTATCCAAGTTCTGCAGATTCCCCCACAGTCTATAAACATGCTGATGTGAATTGTAGTTACCAAATCGTCGTCCCCCCCCCCCCCATCCTAGGTTATTCCCTGTCTAGTACCCATAGCTTCCAGGATATGCCCTGGACCCCTGAGACCCTACATAGGACTAGCAAACACAGAAAATGGATAGATGAATATTTCAGGATTTTCTACATAGTATGGCCCTGCAGTGTGGACTCCTGTAATTCTCCAGCTACAAGGAAAGCATATACAAAAAGTTTCACTTTGATTTCAAGTATAGAGGCAATTTTACTTTACCAAAGATCCAAAGTAACCAACTGGCATACCAGGCATTTTCTTGATGGGCTGATGATTTGTGGGCTGGCAAAATTCATTGTGGTAGACTCCCTTCTCACACTGCTTAGCAAAATTTATCCTGGGGGACTTCTTCCCATTTGGCAAAATTGGAGAGTGAAGAACCCAAGTTTTTTAAAGATTAAAGATTTTTAGTCCCTGTCTGGCTCTGCTTTAAGACATTTCTAATGCCTTGTGAATGCTACCACCATGGACCATGCTATTTAGAAACCACTATTATAACCAAATGAATGCGGTTCTCCATGCCAATCCCTCTGCAATCGGCCTCAGCAGCATCAGCTGAGGTAGAATCTTGCTTTCCTCATGGCATCGCCTTTGCAAAAACGGCATGGTCCTCTGATTTTAGGCGCAGGACATGTAAAGGTTTCTCACCAGGATAATGACACATCCTGCTCTTCTAGGGCTCTCCTGTAAGCGTAGCTGAATTGCTAGCAGCTAATTCAGGCAGACAAGGGCACGTAGAAGAATGCAGAAGCTGCCTGAGTGTCATTGATCTGGAAAGAACTGATAGGATCTATTAAAAAGATCAATAACTTTAACACATTAGACAGCTAAAGAGAAGCTTATTATGGCTTATAATGGGTTTACACATGAGATGCCATTTGTGCTGCTGGAATAATTGCTGAAATTCTCAACAGGGCCTGGAGGACTTTTCTCCAAAAGAATTTGATTTTTTTGGTCTTTCTCCCTTTTCTAGTGCTATAATGAACATACGTGTTTCAGACCTTAACATCCAGTCCAACATGATTTCACTCCTGCTGGGAGGATGTAATCCAATGACATAGCAAATTATGTGGTTCGGGATTTTGTTGAAGACTGGCATCTTAAGCTGTGGAAAAATGGTGCATCACTACCGTCTGAAGACGCCTGTCAATGTTGACGTTTTTAAAAAGGATTTCCAAGGATTTTGGGTCTTATTTACACACAGTCTTTTGCTTCTTTGCTTCTTTGGAATAATACTGTGGTAAAGAGCTGTGCTGCCCCACACATGTTCTGCAATTCACATATTTACTTGTCTATAAAAGTCTTTGTCTTTTTAGCCACGTTGTAAATACGATTTTAAATCCATAAAAAGTCTCTAGCAGTAGGTACCATATTTACAGTATCAGACATTTAATCAAGTGCTCTTTGCAGTTTTTGGGCGGTCTCTCATGAGTAACATGGCCAGTGTTAAACTGGCCAGAGAGGAAGCTGATGCTGTCAGTCTGGAGCATAGCAACTGGAGACTTGAGTTGATTACAGCACAAGGGGACCTCATTTCACACTGCCTTTCCTCACACCTTATCTGTGACCGTTAATCAGGCAAATGAGATGCTAGATTAAGATCTCCAAGGTAATTTACATGCTAAATGCTTATCACTACAAGGTTGTATTTTTTTTTTTTTTGACTTCCCACTGTTACTGTGGGCCCATGCCCCGGTGCACCCTGGGGCTTTTGGGCATGCGAGTGACATGAAGGTGACCTCCTGCAGTGTTCCTTCACCCCCCATAGGCCTTGCTGATCTGCAGGCATAATTAAACAATACTCTAGCTATTAATAAGTGATGTGTGGGGAGCACTGTGCACCTTGGGCTTTCCCAGTAACCTGAAAGGGCGTATTGAACGTCTGGCTGTCTGAGGCTCCTTTCATCAGTTCTGTGGGGTAGGGGGCGTGGGGGGGCACACTTGCCCTGGCTTCATTGAAAAGGCTTCTGGCAAGCCTTGCTTGTGACCAGAGGTGATGCAGCTTCTGAATCATGCCCTGAAGAACCTGAAATGGTATCACTACTTATATTATTATTATGAAGATGATGCAGCATCAGATTCTTGGACATCAGAGTCCCTCTCTACCTTCGAGAAACACCTCAAGACATCAAGATCTGTTCCAGAACCACCCTTATAACCTCACCCCATTCCATGTTTCCTGGATGTTCTTAATGTTGTACTTTCTACTGACTTGAATAGTTGTCTTATTAGGTTCTTGCATTGTTTTGTTGATGTTGTGCAGTTCCTGTTCCAGTATTGCTTATATCTGTACCTGGGCGTTAACTGGAAGCTCAGACTAGCTGCACTTATGCCTAATTGACTCCAGGAAAGATGTATGTTTGCAATGTGGTGTTTGCCTCATTTGTACAATACTTAACACAAGAGCATCAGCTAAATAGAATAAATGTAATGGACACGAACATTGCATCTAGGAGAGCCTCCCACTGCCCCCCGCCCCACCCTGCTGGCAGTCATTGACACCTCGGTGTTCTGAGGGGCAGCTAATTAGATGGAGGACATCCGGCCCAACTTGAATGGCTTGGGGTTAGATCTGCATGCGGTTGGGGGAGTGGTTGTGAACCTGGGCTGACTTTGGCAGCTGGTAATAGTGCAGGCATTGCTGCTTGTACTGCTGTGACACTCCTCCATGCCCCCCACCTGTGCCCCTGGCCTCAAGGCCCCAGGTGACAGCGAATTCATCTGCAGGTATTATTATTTTTAGTGTTTAGCATTTGTCATATGTGATGTGCTGAGCTGGGCCGTTCATCAGTGTCAGTACGTCCTTTGTGCTCTCTCCAAAAGCCTCGCTCCCTCCCTCTCTCCCTCCTTGGCCTCTTTTCATTTTCCTCACTCTGCTGTCCCGGCCGTGACGCTAACCTCAGATGCTCTGTTGTCCCGAGCATTGTGAAGTGGGGGCATTATGGGGTCACGGCGCGGCAGCAGGCTCTCAGTAGGGTCATCTTCTTGGGGTTCCGTGCCCCCTAACAAACACACCAATCGCAAACGGGTGGCCAACCACCATGATCCCTTTCATGTCTGGCGGGGGCACTGCAGAAAAGGTCAGCATGAGCTAATTTGCTGGTCCCAGATGAAGAGGGTGACCCCTGGCCACAGTGAAAGGCTATGGCTTTTGTTTTATTGATATCTCATCACGGCTCACGGTGTCATCCATGGGCTAAGAATGTGCCAGAAAACAGCTTGAGCATCTCTGCAATGTGCTGGGGGGCTGCTGGTGGATCTGTGGGCGAAAATGAGGCAAACCAACCCAGATGGATGTGTATGCTTGCAACCCCAGATAGAATGACACCAATCTGATTAGTACAGCGGGGCAGGCCACGCTGACCATGTTGACAGCTGGGCTTTGTAACATATCAGATGGTTTCTTTTCAAGGCCAAGCTGATAAATGTGAGATATAGCACAGTGACTTTTACCTGTTCAGAAAATAAAATGAGAAAACTCGTATATTTCTCATATGTCTTTAAATTGTGCAATTAATCAAAAAATACAAAAGAGATTCATGTCATAAACACTACCAGGCAAAAGTTTTACCGCACCACAGGTTTTACTACTTTTAAATTATTTTATAAAGAGCAGATATTTTTATTCTTGTTAACCACTGGAAAGTTGAGTAAACAAATATAAATGAAAATATAAGTCAAATAAAATGCTCCTTCATAAAATGGAAAAAGTATGTAACAGTGCATGTCTTACATCCAATTAACTGGTTGCGTGGTGATAGCATGCTCAAATTCTAGGCTGTCCTTTAAATGTAGTAGTTAACTGCGTCATAGAGAGAAATATTTAATGTCCCTTGTAGAAAGAGTGTTAGAGGAGGTTACTATGATGAATCAAACATGACATTTTCTAGCTAATAAATGTTTCCAAGTGGTGAACATACTGTAAGAATATTGAGTGTACTTTTAGTAAATATTAAGTTAGTAACATGCAAGTGTAGAAAATCTCAGTGTGTGCAAAAACGTTTCACTAGTAGTGTACATTGATGTTGCGTAGTCACATTTATATGCAAATAAAATGTTTCTGGGTTTGGAAAATTCTGTATATCGTCTCTGGTAAGTAGTGGCACTGACTTTCAGCATGAAGGCCAGGTTTCATTAGACAGTTCTCAGGCTCCAGGAATGGCTGGGGGCAGAGGTCACAACAAGGTGAAGTCAGAGGACACTGGGCTTAATCTCCTGTCTCTACTGCTGTGACCCACCTCATGGAAGCACTGCCCCATGGAATAAAAAGGTGCATTATGGGAGGAAATCAATATGCTTTGATTGCTTCAAGAAGTTGACTTCATCCATCTAATTAAGGTGGAGCGAATAAAGGACAAGGAGGGCTGGACTTCACAATAGGGAAGAGCCTATTTATAGGTGCTGGGGCTCTACTGTGTGCCATTGTATAGCAACCTAAGCCTGTCACCCAGGCTGAAATTCTTCCAGCATGAAAACTTTTGCATCTACCAAATAGCATTGGAGGCTTTGGAGCTGGAGATATCGTCAGGTGGGCCTGTGGGTTTCTGGCAATAGCATTTCAGCTGAGCCGGTGTGGGGATGATCTGAAGGACACAGTTTACCCTTCAAAAGTCTGCCTGACCCCTGGATTACCTACAAACGCAGCAAGAAGTCTTTCAGTAAACTCAGCAAGCCATATCCAGCTTTTAAAGCCTGAGCTGCCACCACTGTTTTAGATAAATAATTCATCATATGTTGTGATAATCTGACTTGAATAGGTGTGGCTCTGGAGGGGGGTCACTTTCTGTAAAACATGGGGGGGGGGGCTTTGACTCCAGCCTACGATGTCTGGGACAGTTAGATAAACAGCTCAGGAAAAAACAGCTATAAAAGAGATGATTTGCCACTGAAACATTTCCAATTGCGAACAGCTATCTAAAGAGGGGCCGTGACTGCAGAAGGCAAAAATGAGAGCAAGGAGGCCCCCCCATGAGGAGCTGCTGCTGCAGCTCAGGGCACACATCATCTCCGTGAGACTCATTTGCAGCGGGAGTGCCTCCCACAGCCTGCCGGGGGAACGGTGAACACTGACCCACCCCCACTCCTGTAATCTCATCCCCCAGGATGTACCAGATAGGCTTCATCGCTTAGGCCTTAAACAAGGTGGCTGAATAAGTGTACCACGTACTTCAAAATTCAGGAACGCTTTTACTTTTAAAAATAGAAGCAATTCATGCTAGCAAGTGTCCCGGTGAATGGGCCATGTGGCGTGCAACCCGAAGAGCCGTGCGACCGGATAATAAGAGGAGCCAGTCAGCACCCGCACTCATCCGCTCTCGTACCACACAGAACCTTGCCGGTTCATTTATTCACACCTTTTGTACTTAATGATGTCTTAAATGCTGTCACGTTCGCATGGGGTGTCGGAAATTGCATGAATTGACCTTTAAATTACATCTCAACCAAACCCCCCGCCCCCCCATTACAAAGCTTTGCCTCATGTTCTGAATGAAGTTGTAAAAGATATAATTTACTGCACTATGGAACAATACCACCAAATATTACCTAAATATCTGATACCATTTTTCTCCCCTCACAGATGATGCAAGAGTGTAGTTTTTAAGTAACTAAACAACATTTCATCTTGATTAAGCCCTGAGGTCTGTGCTTAAATGTGTTTGCCCAGAATCC
Source organism: Stomatorhinus walkeri (assembly GCA_026784285.1). Classification (NCBI taxonomy): domain Eukaryota; kingdom Metazoa; phylum Chordata; class Actinopteri; order Osteoglossiformes; family Mormyridae; genus Stomatorhinus; species Stomatorhinus walkeri. The sequence continues at coordinate 51,471,971 of JAODUD010000001.1, read as the reverse complement.
AGGAGGGAGTGTGTGATTCATAAAGTACGTACAGGTCATTTGTTTCTGGAAAAATCTGAGCACACAGCCAGAAGCAGCAGTGTGCTGAAGGCATGGAAGAAAAAGTCGTAAAGTGGTCAGATGGGATCCTACTGATAACCTGCAGGAAGATGCCCCAAACCCTGCCAACCAGCTGGCCAAAGAAAGCAGAAAAAGCATGACTGAAGTGCAAGGAGGGATCGGCTCACTATTTTTTAATCTATTATTCCTCAGAAGATTATAGTACAAAGATGAAGTGCTGGTGGTTTACTTGCACTTCCACTGAGCACCTCCAACCCCTCTGACATGGGAACTGGGAGTGCTGATACACAGCTCATTAGCTGAGGATTACCCCTGCAATTGATGAGATCCTTGTCTCGATGTTACTCGAAAATGAAATGACGACTGGCATGTTAGTCTTCTTGGCAGAGAATGGGCACTCCATTGCACGCCAAGCTCCGCCACTGCCGCAGGGGTGAAGCGGCACCATTTTAAAACAGCAAAAGAAACACAGGAGTAGAACTGCCTTAAAACAGAAAAGGAAAAGCAGCACAGGTAACATAGGAGGGGTGAAGTAGCTGCGTGTTAAAGCTGTCACACCTACCTGATTGACTAATTAGGTAATTGAACCTGCCCTGGACTAATAGCAATTAGAGCCCAACTGTATTTAAGCAGAGCATTGAACAGTTCTTACTGTACAGTCAATGTTGTTGTTTAGGGTTTCTGGTTTGGGGTTCATGGTTGCAAATAGCCAGATGTGCCGCAGGAGTCCTATCTTTGGGGTTTTCTCTGTGCCCTGGTTTTTGTGTGGTTGGGCCTATTAGGTTCCCTGGTTCCTGGCTTGTGAGTGAGCCTTCTGGTTCAGCTTATCCGGGAGCCGTCCATCTAGTCAGTGGCCCAATTCCCCCGGTTGTCTGTTTCTAGCTGTGTTTTGGACTGTTGGTCTCTAGAGGCTGATGGGCAGTTGACCTGTTGTGATAGATGGTTGGATGGTTCGGCCAGGCTAAGGTGTTCTGTTGCAGACTGTCATGATCCGCCTGTCAGAGTCTCCTGTGTGCCGCACCCCCTCGCTACCTCGTGTCTCTACCCTAATGGAAACCACCTGTTGTCGATTGTGCTCATCG
>JAODUD010000001.1:51421821-51447405 GCA_026784285.1 Stomatorhinus walkeri | reverse complement strand
CCCCTTGTCCATCCACATTCCTTTCTGGTCCTTATCTGATTTTGGTGGTCCTTAGCAAGCTCTTTGTGTTATATTATGCTAGGAATTAAGGTGTACATTATCCATTCTGTAGAAGATCAATTGGGATAAGCCACACCAACCAAAATATGTTGTATCCAGACGTGCCAGTTAAATTGGTATTACCACAAACTAACGGCCACACCTATCTAAGGATAAGATGCGTTTTTTTAAATGTGAATATGTGATGTAATGTCTGTACAAAGTGTAACATCTGTTGAGGTGCAGCCAAAAACAACTGTATCATATACTGATGTGAGTCAGTCACATACATAATATAAGTGATTGTTGATCAATTAATACAGATGGTATGAGGCGTGAACCTGTGAAGCTGGTTCCAAATATTTTCCAAATATGGTCAGTGGTTACCATGAAAGTGGATGTATCAAAAGCTACACCAGCTTAATGAAAATCATCAGTAAAGGGGGAATCAGTTTGGTCATAAATCCCAAAAGGACTGAGACAGACCTGCTTCTGGTCCAGGAGTCAAATTCCTGGTCATCCCTATTCATGAACTATAGACCATAAAAACCTGGCACCTCAGAACCAAGAGAAGTAGAAAGACCATCAGCCCAGGAGAAGAGGAGCCCAAAAGAAGCCCTGCTAAAGTCTGCCAGTGAAGACCCAGCTAGACAGAGAACTGCAACCAAGACGAAGCTTCCCAAGGAGAGAGAGTCCAAGGGGCTCCATTCCAATAACTGCTCCAAACAGCACGCCTTCCTGAGTGCCATCGTCCCATCAGCACATCAGCTCATCAGCCACTGCAACCAACTGCCAAGACCAAGTAAACCAACTTCCTTTCATTTCATGCTGTTCTGTTAATCTGCTATAAGACTTTAGGGTTGTGTTTCCACAAACTGTGCTTGCTTTGCAGAACAGCATTTCCCTTTTAAGGTTACTCATTTGAATCCGGTCATTTCCATAATTACATTGTTTGTTTCTATTCTGTTATTTCGTGTTTGTTGTTTGTGTTAGGTGTAATGTCTGTCTTATGTTAGTTGTAGTGTTAGCTAGGAATAAATGCATATCTTTTACACAACTTCAGCCTTTGTTCATTGAGTGCTCACAATAGTCCCTGCCTCTGTGCGATCTGGCTACATGCTCTGAAACCTCAAACTCGCTTGAAATATTGCAAGACTCTCTCATCGGCCATGAGGGGAGCTTTGCTACCAATCGGTTTCATTACCTGGAGATGCAACTTGCTGGACGAGCCTTCTAACCCAGGTTACTAAGCGATACTGGTAATTAGTGAATCCCATTTAAGTCTCACATTAACAGACTCATGGGGAAATCACAATTGAGTTTGGAGGAACCAACCATTTGGCATAACAATTAGGCAATAATCGTCATTAAATACTAATTAATCAAAATTTAAGTAATTTCAAAACATATTGGTGGAGATGTTAAAATTTACCTGAGCGAATAATTCCTTCAAAATTTAACGTAGATAAATGTAAGGTAATCCATGCAGGGAGCAGAAATATAAAGTACAGATATTTTATGGATTCCACTGAAATAAAGCTGATTATCAGAAAGATCTTGGTGTGTATGCTGATGCTTCTATGTCCCATTCTCACCAGTGTGGGGAAGCAATTAAAATGGGTTACATCTCTAGGTGTGTGGAGTTTCATTCAAGAGAGGTGATGCTACGTTTATACAATTCCTTGGTAAGTCCCCACCTAGAATATTGTATGCAGGTTTGGTCACCAAACCTTAAAAAGGACATTGCTGCCTTGGAAAAGGTTCAATGTAGGGTTAAAGGAATGATTCCTGATCTTAGAGTAATGTTTTATGAGGAGGGGTTACCTGAGCTGAATCTGTTCAACCTTGCACAAAGGAGATTAAGGGGGGTCATGATCCAGGTGTCGAAGATTCTAACAGGTCTCAATACTGTTCAGCCAAATGGCTACTTTAATATTAGTTTAAATACTAGAATTTGTGGCCATAGGTGGAAAATATCGGGAGATCATTGTAAACTGATTTTGAGAAAACACTTCTTTACACAGCGTGTAGTTAGATCATGGAATAGTCTTCCTGCTAGTGCAGTGCAAGCTAAAACCCTGGGTTCCTTTAAATCAGAGCTAGATAAGATTTTAACAATTCTGAGATATTAGTTAAGTTCTCCCCAGACAAGCTTGATGAGCTGAATGGTCTCTTCTCATTTGTAAATTTCTTACGTTCTTATGTAGAGTCAAGTCTCAAGTCGCTGACAGATTCTGAGTCAAGTCTCAGGTCTCCATTGTGATTCCAATTTGACAGTACTATTTATCAAAAATGTAACTGGCTATTTGTTTTTTTCTATTAGCAACTGATGCGACTATATGGGAATCACCACTTGAGCAGTTCAAAAATTGTATGTCTTATAGTTCCTTGGATGTATATACACTACATTACAATAGTAATTGCTATTTAAAAGTCCTTTGAATCAATGATATTTTTGTAAGAACCTAAGCACTTTCTAATAGATTTTAAAACTAACACTTTCTCAAAAATAACATCAACTGGATCACATTTGTGTGGAGTTTGCATGTTGTCCCCGTGTCATTGTGGGGTTTCCTCCGGGTATTCCGGTTTCCCCCCACAGTCCAAAGACATGCTGAGGCTGATTGGGGTTGCTAAATTGCCTGTAGGTGTGAATGGTGTGTGAGTGTGCCCTGCGATGGGCTGGCCCCCCATCCAGAGTTGGTCCCTGCCTCGTGCCCATTGCTTCTGGGATAGGTTCCGGACCCCCTGCAACCCAGTAGGATAAGTAGGATAATGGATGGATGTGTGCATGAATTGCACTGCTGAAAGCATGTCAGACTAGCCCTGCTTTGGAGCCACACTAAACCATGCCAGACTTTGCCCTCAACCACATTAAAGTGATGTAATTGGCTAATAAATGAGTATAACCCAAACCCCGTTTGTCGTGCTGCATTATGCATGTTTTGTCATGACCTGCTCGTCCGATCCTTGTGTGCCACGCCCCCCTCGTTACCTCATGTTGATTCCCGATTGTAATCACCTGTTGCCTATTATTTCCTGCTTGCCTTGTGTATTTAGTCTGAGTCAGTATCCCTGAGATCTGTCATTGATGTTGTGTTGCTGTGCGTCGTCTGAATAAACCCTGTTTTCTGCCCGTACTCACGGCTCGGTCGCCTGCTTATTCGCTCGTCGACACCCGGACGTGACATGTTTAAATTACCATTTTCATTTCTACATATCGTTCTAAAGAAAAACTCCAATAAATGGATAAAATCGATTTGTCTCTCAGCTTGTGTGTGTGCAATTAAAAAAATGATTATGCAAGTAACACTGCAAGCTCCATGTTAAAAAGCAAAAATAATGTCTGCAGTCCTGCTGCTCTTTCTGTTATGGGAGCGCAGTCAGTGGTATTACTGTTCAATCGAATTATTTGCTGGTGTTGTTTATGCTTTATTAAAAACTATTACATTTGAATTTGTGACTGAATAATTTAAGAGAGCACTACACACCATACGTGGGGCACACCTGTAACTGTAATTACTGTGCACATAATTTTTTTATTAAATTTTTTTTGTTGTTATTATGTTTTGCAGTAATTATATCTGAGGCAAGGTGAAGGAGGTCCTCAAAGTATTCATTCCACCTCCGGGTGATGTCTCTAGATGAGGTCAACAGCACTCCCTCCCCACTGTAAACGGTAGGATCCAGGAGTTGCTTCCCCTTCTTGATATTCTGGATGGTTTGACAGAACCTTTTTGAGGCCGACCGAAAGTCACTTTCTATGGCCTCACCAAACTCCTCCCACACCTGGGATTCTGCTTCTGCAACTGTCTGGGCTAGGTTCCGCCTGGCTTGCCAGTACCGGTCAGCTGCCTCTGTAGACCTCCTGGTAATAATTCCTAGTAGGCCTCCTTCTTCAACCTGACAACCCCCCTCACCTATGATGTCCACCATTGGGTACGATGGTTTCTGCCACGACTGGCACCGACCACCCTGCAGCCGCAGGTCTCTACGGCTGCTTCCACAATGGAGGTCCAGAACAGTGTCCATTCAGACTCAATGTCCCTAACCTCCCCCAGTATGCAGTTGGAGTTCTGCCGGAGGTGCAAGTTGAAGATCTGGCGAGCAGGAGCCTCTACCAGAAGTTCCCAGGAGACCGTCACAATGCGCTTGGACCTGCCAGGTCTGACTGGCCTCCTCCCCTGCCTCCTGAGCCAACTCACTACCAGGTGGTGATCAGTTGACAGCTCTGCCCCACACTTCACCTGAGTATCCAAGACAGAAGGCTGCATATCAGGTAATATGATTATAAAATCGATCATTGACCTGTAGCCCTGGGTATGTTCGTACCATCTCCACTCATGGACACCCTTATGCTCGAACATGGTGTTTGTTACGGACAAACCATGCACTGCACAGTAGTTCAACAACAGAACACATCTTGGGTTCCGATCAGGGAGTCTGTTCCTCCCAATCACTCCCCTCCAGGTCACAATGTTGTTGCCCATGTGAGCGTTGAAGTCCACCAGCATCACGATGGAATCCAAGAAGGCCGGGTACTCCGAACTGTACATAAGCACAGATGACAGTCAGAGAACTCTCTCTGACCCAAAGTTGCAGGGAGACAGTCCTCTAGTTCACTGGAGTAAGCTCCAATGTTAATACATCAAGCTGTGGGCAGTTTTGTCAGCTGGGGCTCGGTCCGCCAGGGCCTCCCCAAACCCCTGATATTCCCCTTGTGGGGGACCATAACTCTTTCGGGCCACCAGGTGCTCGTCAATGGGCCCCTCCCGCGAGGGGAATGAGACCTTGCAATGTCTACTTTTCATCAGGGTTTTTTTTCGGATTGCTCTTCGTCTGGCCCGAACTTTTTCAGATTGGATCCACGAAACAGAAAAAGCATGTTATTTGTTGATATCGCCTTACATGATGATTTCCTAAACTCTGGGCACAGCTGCACATCATGATATGTTTAACCACTTTACGGTTTAGTAGAGTCTTACACTTAATGCTTCACATGTAATTTCAGCTGAGCCCTAAAGACTTCACGAGTCCCTGTTATCACACCCCGATCGTGCCTATCCTCCTGTGCCACGCCTGCCTCGTTAACCTCATGTGGATTCCTAGTGTTTAACAGTTGTTTCCAATTGTCTATATTAGTTTGGTGTATTTAAGTTCACATCAGAGTTTGTTTCCCTAGTTCTGTAATTGCATAATCTGTTGTGTATTGTTGCTTAGAGTGGTGGAATGTTTATTAGTTTTTCTCTGTTATGCCCTTGTGTTCCCCGATTAAATCCTTTTATTTAACCTTGTTCCTGCGTCCATTCACCTATTTCCCTGGTCCGTGTTCCGCACAACGTAACAGAATGACAAACCTTGCTCAAGACACACTGCGGCAGACCGAGGATCAGCGCCTTGGTCTGCTGCAGGAGGTGTTATACTGGTTAAAGCAGCCTGAGGTCCAGAAGGACCCCATGGCATTAAGCTTAGCCAACCAGAGCGGGACCCTCCTGAGTGAGGCACCTCTGCCCGGAAATGTGTACCCCATGCTGGAGGTACACGAAAATATCCGGCGGCTAATAGAGTGCTTAATGGAAAGGCGGATCCGGCTGTTCATCAAGCCTGGTGAGGAAAATGCCGCCCCAACACCAACCAGCTCCAAAGCACTTCTAGCTGCACTGACCCAAGCAGCCTGGAGGAAGAAAAAGAAATGTAAAGAGAGGAGATCAGCGGAGGACCAGACAATCTTCCTGGGATCTCTCTCTTTCTTCCCTACTTCTCTCCTGGCCAGTGATTGGGGGGAATCCCCGATCACCTGGGACATCACCGCGTCCACAAATATTAAAAGCCCCCGTCGCCATAAGCAGCCACTGCTAGCGGTGTATCATTTCCGGGTGGTGCGCCTGGCTAACAGGGGTCCAGGGCCACGTGGGATACTATCCCTCAGGTTGTGGTGACTTTTAAAGGGACAACACCTGCTTTCTTAACCCCGACCCTGGCGGCAATTGTGGACGTCCCTGATCTGTGCGTCGTTCCTGATCTGCCCGTCTCGTCAGCACCCCCTGCTGGACGAGAGTCTGCGGTCTTTGCTGCACCGCCCAAGCTGCCTGCTGCACCACCCAAGGTCCCAGCACCGCCTGCAGTGCCACCTGCAGACATGCTTGAGGTCTTGGTGCTGCATCCGCCTGCTGCATCGCCTGAGGTCCCAGTGTCGCCTGTAGCCCCACCTCAACCTTAGGCTGTGCCTGGGGCTCCTGCACCATCCTTGCCTCTGGCTGCGCCCCAAGGCTCCTGCAGCACCATCACATCTTCCTGATGCGACACCCACGGCCCACCTGCCTGCTGCTGCCGCTATGCCTGCAGTGGCGCCTGCGGCGGCCCTGCTTGCTGCCGCCACTCTACCTGAGGCGGCCCCTGCTGCGGCTCCGCCTGTCCTGCCTGTCTCGCCTGCTCCTCCCGTGCCTGATGCCCTGCCCGTGGCTCCACCTCCACCTCCCACTCGAGCTCCTCCTCCAAGGAGAAAGAAGTGGTGGTCAAGAGGTCCGGGACCTCCTCGGGGACATGGACTGGTGTCACAGGCACAGGGCCAGGGTCCCATCTGCCGTGCCGCCTGGCTCAGCCACGCTTGCCTTAGCTGAGACTCGGGGGGCGCTTGCGGCTCTGGGTCGCCGGTGTCCTGTGGGTCCCCCTCCAACACCTCATCACCAGGCCTCAGCGCCTTTCCCAGGTGTGCCTGCGCCGTCGCTTTCTGTGGCTTCCCCCTCCTCCTTGCCTGCGCCTGTGCCCCTTCCTCTGCCTTCTTGCCCTGTCCATCCGGCCCTTTGCCCTCCTCCTCGCCGCCTATGGCCTTTCCTCCAGCTCCTCCCTCGAGCTCGCCGAGGTTCCTTCCGGCTTCAGCCTCACATTCACCTGCTGCCCCTGTGGCTTCCGCCCCTCACCTGCCTTGGTTCCCTGCAGCTCCCTGTTTCCCCCTGCCCTTCGCCTCTGTACCCCCTGCCTTTGTGCCTCCTGTGTTTGTCCCTGGTCCCTCTGTGTCTTTCGGTCCCTATCTGCCCCCTGTGTCTGCTCCTCGTCCTCCTGTTTCTCCTTCGTTCACCCCTGGCCCCTTTGTTCCTCCTGTTGCTGTTCCCCCTGTGTCTCCTGTGTTGTTGCCTCTGTGCTTGTTGGCTATTCCCATGGTTTTTCATTTGCTGTTTGACTTTGCTGTCTCTATGTCTGTTCTGTGTGTCTGTCTTTTTCCCTGTGTCTGGTTGACTAGTTTTTTACTTTTGTTTTCCAGATCCTGTGTTCCCGGTTCCATCCCTCTGCTCCCCTGGGGCACACCCAGTGTCACCCCCCGATCATGCCTACCCTAGTGCCACGCCCCCCTCGTTAACCTCATGTGGATTCCTGGTGTTTAACAGCTGTTTACAATTGTCTATATTAGTTCAGTGTATTTAAGTCCACGTCAGAGTTTGTTTCCCTAGTTCTGTCATTGCATTGTCGTGTATTGTTGCTGTTAAGAACGTGCTGGCGGTCGGAGGAATAAGGGAAGAGCAGGATGCAGCGGAGTCGGGAAAGGGTCTTTAATCCGTAATAACGGAGGAATGGGTAACAAGCAGACAAAACGCAAGTATGACAAGCACGCAGACTAACTTCAATGACAGACCTAGGGATCACAGACACAGACGCTGACTATATACAAACGGGAAAGGCAAGCACAGATTAACAACAGGTGAGAACAATTTGGATCAGACATGAGGTAACGAGGGGGCGTGGCAACCACACGAGGCTTGGACGGGCGGAACGTGACAGTTGCATAGAGTTGTGGAGCATTTATTAGATTTTCCCTGTTATGCCCTTGCGTTCCCGGATTAAATCCTTTTATTTAACCCTGTTCCTGCATCCATTCGCCTGTTTCCCTGGTCCACGTTCTGCACAATGTGACTCCTGTCAAGGAGTCGGAGTCAAGTCTGGCTCAATAAATAATGAGTTGCAAGCTATGTCAGAAGTCAATTTAAGAATGACTCAAGTCGCAAACTTGAGTCCCCAAAATAAAATTCATGGTTCAGTACAATCCATGGTTTTAGGTTCATGGTTCTCTGCAATTTCAGTACAGTAGGGAAATCTGAATTAGTTTTGAAAGTATTTATTAATAAAACTGCAAACACAAACACTTAGGAACAACAACTGCAATCCAAAGACAATGCATCTGTCAAGGTGTCTGAATAACAAAACCTAAGAGATGCTTATTTGGACATTGTAAAATAAATTAAAAAATCAAAAATATGATTACATCATAATGAACACACACTTGTATGATGTCAGCAACATATTGGTATAACAGAGCCGACAGACAGTCTTGAACTGTCAACTACTTTCTCTCCAGTCCTGATGTAATTTATTTTGAAAAACAAAACTGCTGATTATGACTGACTAATTTAGATTCTGCTTGTGTCAAGCAATGTATTCACTCATTTCGTTGTATGTACCAAACTAAAAATGATCTAAATGGCAAGAGAAAAAGACATGCACCATTACAGCACTAACTGATTACTGTGTGTAGTTTTTTTTTTTAAGTTTAACAATTTTAAATAAAAAATCCTTTGAAAGAAACTTAATATTGTTTTATCCATTATGATTGGTTCCAGAACCAACTGTAAATGAGTTCAGCAGGATATAGTCATGTGACAATGAAATTAATAATTACTACAGGATGCTGTGGAGGCCTGTTTCTGTTACCTTGGTGTTTGACAAAGTGGTTTGGTAATAATTATTTCTTTGTTGGTGGTTATTTTAAATAAATAACTTAAATGCAACAATTTGAGGCACTGGTTACTCTTCAATTCATAGGCTTTAAATTCAGATTCATGGAGTACAACTGAACTGTGTTTTTTTCCAGACTTAGCTACCTCAGTGTTTTTTCTCAGCTACCTAGCTCAGACTCCTGTTATGATCCACCCGTCCGAACCTCGTGTGTGCCACGCCCCTCATTACCTCGTGTCTGTTCCTGATCGTGGCCACCTGTTGTCGATTGATTCCTACTTGTATTTAGTCAGCGTCTGTGTCTGCCTTCCCCAGATCGGTCAATGATGTTGTGTACTGTTGGTGTCCTGTCCTGCGTCCGCCCCGAATAAACCCCGTTTCTGCCCCGTACTCCTGTCTGCCTGCTCTGTTTGCCTGCCCTACGCCACCAACTCACCGCCAGCCGTGACAACCCTGTAGTGACATGGACTTGTTTAGTTAAAGATCTTAAAGGTCATGACTTCAACTCAAACAACGTGGACACATCACTGGTATAAACATTTATATATTAGTATACACCAGTATGTTGCTTCATGATTTAGCCTATATTTAGAAATGTTCTCATTAAGCTAAATTCTACAATACAATGATGTTTTTTAATAGAATATAACATTAACATTATGTTCCCATATGTTTATGATTATATGCGTCTTTCAAAACCTGCCCACACAGTGATAGTTCCATGCTGTGTATCTATGTGTACTTTGGTATATTTTAGTCATCTTCTGTTTAATTGGTTCCTGTTGTTTTTATACTGCGTAACTGGCTGATATTCTCACATCTTTTCTTTTCTAAGCAATTTTTCTATTAGGGTTGAACGTTATGGTTTCCACAGTTTCTATCTGTTTATTTCTAAGGTGCTGTAATTCTTCTTTTATGTTATTTGTGACATTGGCCCTTTTGGTAAAGTCTGCCATGTCTAGGCTGGACAGTCTAATGATTTTTTTATTCAGTGACACAGCAGATATAAGCTGTATATATAAGCTATAGTGCTGGCTGACTTTGGGCCAATAGTACAATTGTGAGTGCCAGCCTTTCTGGGATAGGCTGCTTGCTATTACAATGTGGGTTAAAATCCCACAGGGGCCACTATTGTAGGGCAGTAAGCCACAGAATCAGACATATTTTACCCTGGTTTCATCCAGGAATTCTACAACTAGGAAACATTTACATGTACAGCTGACATGTTTCTGATATACATCTCAGAAACCAGGGCCAGCCAGTTCTCGGAGCAGTTGGGTGTTAAGGGCCCAACTGAAATTACTCTGCCAACCGTTGGATTTGAACCAGAAACATTCCAATCACAGTCCTAAGTTTCTGAACCACACACCACCCTCACAGAAGCAAGGATATTTGCGTGGCAGGTTAGCCCAGCATAGGGATCATCACTGATTCTTACATTTATTTATGAATGAAGGATAAGTTGATGCCCAGAGGAGGTCAGGTGACCACGATTTCCCAAATCGATTGGTTCCCCCAATGCTTGAATACATCAGTGTTTTGTTTGCCTTCTCGTTCTCATGTTTCTGTCAGTGCAGTTTGTCAGAGCAGCAAGACGGCTGTGTGCATTTTCACTCCCGCTGTGCTGACACAGCAATTTTACTACAGTTACCCCCAAAGTGTCCTGCCCCACACTGCCAGTTGCCGACACCTTTTTCTTGCTGCTGTTTTAATGTGGCTTCAGTACCATTTAAAAAAATGTTTTCAATTTTCTGCTTTTATTGTTTACTACTTGTTTATAACAAAAAATAAATAAGATAAAACTAGTGGCTGCTTGTATATTATAGTAACTGACTCAACAAATTGCCAGGCCTCTTTTCTCCTGTGAATGTAACACAGATGACAGTTCTGAGCCCTCCCAGGAGTTTTACAATGGGACCTCGTGGCCGTGATTGTAAATTTCTCGCAGAGGCCAGCATAAGCATGACAACAAAATTGCCTCTCTTGGTCTTGAAAAAAAATGTACAAATGCTGTGAGAATTACGAGGGAAATGGGGGAGAAGATGTCAGAGGTGAATGATTAAAATTCTAAAAAAGATGGAGTGTATCGATTTAGGGGGAAAATGCAGGAGAGAAACACAGGCAGGATTTGATGCAAGAGCAGTTAAGGAGGAGGCATCCAGCATCTTCTGTATAAAATAGGAGAGCTGTGGGCTTTATTTTGTTTAACAGAGAAACAAACTGTACTCATTCAGAAACACATTGTTTTTATGTGGGTAAAACGTTCCCTGGGGACATGCAAACATGGTCACCCCATGCTGTGTGTTTCTCCTTCTGTGGTCAGAGTGAATAAATGTCTCTGAATTACCCATTTTGTTGTGTGTGTTTGTTGTATGATCAGAGGGTGTAGCCAATGCAGGGTGTCCCCTATCCAGGATGTACCTCATCCAAGGGGTTCCTCATCCAGGATGTCCCCCAACCAGGGTGTACCCCATTCAGGCCATGCCCCACCTAGCGTGTACCTAATCTAGGATGTGCCCCAACTGTGGTGTACCTCTCTGAGACCAGTGACCCTGTACTAAAAAGTGCTTATAAGGTGGATATACGCATTATGTATGTTCTATAGCTGCTTTATCATCAGCCATTGAAGATTATGTCTTTATATTTTACATCTTTCAAACAAAAACCCATTCCTCAAAATCTAGCCTGTCCTCTCTTCACGGGGCGACTCGGAGCACTCCAGCTCCTCCATAGGAAAACTACCATGTAACCCCCCCCCCCACCTCATCTTCCAATTGGCTGGTTTGGCACCACCTTCGGCAAAGACTCCTATCTTGGAGGTAGAGCCCTGCTTATATATATATATTAAACAGCAGCTGTTGGTTGGCAGAGATCGTAACCTTCATGGCAGCAGTCCCAGGCTGAATGAGGCCAAGCATCTTCTAACGCTGTTCACTGGAGCTCATATCAACATGGGAAACAGAATGGCCTGCTTCCTCTTTTCTATACCTTCCTGTGATTCAAGGTAAGCACCTCTCTCAAAAGAGCAAAATGCAAGGCTCCTTCTAGACACTATAATTGTAAAATTCCATCTGACCAATCTTACAATATTTTATCCTAGTCAGGGTCACAGGGCGAGACTGGGCAGGGCTTGGGTGGGGGGGTCACTGGCTGGAACCTCTCCACAGTTTTCTGTTGACTTTTTCTTGTATAATGTTGTCAGTCAGCAATTGTTCTTCTTGGATGTTTGGATGTCTTTTAACTACAGGCGATGAGGTTCTGAAGGGGAAGAATTGACGATAGAGAAAGAATATTATGATTTATGAAGGCCATTTTCCAGAGCTGTCAGCTGACCTTGAAAACAACACAGAAAGAATGAGGACAAGCTGTTTGTAAAGCTGTCTTGGTTTGTTTGTAAATTATTAATCAGTTAGAGTATGCCACAATATATATCCAAAGCACTTGGCAGTAGTGTCATGCTGTGATAGGTGAGTTATGGCATTTTCTCTCTCTCTCTGGGTGATGATTACTGGATGGATTTCATGCTTTCAGCATATTTCTCTGATAGTTTTGGGAGCAAAAAACAGCTGGATGATCTGAAGCTGAAACAATGCCATCAGCTTCCGTCATCCCGGCTTCTGTGCTTATTAATCCTACCATCAGTTACCACCCTGTGCCAGATTCATCTCTCACTTTCCGCAAAATCAGCCCAGCAGAAGGTGACCTCACACAGCTGTACGTCATTGCTTTTACCCTGTGTTTGGTTGCTTTAATTACACCAAAAGCATTAATTAGGTAATCTATCTAATTAGCCATTAAGAGACTTTAAGCACAGGCCATCTTGGTACTCTATGTCCTTTGTTTACTTTTTGTTTTTTTTAATTGCAGTAAACTTATTTTCTGTTATTGTTTTTTTCCGTTTAGGAAATTTTAAAAGCAAATGTAAGCAGGGCTAATTTTAACCATTTCAGTGCCTGATACGCAGTGATTAATGTCACATCCCATGCAGAACATAGTAATCTAATTACGCTAATGTTGTTAGCTGTTAAGGACTGGAAATAAGATGTAATTATCTTGGGATGAAGTGTGGGTATGGGCAGGTGTGCCGGTCTGCCGGTTAACTAGCACTTTCTTCCTTCATGGTACATTAGGGTGGGGACAGTGATAGATTTAGCTGGTGGCATTCTGCCATGTAACCATCAGGAAGAAGACCTCAGGGCTGAGGAATACGGGAAAATAAATACATAGAGAGCACAGAAGAGGCCGTGTACTGCTCATTTTATAGTGAGACATACACATGCTGGTCCCCCAGTTTACATCAATCTTCTAACTGTTTATCCAGTACAGGATTGAGAGTGGTGCCAGTCATTAAGCAGCATGGGTGGCCGCCTAGGGTGCCATTTTCTATAGGGGCGCCAACTTAGCAAGCTGCCCACCACCCAGTTCGAGAAGCATGTGGGTCAACATGCACCATCTGAGACAAAGTGAAATTTGGCAGTGATGTATGCTGACTAATAGAAGTGGAAGAGAAGAGCCTGATCAGTATCAGCTATGGAGCAGGGATGAGTCTTCCTCTTTACATGTATGTTGGCCTATCAAGATGCAGGGTTGTAACCCATCACCAAGCTTGCAATCCTTGCTGTTTCCAACAGTGACACATGTTCATATGAATAGCAAAATAAAAATGTTATATTTGGATACAGTCCATCTTGGAAAAGTAGTTTGTGGGTTTAAGATACATTATTCTAAAAATGCATCTGGGATTTGTCCAAAAATCCAAAAAGCTACAGCATTAATCTGAGTTTAAACTATCTCCTTGATGGCAACACTGGTGACTCATATGGGGCCTCTGGCGTGTCTGAAGAGTGCCTTCTCCTCAAATTCATTTTCCTAATTTAAGATGATCAACATTGATAAACAGCAGGAACCAGTGCGGACTGTCCTCCTCACAAGTCTTTTAATCAAAGGGTCCAGCCTCAGTGGCATAGCCCCATGCAGTCCATGTTGGCGTGGGGAGGACAGGGAGCGATTTCACACCACCAGGGAGGGAAGTGCCATCGCTCTGGGCTGAAAATGAGCTGTCACCCCAACTCTCAGCTGATTCATGAAACAGTTAATCAACTGCTGACTGGCATGTTAAGCATCCGGACAGGAATGCCGACTGCACCAGAAAACATTGGGTGTTACAGTATATTGTGGGAGTTTTGGCTTCAACCCACATCTGTAATTATAACGATGATGATATTAATAATAGTCACTCACATTGTTTATTCTAACACTCGGTTTGGAATGGACAGCTCCATCCCAAGCTGCTGAGCGTCTTCATTTCCGAGACACCCAACATTACTCCCATGTGCATTACTGTATCATGTGACCTGCAGAGTGCCTTGTTGTACTGTCAGAGCTGAACCATGATGTGCCTGCATTGATTCCTTAGTTCTTCTGAGGCACGCCAGTGAGAGTACTTACTCTGTTATTCTTTATAGACCCTGCTCATTAACTGCTGTGCTATCTTTTCTCATAGTCTACAGTCATGGAACACCCAATGTTTAAAAATTGTGCATTTCTGCTGCTATTTGGCTTTTCAGCTCCCTAGTTGAACCCAGAAACCAGGCAAATCTGGTGAATAATGGTAATTATCACCTCAGATGATCTGCCAAGATGAGGAAGCCATACACCTCTGGAGAAGAATTCACTAATCACTTAAGCAATGGTTTCCTCGTTAAAATGGTGTGCTCGACGGGTTATGATTGCTTGTCGTGAGATGTGTCAATCACTGAGATTTTCCTCATAGTCCTTCTGAATTTTCAACCTCCATAACTTAGCAGCAGATAAGACAGCTGTGGAGTGTCTGAGTGTGGGGCAGTGGGATGAATTCCCTAACATGGGTGAAGTTTGGTCAAGTACACCCCTTAACCTCTCTATCTGCAGTGAGTAAAATCCACTACCCACAGACTGAAGTAAATATCTACTACTTCATCTACTGTTACTTTCATTTCACCATTTAATACTGTACTGAAAGAACTGTAATCTTTTAGTATAGTCCTGCCTGTATCTAAAATAATATTTTCATCAGGTTGACTTTTGGCTTAAGATCAGAGCTATTTTGGTCACCTTGATCTGAGCTGGATGTCTACTGAGAGAGTAGTTTACACATTCTAAGAATCACTGTTATTTTGATCTTAGTATAAATACCTACCACCTATACCCCTTCTGCTCTCAGTTCGGATCAATTTGTTAGAATAACTGGGAATTGTGTTTACAAACAGCACCGGGAACAGGTTCCCCTGGATTCCAACTGGAGACTGAGTACAACAAACAGCACCAGGAACAGGCTCCTTCAGCATTCCCATGGGAAACTAGAAACATTGAAATTTCGAAATAAAGCCTTCAGTCGATTCTGTCCCATTTAAATCCGCGTAAAGTTACCCACGAGACCATTCGCAAAACTTACAACTATTTCCTTAATATAAATTAAATGGCACAATAAAAAAGTTCTTTCAATATATACAAAGGTTTCCATGTGTCAAAGAGGTACTTCAAAATTGTACTGTCATACACAACCAGGACAGGGAATTCCAGGCAATCATGTTTATTAAGGGCAAAACAGAGAAAAGTTGGAAGCCATTGCAGGGTCTCAACCAGAAGCCATCAGCCTGAAACACTAGATGCCGAGTCATGTCCCAAAGTCATGGTCATTAAGGGAAGAGCTGAGGGTGAGGTGGCAGGAGGTTAGTCAGGAGATGCACATGAACAAAGAAGGGGAATCCACAAGGAGCTTCGCAGCGGGGCCGAAGGGAAGGTGGGCAGGCAGGAAGTATGGGAAGGGCTTTTGAAGACCTGAAGAAGCACTTTTGCTCTGCACCCATCTTGAAACAACCAGAACCCAAGTTCCCCTTCCAGGGTGAGATAGATGCCTTTGAGGTGGGCATAGCAGTAGTTCTCACCCAAAAGGAGCCCCTGATCGGTAAGGCCCATCCATGTGCTTTTTTGTCCAAGAGACTCACAGATGCTGAGCATAACTATGACATGGGGAATAGAGAACTACTTGCGATCAAGGTAGCTCTAGAGGAATTGAGGCATCTCCTGACTGACCCCCCACCACCTCAGCCTCTTCTCACCATGCTTCAAGAGATCAGTTAGAGGGGCAGCCAAAGTACTAAATCCCTGAATAAACCTCTGAAGGTCCTTTACTGTCGCTGTCCGTGGCTAGTCCCATACTGCTGCTATTTCATGTACATCCATAGTAACTCCTCCTGGAGTAATTATGTACCCTAGGAATTTAACTGTGGAACAATGGAATTCACATTTCTCACCTTTGACAAAGACGGTTATCAGCCAGCCTATGAAGTACCTTTCTTAAGTGGTCGATGTATTGTTCTTCTGTTTCTGAATAAATCAGGATGTCATCAATATAGACAATCACAGAGCGATGCAGCATGTCGAGGAGTGCAGTCTTCCACTTGTCCCCTTTTCTTATTCGAATCAGATTATAGGTGCTTCTTAAATACAGTTTGGTAAATATACGGGTGGTTCAAAGCTGTTCTAAAGTGAAGGGATTCACCTTATCCATTTAATAATTCTATTAAAATAAAATCAATTCATTAGAAGCTTTTAAAGTAATGAGCCTGTCATAATGTAAGCTAAAAGTTGACAGACTGGCATCACGAACATGGCTGATGTCATACCCAGAAGCCAAGGAATTGAGGGCAGGTATCAGGAAATCAAAAAAGGGCTTTATTGAATGATACAAAAGTAGGGAAACAAAACAGGATTCAAAACAGGAAGGCTCAGCATGGGGAAGGACAGATGTTAATTATTGAATTGGGGATGATGAGACAAACAGCTCTTTAAGTACAAAGACTAACAAGGAGCTAATGAGACACAATTGGGAGTGATGTTCACAAAAGGCTTAGGAATGAGAGGCAAGACAAGAGGGATACACGAGAGATATGGCTTGTTAGGGAAATGACAGGGAGGAGATGCAGAGGGATATGACAGTTAATGGCTTTTGTCCCTGTCACACTGTTCCATGGATTGCAGATAAGCTCCTTCAATTAGATATGACCACTAGAACATAGAAGCACTGTTTTAAAATTGCCTGAGTGCCAAACGACTCTTTAATATTTTCAGAAAGATTTTTTTTAAGCGTAACATTAACTTTCCACGGTCAGTCATGTGACATGCAAAACTGACTGCTCATGTTAACTTTTGTTTAAAATTAATCGCCTATTGGCTGGACTGCGGTGGATCCGCCTGTCTGGAGAAGTTTGCTGTATCAGAAAATCATGTTTCAGCTCTATGGTGTCGGTTGCTAAGATGGTCTTAGCTTGCCTGATGGGCTTTGCACTGGTGAGGATCTCCAGGCATGCCGGTTATAATGTACAGTCTAAATCGCAGTTCTTTGCTTGCTAATGTGCATATACAACAGGGCCGTGCACAGACCTTTTGAGGGGCATGTGCTGAAACTGAAAAAAGGGCACCCCCCCCCATCCCCTCCACGGACCCCTCCACCACCAAAAAAAGAACACACAATAATATTCTTATATTATATTTAATTAGTATTAATAACTTTTATACAGATAATATATACATATAGAGGGTATCTTTAAAACTAATTACTACAACACTCTTCTGTGACCATGTGTTTGAAGATGTTTATGACCTCAATGTGATCCACTGGGATGTCCCTCTCAGTGGCTATAAGGAGAAGGTCAGAGAGTCTCACCTCTGAGCAGAGACTTCGGAGTTGGTTCTTAATTAACCTCAGTTTTGAAAAGGATCTCTCCACAATTGCAGTTGATACAGGTAGGGTGGTGTCACGTTCAGCAGGTGAGCGTGCCTGGACGTAGGTAGTGTCCAGCGAACAAGACGGCAAAGAGGCAGGTAATCCGGGTAAACGGGGTTTATTGACCAGACGAAACGGGGTAAACGCCACATAACATCACAATGACAGATCTGACAACCAGTACAGAGATGTGGACTAAATACTGAAGACTGACAAGACTGAAACCAAAACCGATGAACACAATCGACGACAGCTGGTTTCCATTAGGGTAGAGACACGAGGTAATGAGGGGGCGTGGCACACAGGAGGCTCTGACAGGCGGATCATGACAGGTGGCATATACTTAGCATTTCCACTAGTGTAGGGAAAACGTGCTGGCCACTGGTTTCTTGCTGTGTGACTATAGGCTATATAATATGATGAAATGTTAATAAATTACATCATTTAATTTACGTGCATCAGCACATTCAGCAGATAGCCATAAAATCAAAATAGAAATGTCTTATAATATATTTTACCTAGCTGACAAGGATCACTCGGTTGCTTTGTGTCAAACTCAAATGCAGTTACACCGCGGGTTTTTGACCAGTGAATGTGTGCAATTTGTCCATCATTAAAACGACCACATCACATTACATCAACATCACACCGGTGTGGTGATGCATTATATGAACCTTTATAGACATACTAGTGTTTATTTCATAAAGACAACGTTACACTTATTCAAACAACAAGATATTTTACCGTTACAAGACGAAGACGTTCATCTGCTTCTGCTCTCTGACTCTGACTGATGTGCTGAAACGTAAGTTTGTGGCACTCAGGGGGCGGCGTTGCGAAATTTGACTGACAGTTTGAGTGGTTCTAACAGATACGCTTTTTAATGCTTTTAATTGGTTAAATATTTGTTAAAAAGACAAACAGACATAAAGGGTTACCAATAGCACTGATTTATTTAAAAAAAAAAAAAAAAGGGCACTTCCGAGTGTAATTACAAAAAGAGCATGTGCTCTGCACAGGTTGAGCCCTACCTGTGCACGTGCCTGATATACAGGTCTGGCGTAATGGACCAGTAAAAAATCTCCTCAAATTATGAACGTTTCTTGAAAGTGGCTGTAAGGAAGAGGGTGGATCCACCTTGTGGGGAGCATTAAGAAGGATTCAGAGATGGATAAAACCTACCTCTTAGCTTCCTGCAAAAATCAGTCTCCATCTAACTGTTAAAGAACATGCCGAAGTTAAAGCGAGACCCAGAAGGTCAAAGCAGAGCCTTACACAATCAGTGGTATATAGCAAGCCTACAATTACCTCTGCATTATCCCTCGCATTGCTGTTACGTAACTTTGCTTTGAAAGTGAGAGGTGTTTAACGCTGCTTCAATGATATAATCATGCCGCATATGTTAATGAAAATAGCACTAAGCATATATTCAAAATGCAGAGAAAGGCAGATAAAGCACACCGGTTCATTACATAAATTTAAGTGCTTTCTGGTTTTTAAATGTGTTTCAATCCTTTCTGTTTTAAGACAGTTAAATGTTTTGAAGGCCTTGAGCTCTGATGCTGAGAAGTTTATTGCTAAAAAGTCAAACACACAGTCTAGACAGGCCTGCTTTCTTCTGCATTGTGGATTGATCAAATTAACAGTTGGAGCCACAGAAAGACAACAGCACACCAGTGGCCTGTACGGAAGTTTAGGCTAAATGTATGTCAACAAATATGAAGTCCATTTAAACTGTGGTACCTTAAATCTGACAAGTCACCCCAATAAGCCAGTAACTTCACTTCATAGTAAAGGCCACTGGTGTGCTGTTGTCTTTCTGTAGCTCCAACTGTTAATTTGATCAATCCACAATGCAGAAGAAAGCAGGCCTGTCTAGACTGTGTGTTTGGACATTTCCTGCACACGTGCCATACTTCAGGCCATTTCAGTTTTCAAGCTGGCTACTTCCACATAATGTTAAAGCTTAAGATCATATTTTAACTCTCGTTTCCTGTGTAATTGCCCTCTGCCATGACAGGCTTTGGAAGTGTGGGCATCAGAAAGGGGAAGGGGGAAGCTTCTGGACAACGTGTGCTCATTTGCGTGGTGGAATCCTACTGTATAATGGACACAACTCTCTAGAAAACCTGGCAAACCTTTTAGCACTAAATTCACTTTTTTATTCCTGTACCTTTCGAAAACAAAGCTCTTTGTTTTCTGGATGTGCCAGCTGTATGTTATAATATTTCGATTCACACAGCTCCCGCAAAGAGAAGGGAGGAATGCATGCATTTATAAACTGTAACGTCCACCAGTATTATGCATTCCATACTTTTTCAGTTCCAGTGACTATCAAATTAAATGAAAATAGATGACTGAAAAAAAATTCTAAAGTAAGCTTTCACAATTCAGTATTCAAGGGCAAGGATAATGTCAGACTTACCCTTCCAGGACAAGTCTGATATTGTCTGTGACCTAAATAAAGTACATACGAGCTCTTTGGATGCTGAACATATGGAACAGGTTTGAAAACAGGCCCAGTGGTGAATAATTAAATGGGTACATTAATAAAGTTTGGCAAAAAAACATGCAGAGGGATTCTGCAAATTCAACCATCTAAGTTAAGTAATACGTCTTTTGATGTGAAATCCAGTAAAACTCAGTTTTCTTTACAAATTGATGTAGTTAATTCTATTCCATTACATTAAAGATTTCCTTACCAGATGCCGTAGATTTGCCTGCTGTTTTCCTTTTACACCCTGTGAGTATAGAGTCACTAATGCAGTAATCCAATTAAATCTGTCTCTTGCATCTTAAATTTACATGATTTATAAAGCAAAATTCCAAGTATAACTTCTACTAAAAGTTTCAGATGATTATGGGGTAACAGCATTAGGTTGAAAGTAAAGTTCTCTAATTGCTTCTATGTGGTGTAATTTATTTCCCAGCTGTCTATGTATGTTGACTTTCTGAATAAGGCAATGTTTTGCACTGGTATCACTATGGATAACCAACACCCCTCCATAGCTGATTAAAATTTAGCTGCTTTTGGGCACATGAATTAGAGCCAAAAGCAATCAGATATTTCCTCAGAGCCACTGTTCCATGGAAAAGCCTAGGACAGGGGTGGCCAATCTTATCCAGAAAGGGCCATTTTGCTTCTGCATTTTCATGAAAACTCCCTAATTACATTACTAATTAGAAGACTGATTGGATGAAGAATCCTCAATCAATAAATCAATCAATCATACTTTATTTATATAGCACTTTTCCTGTAAACTCAATGCAACACAAAGTGCTTTATACAAAAAAAAATCAACCCACCCCTACTGCCACCCTTACCTAAACTGTGTAAAATATTGGAAAAAAAAGACATGGAAAAAGGGAGAAATAAGAGAAAGGAAAAAAGACATGAAAGACAATTATAAAGCAATAATTAAATAAATAAATAAATTAATAAGTAAATAATAAAGGAATAGACCCGGCAATAAAAACAGGAACTTAGGAAACGCTATCATGGATCTTAGAAATTTGCATAAGGAAACACTAGAGGCAGAAGCACAATAATATATTGTGAGTAAAACTATGAATGATCAGTTAATAAAAAGGAAATGATAAAAGTACAGTTTTTCTCAGGTGCTTAACTACATTGAGCACGCCATTAGTCCAAGTTGTCATTCTCAAATAAATATAAGTGTCACGAACACGGGTGTGAGCGTGCCTGGATGTGGGCGGCGTCAGGCAGGAAAGACGATAAATGCAGGAATATCCAAGATAACGGGGTTTATTGCGAAGACACACGGGGATACGCCACTAAACATCACAATGACGGATCTGGGGTAACTAACTCAGACGCGGACTAAATACACAAGACTGACAGCAAACTAATCAGGAAACAGAGGAATACACTCAAACGGATGGACCACAGGTGGTTTCAATTGGGATTTGCATACGAGGAGCAAGGGGGGCGCGGCACACACGAGGCTGGAACGGACGGAGCGTGACAATAAGTAAATCAGCAAACTTTTTTGCACAACAGAAACCGAAACCACATTATCATTGCTTGCACATCACTTTTCATTGCTAAAGGATTTTTCCAAAACACTAGTCACAGTGATCATTTGGTAACACCAAAACCACATCAAAGTATCTGATTAAGCAATTAAGCAATGCTGGGCCTAACTTACAATTAGTTGCACTTCTTGCTGCAAATCTAACTCTCAATCACTTATAAGTTGCTAATAGGGTATAAAAGTAGTAAGAATGTGGTGTAAAACATACAATGGAACAAGGCCGGAGAGGATGTGTACGTAGGTAGAGTGACCACCTATCCCGCTTTACGTTGCACTGTACAGCAATTTCACCCTATTTCATGCCTCACACAAACTGAGCATTTTGTCCCGCTTTTTCATTATCCTACCTAACTGAAAATAAACACGGAGACAGATCCGTGGATCAGGCTTATTTGCAGCACTGCCCATGAGTACTGATCTCTAGAATACCTGAACAGAGCATAAGCCTCATAACAACGCTTAAGAGTCGTGTTTACAGATCAGTGCCCCTGCGCAGTAGGCTACTGCATGAGTTGAATTTGCACGGGGCTAATCTCAAATGTGAGAGCGAACTGTTCGGTCAGGATAGGAAGCCATGGCCAGTGTGACCACGAAAAATAAAAGATGTAGTTTCAGCAGCGAATCTCTCTTGGTTAAGACCAATAGATCGCGAAACAGAAAGAGCCTTTTGCACTTTGTGTAAAAGCAGTTTCTCTGTGGGGCATGGTGGAATCTATGATGTGAAGCGACGTGGTTCATGTGAGTCTCACCGAAATAGAATGAGACAAGAGACATGCAAATCAGTGCAATCTTTTTTTGTTAAACCAAATGACCCCCAGCTTGACAAAGTTTCTGCAGCAGAGGTTACGAGCATTTATCATGCCGTACAAAACACACATTCATATCGCTCAACCGACTGCAGTAACAAATTAGCCCCAGTCATATTTCCAGACTCCAAGATAGCAAAAAAATGTCGTGTGGCAGCACCAAAGCAGCGTCCATCGTAGGCAATGTTCTTTGTCTGGTCTCAGTGGAAAAATGTGTACATGAACTGACATCACCTCTGCTCGTGGGTGCAACGCACACACCGTTTTTTCAGTGGCATCAGATGCTTCCAACCATGGCAGCACCAAGCTTTTCCCACTGGCAGTGAGATACTGGACCCCCAAGTCTGGGTTAATGAACAGGGTTCTTGATTTTTACGAGGATAGCGCAGAGACGTCAGAATCAATTCACCACCAGATAACAAGTGAACTTAAACAAAATTGTCTACGACTGGAGATGATCTCTGCTTACACTGCTGATAACGCTAGTGTGAATTATGGAAAGTACAAATCTGTTTATCAAAAGCTGAAGGCAGATAATGCAGGCATTATTAACTGCATGGCTCATATTGTGCATAACGGTGCAAAATATGCTGCAGATAGACTGGACATTGACATTGAATGTACAATTAAGATTTACAGTCACTTCTCATCATCTGCAAAGCGCACAGAAGAACTGAAATCATTGTTTGAATTTGTTGATCAAGACTATCATGCTTTACTGAGGCATGTGCCTGAAAGATGGCTGAGTATATGGCCTGCTGTCTCAAGGCTTCATGCCAGCTGGCCTGCAGTTAAAGCCTACTTTCTGTCACTAGGAGAGGAACATTGTCCAAAGGTGCTATGGAAGCTTTTTGAAAAGGATCAGCACAGTAATGGGCACGCTCTTGAGTTACAGGTCTATCTGTCCTTTCTTCACTATGCACTGAAGATATTCCATGATATACTTCTGCTGTTGTGTGAGTTATATGACATTCTCTCCACTCTTCAGAGAAAGCTCCAGCAGAGACAGGCAGACTCCTTCCCCAGCAGTTTCGACACTGTAAAACAACAGCAATCAAGCAAGACTTGTCTAATTTCTACAGTACTTCAATGAGCTAACTTGAAAAACGTTATGACTTCTCAGACAGCAACTTTCACAAGCATGTGGCAGTGTTAGGGCTCAAAAGTGAATTCACATTCTCCAACCTCTGTGATGTGGTGGAGATCCTCCAGATGAGGGATAAACTAAACATGGATGAACTCTATGAAGAGTACTGCGTGACTTTGCCACGCCAGCAGGAAGTTGTAAAGAGCAGTTCCTGTTGTGGAGAAGTGGTCAGCATTGCTTCAAAGCACAAACATTCCAAATTTGACTGTACCTGGATCCTTTCTCTTCAGCATCCCTGTGACAAATGCACATGTGGAAAGAGTGTTTTCTCTGATGACTGCAGCATGGACTGACCAGCGAAACCGGTGCTCTGTGGACCTTATCAAGAGTGAGATTCAAGTCAAGAACAACTTCGGATATAGCTGCGTGGATTTCTACAGCTACTCATTGCAAGAGAAAACCCTACTGGAAGCAGTGCGGTCAGACAAAAAGTATAAATTCAAGAAGGATAATTAAGATAAGATGAATAGCCTATTCTTTGCGTAAAATTTAGAATAACCTATATAGCCTAGTATATTTGTGGTCATTACTACACCAGTTTTTAATATTTGGTTGGTTTGCTGCTACTCCTGTGTTTCAGAAAAGCCTGCTACCATCTGCATATTGACACATAGGCAAAACATGTGTGTGTTTGGTGGAAGGATTTTTTTTTTCTCATTCCAAATGGCTGTTGTAATCAAAACCTTTTTTTGCACTGAATTTTTGCAAGGCCTTAATAATAGCCTATGTTGAGCTGAAATTGTTAAAACTTTGTATTGGCTAGGCCTTCATATTTTGCACTCAAATATGCCTATCATACTGTAATATTTTGTTGAACTTATACAGGCCAGGCCTGATATTTTTGTGCCTTTTATATTTTTATCTTAATGTGATCAAAAGTAAGAACATACTTTTAGTTGTATAATGCCTGGTCCTCTGGGCAGTTGTCTAATTTGGTCTTTTCTAATAAAGATAAGAGGTTGCAAAAGTGTTCTGACTTGTATAGGCTTTTGCCTTAAACTGTAGCCTACTTTGGGCTACTTCTGGGTCAGGAAGTGTCTTAATCCTTTGACTGATGGTGTTGAAGGGCAATAATTAATGTTTCTTAGTTAAATATATAGACATTATATCTTTAAGATTTTACGCCTGTCCCACATTGTCCCACTTAAACTTGGTACTTGTGCCACATTTTGTCTGTCTGGAGGTGGTCACCCTAGACGTAGGTGTGGAGGAGGAATGGTGGGCAACTTCAGAGACAACCAAGAACAGAGGTCAGCCATGAAATTTGAGCCACCATCATTGATCATGGGCTCTCCTTACGTGAGGCTGGTCAACGGGTACCGCCTTATATTTCCCAGTCATGTGTTGCATCAATTATTCGGAAATATTCAAGAGGGACAATAGGTATGTACCTTTCAATTGTTATAATTCAAATGAAGACCACAGTTCTTGCATTATCAGATCTATGTTTACTGCAGTATTCTACATGACATGTAAGTTTCTATAGAAGTGACAGGAGACCTGCAGCTAGTGGGCATGGCAGGCTGTTCAGTGCAGACCAAGAAGCAGCAATTGTTCAGATGGTGCTGAGGAACAATGCAGTCTGTTTTATGGGAAATACAGGCTGCTGTAATTGCAGACAACACAACGTTCCACAACATTGATTCAGTTAGCTTATCAACTATTGGCAGGGTCTTACAGTTTTTTTTTATCGCTAACAAGCATCTACCTATACTTAAGATACTTTTCCTAAACTCTTAACACAGCAACACACCTACATCACACAATTGGCCAAATTGTTAATTTTCTTCTCAGAAACACATTTTGTTAATTAAATAACTTCATTTCAAAATACAATACATATTTTTCTACACAAACTAACTTTACTAAAACTCAGGAAATCAGACTCAAAATAAGAAAATTCTGCCAAAGAATAGCACAAGCTTTCAATTCACAAGGTACACAGTCATTCAAAGTGCGCCAACCGTTACAGTTTTTGCCCGTTGCTTGAACACGTTTTGCAAA
Source organism: Stomatorhinus walkeri (assembly GCA_026784285.1). NCBI lineage: Eukaryota > Metazoa > Chordata > Actinopteri > Osteoglossiformes > Mormyridae > Stomatorhinus > Stomatorhinus walkeri. The sequence goes on along the minus strand of JAODUD010000001.1, from coordinate 51,421,860 downwards.
ACTTGGCTCATCGTGTCAAAACTCGACACACAAGCAAAT
>JAODUD010000001.1:51392032-51405833 GCA_026784285.1 Stomatorhinus walkeri | reverse complement strand
CCCCCCCCCCCCCCCATCGCGGACGTTCCAGACCCATCAGCGATAGGTGAAAATCTGCATTTTAGAAAGACCATATAAATAAACATAGCTTTTTATAGTTTAAGCCTTAAAATACCCCTCCCACATGCTTTAAACACATGTAAACTTATTTAAACACATTTTGTAAACACATCATGATATGTGGATGTTGGGCTAAGGATATGAGTAACATAATAATAATATATGTAATGTATATGTATAAATATACACACATTGCAGACAACTGGGGAAAAATCTGCGATATAGTGCGGGATCACGGTACACTGAATGGAACTCCATACTGTTTGTGGTCCCTGTGGGTGATTTGTATTGCACAGTTCAATATATTATAATGTACTTTTAAATAATTAGTTTGATGTCAACGAACGTTAGGTAAGCCCAAAACGTATTGTTCTTATGCAACTGTAGCAAAGTGAAGTATGGATCAGCTTGTGTCTCTATTGGCTCACCTCAGTCTGGGGTGGGGTTAAGTGTCTAATATAAAAGGGGCGGCTGGGTAGGAATGGCGCTCAAGCTGTTCTCGGTGCTGGCTGTGGAGTATACTGGTGGTGGTGAATTTCAGTGCAGTCCAGATCACTGACATTAGCCCACTGTGCACATGTGTGCTTGTCTGTGTGTGTGTGATCACCAGAGTGTATATGGAGGTCCCGTCTGTGGTGGGTCCCTTGTCCATCTGTCAGTCCATGCCCTTTATCTTGTTTTGTTCATAACATTAGTGCTTTGGCTTGATGGTTTCTATATATTGTGCTTAGTGTGGAATTACTATTCTCCTTTAAATGTAATAAATTAATTTTTATTAATTCACGTCTCTGCCCCCCTTCGGTTAACTGGACCTGTGTGCTTGTGCACTAGTTACGAGACTGGGAAATATAGTATTTCCCTGGGGGAAACTTCCCCCCGAATGGTGTCATCAGCTATCCATTGGGTCAGGAATCACAAAGCACTCTGCCACAAAACCATTAAATGTGTATAAAGCCCTTCTAAATTAAATGATTGACATTTACAGATCAGTTTTTACACTGTAGTGTGCGGAGTTGTCAGGATGTGTCATAATGACATGGAGTTTCAGATATATTCCAAATGACCCTCTTCCCTCGCTTTAAGACCACACATTGTATCACACAAATAGCTGTAGATGTCCACCTGTGGTGCGCGGTTCATGCCTTGAACTTACAATCTAACGTGGACAAGACCTGCACAAGCAGTGGTGTGATGTCAGCATGAACAGAGAGAAAAGGAGAATAAGGGAGAGAGGGAGCCGAGCATCGTGACAGCTATCAACCAGGGTGGAGTCCAGAATCTATGGTGCACTATGCCAGTTTAATTGATATAATAACTACAGCAATGAGATATATGGTGGCATGTTACGTGCATTATTACTCAAAATATTTGCAGTAACGTAATAAATAAATCAATCTCGATTTAGAGATTTTGCAATAGATGCTTAGTGTTTGGTGAAACTGTGAGCTTTTAAGGAAACAAACTCTACATAACTTCACCAAGCATGTGAATGAATGCACCTGCTCATGAAGAAAAGCCAGAACAGCCTGGTCTTTATCTCCCACCTCCTCCTCCTCCTGTCTTCTTACTAATATAGTCGAATATCCACACGAAGCATGGCAGGCGAACATGCAGTGTGGCAGGTCTGGGTTGTCTAAACCCCAGAAAAATACCTTCAGAAGAGACCGTAATATTGTTTTTGGAAGACTGTTGAAAGTTGCATACCACCAGTGGATTAAGCAGCACTTTGTTTTAATATTTCTTTTTGGTCACCTTGTAGAGAGCAAACAAAAACAACGAAACAAGTTTATAAGAAGAGGATGTATAGAGAGACTCCCTCTGGGCACCAGCTAAGTTGTGTTATCCATCAGGACAGATATTCAGGGAATCGAAGTTTGCCCTATGAAAAAGTGACAGTTCTGGGTTGTTGTGCCTTTATCAGCCAGGGGAGCGCTTGTGCTCTATTTTGACTTCTTTTTCCTTTGTTTTCTTCCCAGGAGGATCACTCTCCCCCTTCAGTTAACACTTAACCGCATGTTTACCGCGACACACTTACATACACCCAGGAAATGCTGTGTGTGGAGCCTGCAAACCGCCTGTCTGAGTCCACCATATGAGGTGTGAACAAGCTATTTGCTGCTTGAACAGGGGCCTCATGCAACCCTGCTTCAAATGCCTGACTCCCTGGCTGTACAGGGGCCCTCAAGACCCCGCTTGCTATGCCTGGCTGTATGGGGGCCCCATGTGACTCTTATAATGCTCGGCTTCCTGGCCGTTTGCGGCTGCATTCTAGTTTAACTGGTAACCCAACTTCCTGAATGGCGTCTCTCTGTGTGTCATGAAGATCACAAACGGTAATGAATCACTTTACTCTCTGTCTCCTACAACAAGGACACTGCTGCATTCCTGCACTGCTGGTAGCGCCGGTAGCCTGACTGCACGTTTCCAAGCTGGGAGAAACTTATAATGCCAAATGGATGAAGAAGAGCTTAAGGGAGCAATGCAAAATATAAAACCCTACAATGTAATGCATGACTGCTGTGCAAAACTAACACCGATTATCTTGTGTAATAAAAAAAGCATGGGTGTGGTGTGTGGCTCAGTGGGTTAGGACTGTGCCTCTGATCAAAAGGTTACCAGTTTAAATCCCAGGGTCAGCATTGTGATTTCACCATTGGGCCTCTGAGTAAGGACCCTAATCCCAATTGCTCCACGGACCAGCTGACCCTGCTTTCATGAAATTTATGCTGCTTTGAAAATAAGATGAATAACTAAAGTATAAATGACTGATCATATTGATGTTGCAAAATGGTAGTCCTGTAATCTCCTGAGTGTCCAGAGTATACTAATCGTGCTGTAGTGAACAGCCTGTCATTTTGTTGGCTTATGAGTGGAAGACTTTCTGCTTCTCATATTTGCATGGGACCTACAGACACCAAAATTAAAGTGAAAATCAGCTTTATTTCCATTCTAGTAGCTTGCAGATCTGTGTGTTTAACATCTCCTATCAGGAGGAGTATGCTGAAGTCAGGCTCCTCTCCACTGTATTCATCTGCAATTCTCACGTTTTTCTGTGACCCCTCTACAGATCATGTAAAAATCTTCTCTGGGACTGTAAATTTACATTCATAAGGTGTGATTCATATTCGGGGAAACAACACAAAAACATGAACTACATAATTTTTCCCTGTATATTCCTGCTACAGCAAACTGGCTGGGGGGTGATTTCTCACCCTGGGGGCCCACAGTGACATGCTGATCCTCTCACCCACACACACCTAGGGTAGAGTTTACCTACACCTGGACTATTCAAGGTCCTCAGGGGCTGAGCACTGCTGATTGTCCTGCCTTCCTTTACCTGTGAGCCAGGTGTGAAGCCTCCAGTCCATCAGAATCAGTAATTATTAAACTAACTACCTAGGAAAACTGTAAACAAGGCCTGTATTTGGAATCGAGGGCCAGATTTGAATAGGGGGGATCTATACAGTGATTTTAATCACATGCCATGAGAAATGTAGTAGAAAAACACCTCCGGACTCTGGTTCCCTAGCAGCCTGTGCAGCAATAAAATAAGGAGTTAAAGAGTGGTATAATCACTATTTAGTCATGCAGCTCTGAAAGGTAATTATGATTTCACCTGGTGACTGGATGTACTCCCAGTCACATGGGGGAGACCTTGGGACCAAAGTCCCTCTGTGCCTGTAAGAACTCCCCACCCATCCTGCTCTTCCAGTGCTGCCTTCCTGGCCTGAGCTCCACCCAGTCCCATGGGGAATCCGTCACCCCCCCCCCCCATTTGGCAGAAATCTGGCAGTGTAGAACTGGGATATTTTAAACAGCTCAGCAGTCCAGCAGCAGGGGAGAACGAGAGGGGATGGGGGGCTGTGCTGTTCTTCCACCAACCTCCCCTGGGAGTGCGAATTTTATGTAAATAATGGAGTTTAATTCGCATGTGACAGATGGTGATGTTGACATTGTTGCTGGTTGAGGACAGAACGCGGGAGCTGGGGGAGAGTAATGGTGACTGACAGATATGATGAAGATGTAAACACACACACACACACACACACACACACACAGGGGGAGGAGGCGTTGACAGTGTGACCTCCGCTGTGTCATCTTAACTGCTCCTGGTTTCTGGGGGTTAATAGATGTCCTGCAGTCAATAACCTGAAACAGTCCTCCCATTACCAGGCAGCGAAATGGGTCCCGAGACCCATTGCAACAGGGGCCTCCACCCTAGTTCAGCCTGACAACCGTGTAATGGTGATATCCCTCCCTTCCCTGCTGTTTGAGCACAGCCCAGCTCCTCTCCAGCCTTCAGATTTCAGTGGACACCCCAGAGACTGACGCATGGTGACTTTTCTGGATCCTGATCTTGGTTGAGGATGTGCTTCAGAAGCTTAGAAAATCAGAATCTTGGGTGGTGTTCTCAAGTGAGTGGTCTCGCTCACCTTCTGAACCCTAGGATTGTCATGTGATTATCACCATGTTTACCTGGGGGCCCAATATACTGCTGGAATCTGGGAGACTGGCTGATTTAGACTCTAAACACTGCACCAGTGTCTTAAAATCAGCCTTTATTTTGCACATTTTACTCTTATTTTATCATTCAATGTTGTCTAAAATGTCAGTACTGGTTCTGGTTTATGTTAAGTATTTCCGAATATGTTTTATGCAAGTAAACATAAAAAACGCCTAATTGTATTTTAATGCATCAAATACATCTGTAACTGCTTGCGCTGAAACAGGCGTTAAAGTAGTTAGTGGTGTATAAAGTGTACTATTTGACAGAGATCATTTAAACAATGAACCATGTTATTTTGGTTTATTATTTGAATTGATTGTGTAGATATTACATATTTTGATGTTTTATATCGATCAGTTATTTCAGCTCTAATTAGTTGAATTTAAAATGGCTGCTGTCGTTATTGTGCAGCGTCTGTGTGGTGGCCTCGCACAGGGCACTGCCCGTGTACCAGACTCGTTCGATTGTTTTGAAATGTAATGATTTAAGATATAATTGCAAATGCGTAATTGCATTTAAAATTTTTATTTGTGTATTTTGTTTTAAATGGTTAAGTAACTGTGAAGCGATTATATATAGGTAAAAGAAAACCAGTAAATATACCATACTTGACATGATCCATGTGTCGTGATCCGCCCGTCCGAGCCTCGTGTGTGCCACGCCCCCCTCGTTACCTCGTGTCTGATCATGATCGTGGCCGCCTGTTGTCAATTCATGCCTGCCTTTCCTGCTTGTATTTAGTCAGCGTCTGTGTTTGTCTTCCCCAGATCTGTCATCTGTGTTAATCGTGTGAGTGCCTTGTAAATCCTGTACTGTTCTCTTTCCCCGTTCCCTGGATTAAACCCACTTCCTTACCCATCACCCTGATTCCTGCCTTTATTTACCTGTCCGACTCCAGCTCAACGTGACACCATGTTTCTACTGAATTGATTATTGATTCAGAAATGTGATGTAAATTACTGATTGAAATGAGTGTTGGCAAATATGTTTGTGTTGTAATGAACGTTACATGCAAATGAGACTGTGAAAGAAAAATAATTTTATTCATTCAGTAAAAAATTTTGAAGAGGAAACATCACTTGTGATTTTTCATTTTTTTTTCCATCTCCCCTTAATTCAGGGTGGCAACATTGTCGGTTGGCTGGGTGTAAACTTTTTTGCTGTTAATAAAATTATTTGCTATTTGTTTTCATGTTAAAAAGCCAGTTGTATTGTAAAACCAGGAAGAAGACAGGACAACCCTGAATTGCACAGAAAGCAGTAAAAATGGTTTATTTATTAAATAATATTTACAATATTCCTGTATAATTACAGCCATACAAAACAAGCTCAAAAATAACTGAATTGTCAATTTTAATATAAAGTAATAAACAGTGGTCTGAGAGGTCTGTACTACATGTTTACAGCATATAATGCACTTCAAAATAACACCCAGGCAACACGTCTCTGTGTTAATCTGAGGCCCTGGATATGTAGAACATTAGTGGAATAGCGCCGATCACCACTGTAATGAAGCCACACTCCGTGGGTCTGGGTCTAAAATGGCTACTTCCATCTCTGCTTCATTATTAGACCTGATTGTTGGCTTGCTGCTTGTGTAGCCCTCCCTTGGCTTCAGAGCTGGCTAATGTGGCTGCTTCGCATGTGTTGCCAAGAAAAAAGTGACATCAGGGTTCAGTGGAAACGACCATCTACAAGCCATAGTGTTGCCCATATGACTGTTGAAACCAAGGAGGACATACCATTCTGGAAGGTCATCTGAGCACTTCATCTTTGACCTCATTTACCATCCCTTACAGTATGTCACATGACGAGTAACTACACCATAAATGTCCATATTCAAAACATGACAACGATAATCTCCTTAAGTGGAAAAGGAAGCTTGAACTGTGTTATTCCAGTTCATTCTGAATTTCCAATGGAGACAGCTGCTCTTTTTTAAATGCAATATAAAGGCATACCTCTTAGTTAATACTTTAAGCTAACCATTATTTATAATTTTCCACCCAGGAGGTAGGACTCCCACCACTCACATCCTACAGACTCCAGCAAAGTTTGTCTGCCTGTCGGGTTCACAGAAATTATTTATTACTATTACCCAGAGTGCAGCAGTATTCTTCGAAATCTAGCTATTTATAAAGCCGTGCATTTTACTGCCATAATTCCAGTTTTGTTTTTTGTTTAAGAGTGAATATAGATCACTCACTTTGGTCAATTCTGTAGTCCCTAAAACTTTGCCTTTGTAAGGTAGTTTAGATTTTTTACAGATGTTATATGCATACAACCAAATATACATATTAATTAGTTTTCTACATTTGTTTTCGGGTAGAGGGTTTCATCTACACAAATAATACAAATAATTTTTTTGAACGCATGACTACAATGCAGTTGCGTGTAAATATGGAGAATAAACATGGCAGCATCGGAGCTGAGAATAGCCAAAAACGAAACTGACATTTTCATGTAAATCATTCTGAAATGGTGAAATTGGGTTTTGATGCATGTCAATATCAGACCTCAGACAAAATTTTTTTTTGCTTCATTACATTTTCAGTTTCAAGCCAATAATACGTATAGTCATAAACATCACCATAGCGACCCAATCTGTGTCAGGGTGTGCGGATTGCAGAGAGGTGAGCTCTCTGTCCGAACCCCTTCTGTTTTTCCACTTCCCAGGGTCGCAGGGAGCCAGATCCTGCACTGGACTGCAGGCAGTGTGAGCATTTCTGAAGATCATATCTTTGGACTGTGGGAGGAACCAAGAAAAGCATGCAGGGCTGGATGCCAGTGCATCCTATTGGAAACCATACCATAATCACATGACTCTTTTTGCCACTCCTCCCTTCCCTGTCCTGTTCGATATGGAAAGTGATATCTCATTTCATTGTGAGCCCCCATTAGGCTAATTCTGTTTCCCACACCCCCGTGATTCCGCATCACCAATCGATGGCCCCTGGGATACAACACCCTGGGTTGTTAACCCCCAGGACAGCACGGCTAACCCACCATGGGTTGTGTATAAATTTCATTGCCGTGTGTGTGCTCAGTCCCCGGGGCTGGCCCAGCGCTGCAGTGCATCTGTGAGTGCCGTAGTGCCGCCGGGTTAATCTGAGGTGCATCATTGGTCATCCGGACATGCCCCAGCCAATCATAGCCACCCAAATTATAAACAGGGCAAAAAGCATTGGATACCCAGACACATAGCAACATGAAAGACTGTGTAACTACAGACTCAGGTTGCAAAGTACAGTGCCAGCCTGTTCCGCAAATAAACACATACATATTTGGGGGTTGGCTTCATTACTGCAGCTTGTGCGCAGGGAGTGGATTAACCCCTAACTGACATCAGCATGGACAGTCAAGTGTTGTTGATTTAACAGATACAACCCAGGATGGTCTTGGCATCAATCTGGCCCTGTCTGTGTGGGCTGCAGGGCGTGTCTGAGTGGCCCCACCCTCTCTATATGCAATCACGTTCAGCCTTCCGGTTGGCCTGCCTCTGATCTCCTCAATGGATTGCTTCATTCGTTCTCACTCCATCCATTGTCCAATAAGCATAGCAAACCCATATTTTAACGAAAGTGCAATGGAACGACGGTATACACTGGGCAGCGACTCACAGGTGACGTTTATTACAGGTAAACAAGGCTAGGGCACAAATAAAAAATGAGAAAAACGAAATAAAAAACAAAGTTAACAAAGTGAAGTGTACAGAGGGAAGGCCACAGCAGTGCAGGCTGACAGAGGAGTGGGAGGAGTTCAGATGGCAGGTGGGTGTGTCCAGCTGCAGCAACAGCATGCAGAGGCTTTGGCAGGTACTGCATGTGCTGGAGGTCCATACTGTAGCTAGACTGCTGCTTCCTCCCCCTCATAACACGGCTGGAGTCTTTGGGCAGAATAGCACCCCCTGTGTTAGATGAAGGGTTTGCGCTGATTCCAGGTGAATGGGGGTTTGACGGCTGTGAGTACAGAGTGGAGTTCTCTGGTCTCTGCCTTTTATAATGCCTCTTTTCTGAAGCGTCTTGACTCCAGGCCTTCAGGGGACCGTCTGTCAAGTGCTGTAGTGACCGCATTTTCCGGCCCGAAATGGTTCTAGAGATGTGTCTGTGAGGCCGCCAGTCAGGCAGGGGCAATCAAAGCCACGCGAAGGCCCCACATTTCCAAACCAAAGCAGCTTTGACCCTGTGTACAGACAGCAAGCAGCACATGACCCAGGGCTCCTTCGAGTCAGACAAGTGTCCAGGGAGCTGTGGAACAGGAAGCTGTGTCCAGGACACCATCGCAGCATCATGTCGTGCTGTCCGGCTCCAAACACCCAGGAAGGACCATGCCTCCTGGACTCAGAATGGTGTTTTGCCACAAGCAGTGCCCTTGATTAATTGAGGCTTGCTGCAGATTTTTGTTCAAATTATTTTTTTCATCAAACTGGTGTTTATGACGGTTTGGTAATCCTGGGGGGGGGGGGGGGGGNNNACAACCCAATTATCACAATATCACTTTCATTCAGCTGACAAAATAGCCTAGCCTTCAGTGCCATATTTTAGTAAAGTGACACCTTTGGAACAGTTAGTGGGGTGATTTTCCAAAACCTCCAGGGAAAGAGTTCCCTTCTCCAGTCATTCTGGATGCCTGGACACGTGGGCAGGTGGCTGGCATGGGCGGGAGGGTTTGAGCAGTTTGGGAAGGGCAAAGAGCAGTGTCAGATGTAGTACTCCTTGCGGCTGTCTCGCACTGCACTGTGCAGGCTCAGGTCCAGACGGTACACCGGCTCCAGGCCCCGCCTCTGCTCCAGGCCCCGCCTCTGCTCCAGGTCCCGCCTCTGCTCCAGGCCCCGCCTCTGCTCCAGGTCCCGCCTCTGCTCCAGGCCCCGCCTCTGCTCCAGGTCCCGCCTCTGCTCCTTCTCTTTGAGGTCGGTTGCCTGCTGTGCCTGCCGGTGCTGGTACAGGAAGCGACTCATGGCTACCACCACGCACAGAGTGATGAAGACCACGGCTGCAATCACCCCTGGCGACAACAATAGCAGTTTCCACTCACTTGTTATGGGTCCGTCTTATGAATTGGTTCATGCCAGTAGGCCAGTGTGGGCAATATAATCAAAAAGCTATTTGAAATCTGTATTTCAGTTGGTTTTTATAAGCAGAGTTGTGAAGGTATGGATACTGAGTGAGTGTGTTTACCTCCAATCACTGCTGAGTCCCTCTGCACCGCATTGGCGAGGGGCTCTCTTCCTCTGTCAACCTTCTCAGAGTCTAACCCCAGAAAATAAGATGGGAAGTGTGTGAGCGGCTCTAGAATTCATAGTCAGGGACTCAGTCAGGCATGTATGATGAAATGACAGCATCCATGGGGAATATGTTTCAGACCTTAACCTGGCCTTCATGTAGACATTGATTAACAAACACATTTACATTTTTATCTATTTAGCAGATGCTTTATCTAAAGTGACATACATTTTGAGAAAGCAGGGTTAGCCAGTTCCTGGAGCAATTGGGGGTTAAGGAAGTTGCTCAGGGGGTCAATGGTGACATGATTCTGCTGGTTTTAGGATTTAAGCCAGCAACCTTTTTATCACAGGCACAGCATCCTAACCCACTTAGCCACACACTGCCCCTAAACACACTTGAATAATTGCTGAATAATTTCTGAATCCGGTCCTCACAAGCTCCCAGACAGTTCACATTTTTGCTCTCTCCCAGCTCCCACTGCTGTACTTAACATGGATAATGACATCATGACACATCAGTGATCACATAAGGGGTGAAGGGGGAGTCAGCTTTGCGTCTGAAACGTGTCTCTGGGGCATCACCGCTGACAGGACAGACCTGAGTGGGAGTGTGACGTGGTCCTATCTGCCTGCAAGCCGCAGCTGGCCTCCTCCAAACGGCCCCGCACGCTGACCAATGAGCTGCCGCGGTTCAGCAGGGCTGCCTTCAGGGGCGCCACGTGATTGAACTGAACTGATGACAGGCAACCGACAAATCCCCTGGATGCGACCTGCTGCACTTCCTCGTCCGTGCCTATGCTTCCTGTTGAGGGACAGGCGTCAGGCTGGCAAAGTCTAGCCTGTTGGTATTGCCAACATACTACAACCCATGTTTTGAATGGCTTTGCACCGGCAACGTTTATGGGGGTTTATAAAACAGATAGGAAGCTCATGGGAGCATAAAATCACACCTGTCTCCAAGAATGGAGAAACCCGTAGAGAGATTATGTATCATTTAACCGCTCAGCAGGTACTTGACATGTGTCACTGTTATTTCACTTTTTGCCAAATAGCTTTAACGGGCCGTGTTTCCATGTGGAGTGTGATCTGTCTATAATTCTACCTTTATTTGCATACATGACAAACATTATTTACCAGAGAGACTCATATGCCATCAGCTCCCTGAAGTGGTGACAGGGCCCCTACTCAGTGTTAATGAGCTCAGTATAGTATCGTGAGGCAGATGTCCTCGTACTTTTTCACAGCTTCTTTCATCAGATTCTCTTACCTGCCACTCTTCCCAAAGTCAGAGCCCTGATCATATTCAGATCCGTGTCACGGGACAAGGTGTATTTTTGGTTTGTTTCCTTGTCCACCTGCAGAGGAAATAAGTTAATTAATATTTCAATGAAAACATATATAGATGTACACTCAAGAATGTCACACACCTTTTTTCGCATGTGGAGGTGAGTTAACAGACTACAAGTCGGTAACGACCTTGTCCAGCCAGAATGAACTAGCTGGCACAGGGTGGTGTTCACTAGTAACAGCTTGCTGTTGTGTCTGGACTTGGGACTGCCTCCAGGCTCATGCTGCAACAGTTGCTTACAAAGCTACTGTATTTGGGTTGGGGTTAGAGTCTGATAATCCACACCCACTCAAAGGGAAGGAGCACTACGTGTATCTGGAGTGTGTGGTAGGGATAGTACACTCACTGTCCAGAATGATCGCTGTGTTTGTCCACTTCATATTGTGAGGTCTGTTTTACTTGGTCAGGTCATACAAATCAGTTTTCACAGAGATATTTCTAGTGGTTGCTTCCATATTTTTTATTTATTTTTGTAGACTGAAATTCTATATATAGATGATGCTGGGAAATATAGGTGTTGTGTTATGATTTAGCATCTTTTGGTTATTCAATGTCTTTAAAACTTCACACGAAATGTGGGTCTCATGTATAAGGTATCTGCTACGGAAACCTTGCTGACAGCTTGTTGTTGCAGCCTTGAAACAAGGTCTGTGTTTAAATTCTTTATTTCATTTCTGTACTGAACTCTCTGTCCCTGTCCTCGATGACAGCACCAGTGTCTCTCTCAAAGAAGCACTCTTGTCAGTCTTGGCATTGATCTGATGATCTTCATGTGTTCAAAGACGTTGTAACAAGTTTCACAAAGTTTCTTTTATCTAAGAGCCTCACAGCTTGAGCTTATCAGACATGGCTGTGAAGCTGACATGCTTCATCGCTGATCCTTAATGGAACATTTTTATTTTTGTTTTGCTGACTGTTATCTTAAGTTGTTGACATTGACATCTTTTTTAACTGAAAATACCTTGATAGGATTTCGGCCATCATTTAGGATTTGAATAGATAAATTAACCTACAGAATATTTATTTGTTATTAAATATGGCTGAAGATATTAGCGCTGCTCATTCATCCTGGTCATTCTTTGTACAAGCATGTGCTATCTTGCCGTGATCACTGCTCCTGTTGATTTTGTTTTCCTACATTCAGGTCCTCTCCTAACTGGTACCCCAGCTCTCCCAGTATGACCGCCCACCTGAACGTGGATGTCTTTTCCTTCTCGGTGGATGCGAACTGAGTGGAGCTGCCCATCAGCAAAGTTAGCTGGCACTGGTGTAAAAACATCAGGTTTCCTGTCCTTGTCGAGCCGGTACCAGATCTGCAAGCTTCCTGGAGGAGCAGAACAGAGCTACAGCTTTTTACACAGACCTTGAACAAAATGAGGCTGTAAATATAACCAATTTCCATTTGCAGGGGCCCCCAAGGCCCCCTATTGGCCAAAAACAGTCAGTACACTAGGGGATGGGCCCCAACGTGGCTCTTTTTAATGGGGCTCCAGAAAAGGCAAATCGGTCCCTGTGTATTTCCCCACTTGCTCCTCCCTCTCTCTCCCTCACTTGTTCTGTTAATTTGATATTAACCAGCTGCTACTCCTCCTCCAAATTATAAAAATGTCCATGAATTAAGTCCATCACAATGGGGTAAGGAGAGTGAAGATCTGAGCACATGTGCTTTGGCAATGCCACCTCCCAGCTTGTTTGAGGGAGGCGGTGAGAAGCAAACATCACCAGCCGATTGCGGCCGGGGGTCGGAGATGTTCTGAGACCCAGAGAGCTGGTCCCAAGTCATTAAGACAGGGAAAGGGATTGATAAACCCAGCAAGCTGTCGTCATCGGCAACATCACCATGGCCTCATCCTGCACGTCTAATGCTTTCTGAGGTGGCGGGGATCTGTCAGCCATCTGTGACTTGCGAGGACGCCACACACATATTTACTCAAGTGTGTGTACTGAGCTCACTGTTTTCCAACCAATCTAAACCTGCATTCCCAAAATGGCAAAAGACTTCCTAAGTGATTAGTCTGATTTTCCCATGCATGGGGACAGACTTCTGCTCAGTTGACATTCATTAGCTTAACCCCCATTTTCAGTCAGGTGTTACCTATCCATGCAGACAAGTGTCTTACTGAACTCATTCAAGCTGAGTACCCTAATCGACGGCAGAGCTGCGAGCAGACAATCTGGCAACCTTCATACTGCAGGCTGGGCAATTTATCACTATGACACTGGAAGACCTACAAAGAGACACAAGCTCTTGTACCCACCTAAATCCTATCCATCAAGGAACCACATGTTGAAAGTTATTTCATGACACAATGAGTCAATAAAAAGAGATGGAGGAAATATTTCTATTTTCAAACCATTAGTATTCCTTAAATCCCTTCAAAGGTCTAGCTATACACACTCACTCACACTTGCACACATACTCACTCACTCTCTTTCACTCATACACATGCACGCAGGCAAGCACACACACACACGAACATAAGCAGGCACGCACACACACACACATGCACACACGAATGCAGGCAGGCACGCGTATACACGCATGTAAACCCACACACAAACATACACACATGCATGCACACGCGCACGCACACGCACACACGTGTAGGGTAAACATATCCTTATGGGGACCGCTCATTCATTTCTATAGGGAAAATGCTAA
>JAODUD010000001.1:51379498-51391932 GCA_026784285.1 Stomatorhinus walkeri | reverse complement strand
ACCGGTCCCCATAAGGGAAAAAAAAACAGATATTTATCACACTATGGGGACATTGTGTCCCCATAAGGATAGGTATATCCGCTCACACAGACTTACTCACACACAAACACACACCCCAAATCCATGTATTGATAAATTTATGGGGACTCTCCATTTCTATGGGCATAACCCTAACCCTACAGTAACTACAACTCCGACCCATACCTAACCTTAACCATAGGTCTATGGGTAACCAAACTAAATACATGACTTTTCAGTTTTTGTTTTTATTCAGAAGTTTTTATAAAATTAAGGTTGACTTTGTGGGGACCATAAAAATGTCCCGACAAGGTAAAAAGTTACAGGTTTTTATCACATTGAAGGGAAATATAGTCCCCACAATGTAATAATTACACACACACACACATTCTCTGCTCTGACCTGCCTTGTTTCCTCTTTAGAGAACATAAATAAATTTCCATTTGAGGGGATATTAGTGAAAGATTGCAACACTGTCGTACCATTCTGGGTTAGAATGATGGCCATGTACTGGCCGTAGAAGGTGCTGACGGCTAGTAGCATGGCAGGGCAATGGCTGGTCATGAAGCTGAAGGCCACGTTCTCCCGGGACTTGCCGCTTTCAGCGTAGACAGTTGGGGACTGGGCACTCCTGTTGTGCATGACGGAGAATGGCTCTTGGAAGGTGTAGGTCACTGAGGAGCCAAGCTCAAAGGACAGGGACACCTCTGTGTCCAGGTGGTGGACAGGTGCAGATCGGGAGCGTGGGGGGAAAGATTTGACAGGGGCGTTATTCTGAAATGTGTCTGGACAAAAACCAGACACACAGCCTGCTTTAAGGTCAGCATTTCTAAAGGAATCATCTTATCTACTTTGCAAATGTGGGTTCTCACACAAAGCAGTGACTCAAAACCAATATCAGTGACGATCTTAATAATGAGCTGAGAGTAAAAACAATTTATACAATAACGTATTTCTGAATTTTGAAAGAAAACCATATTACAAGGATAGAAAAGGTCCATATTTATTTATATGCACAGACTGCCATTAAACTGATGAGTGGAAGTGGTGGGTTGGGACTAGAATATGATAGCAATAGGAGTGGCCCAGGGATCTGAGTTTTAGAATCTCATGGAAAGGGGTGTGGCCCGAGGTGCTGGGTTCTACAATCTGATAAATAGGGCAATGACCTTGGGAGCTTGGTTCTCGAATCTGATATGTAGGGGAGTAGCCTGAGGAGCTCAGTTCTAGAATCTGATAAAGAGGGAAGCAGTCTGGGGAGCAAGGTTCTAGAATCAAATGTATCAGCATAGAGAAACCCTATCCCAACCCATGTGTCTCATGATGGACCTTATAATAATGTTAAAATGGTGCCCAATCAACACTTTGTTTGTACTGATGCTGATTCTGACACCCACCATGTTGCTGGAACAGCAGCTATTTGAGTACCTACAAACTTTCTTTTCAGCGTCCTTGTTCAAAGCATGTGTGGGATTATGTGTGCATTATTTTGAAATTTTTTTTTGAATGGTTCATATTTTCATAACATCTTCATTAGAAGTCATGGAGAGGAGCTTAATGCTGTATTATTCAAATTGCCACCTACAAAGGATAGCCTAAGCATTGTGTTTATGTCGCACCTTGTCAGGGTCAGGTAGCTTTAAAAGTGTGCTTCTAATCCCTGTGGATACTCAATAGAAACATTTTAAAAGGAGAGGCTAGAATTTACAGGCAGACTGCTAAATATGGAGCCTTTTATCTTTGCTAGACACTACTTAGCGACATGCTAGCAGAGCACCTTCGTTGCAGTGAGGCCCCCCATAGGCAGAATGGGTGCAGTCACAGGTGTAGCCGTTGTTGCTCTCCATGCAGCGCCCCCGGTTGTGGCACAGGTTGGCGTGACCGCTGCAATGTCCCGGGCAGCCACTGCTCACACCAGGGGTCATTTTGGCACGCTCCTCTAGGTCCAGGGTCAGCCCATTCATGATGAGTGCACGGACACAGCCTAGAAAGCCCTTCTGCCTGGAGGCAGTGCCCCCTGCAGGTCGAGGGGAGAGTGGCCATTTAAGACACTCAGGGAAAAATCATTCAGGGATTTGGAGCCTTGCGCTCCGTGAAATAAATCATTTTCCAAGCAACTTTTGAGCAAAAAGTCAGCGAATAGGAACACAAGCCTAGGAGGCAAAATTAGCCTTTCATTGAAAACAGCATCAATCATATGTAAGAAAAAAGGTATTCATAAATGCCTCCAACCAGGAAAATGTTTGTGGATATTTACTGGTTTACTGCACTGAACAATTCTGCGAATGCTTCTGTGCAGTGCGACTCTGCTATTAAATCACGATAAACTGTTGAATAGTTTGGTACAATTTGGTTAGTGTTCTGAGGCTTTTATGTTTATTTGGATGGCTAGCTCTCAGCTCTCAGCTGGCAGTAGGAAGTGGGAAGGTTTTCCCTGGGGCTCCAGCACCAAGAACCTTCTGGAAAGTTACCCTGTACACCGCCTGCTGAAAGCGGTCTACTGCAATCCTGAAACTCTCGACCAGGAAAGCAATTGACCTTGCAACAACTGAGTCACTCACCCTGTATAAGTTCTAGCTAACTAACTACCTGGGTGGGTAAGGGGATTGGCATTTATCTTTAAGGCAACTAGGGTGCGTACCTGCTCTAGTACCTTAAGAGAAAAACATTGTTAACTAATTACTATTTTGTTCCTTTCCTTTCCTTGTTTTTTGACTTTCATTCTTTCTTTTCCTTTTCCCCGTTTCATGCACCATTTTGTATAAATGATGTAGTACTGTACTCACCACACTCATGTCGACTACCTTGGGGCAACTGTGTCATAAAAGGACATCTAAGGGTCCTACCTACAAAGAGCTGGCTGCTGAGCTGCATGCGCAGGTGGCCATCAGGGGGCGCCTCGCTGTAGCGCAAAGGCAGCTGGTCCAGCTGCAGTGAGGCGCCCTTCACGTGACGCTCCGCCCGCACATAATGCCACTGCTTGTCATTCAGCGGCACATGGGACTTGGCTACCAGGGCTACTGGGCCATTTCCCACGTTGAAGGTGAAGTTGACAGTGGATGGTGCTGTGGAAAGGGCGAGAAAATAATCATGCAGGAAGGCTAGTCACTCCCCAGCATTTGTTAAGCAATTACAGGCAAAAGATAATTAAATAGATATCATTATCTCCTCGTTTGTTAATTCTTTGCTTGGCTGGTCTCATATTTATACCTCTAGGAAATGTTTTATACTTCTATGCACTGGTCTGAAAAAAAATTGAAAGGGAATGCCTTAGAGCGGTGCAGAGAGAAAGAGCAAGCTCTCTCTGGATAATGCTTTATTCCTGCTCCAGGAAAAAAAAAAGATCAGAAAGAAACTCCTGACTCACAGCTCAGCTCCACACGAAAAAAGTCCTTAATTCCCATGTTCTCCAGGAAGACCCCGGAGGGCGCAGTGGTCTTAAAGTAGAAGGAGATGTCAGCACTGAGCTCAGCCTGGAAAGTTGGGAAATGCAGGTAGGAGGATTCCTGGTAAAAGGATGCAGCATTCCAGAAGAATCCTGGGAGATGGAAATCACAGTGAAACACAAACAACATACAATCACTGTCATTTTGACAGTGTAACAGTCTGATCTGGAGGATTGTTAACTACAAATTGTGTCTGTACATTTTTTACCTGACATACAATTTAGCCATCAGCCAATATTTTAAAATAGAAATAAATTACAATAGATTTTTTTTTTGTGCTCAGGCTATAAAAATAAAAACCAAAATCGAAGCATTGCTTTATATTGATTTTTCCTCAAAGAAGAAAAAATGAGGCCACCTACTATCACCGTGGCAACGCAGAGGCCCAATCCTGTAGACGGCTTCAGAGTCTGTCCGGTTTGTATCCCCAATTGAGATTTCGCTCACTGGCAGGTGGTCTTTGTAGGAGAGTACCCCGGTATCATTGGCCCTGGAAAGGGATACAGAGATTCATAGGGAGGTTTTAGAGAGGGGGAATAAATGTACTAATCCCTACCAGCGCTTGTTCCCCGCCCTACCCCCCAAAATCCCTGCATTCTCACTCCAGCTGCATCTACACGACAGGCAGAAAGTGTGTTTTGCTTGACAGGGTGGCTTGAATTTCATCGGATGTTTGCTTTGCAAATCCGCTCCTCAGGGGAGTCGCCGGGCCCTAAATTCAATGCTAATGACAAACACCTTGCAGCAAATACCGACAGCAAAGTTGTCTTGTGTGTCTTGAGGGAAGGCAGGCTGTCGATACGGTAAATCAGGACAAGCATTAAGTTGTTTGCTCTTCTCATTTCACCAAAATGGTGGTTTTTCATGGTACAGGTCTGAGAGACTAGAATGGGGCCGGAGCCTGGGATGAAGGTGCCTGGCCGCTAACGGGAACATTGGAGGGCCACGGCCATAAAGGAGCACACTCATGGCTCAACAATCAGCAACCCTGCACAGGCTAAAGCCTGACTGCACCTTGGGGTAAAATCTGCATGATCCATTATGTCCCACTTGAAGGTGCTTCCATGCTATCCCATATATCACATAGGACTACAGAGCATATGACTCGTATGCATGCAGTGTCATGTGACATGTCGGACAGGTATATGCTAATGTTAAAGCTTCCCCGAAGATAGTATGTTGTGCAATGGCATTTATGTTACCATGACTCCCGATCAGCGTCACAGTTGCAGAAATAGTTCATGTCCAGGCAGTTCTCCTCCAGGCTACAGGAGCACTGCTGCACACCGGGTAGCGCGCCACCCCAGTAGGTGTGCCTATCCCCGCTGCGGTCCAGCCACCAGGACAGCAGGGTGCCATCTGGAACACAGAATGATCCCCGGGTCACAGACTGTCATTGCTAACAGACTAAGCACAGGGCAGGGATATGTTCTTGGTACATGAGCCCATGCTGAAGTTCCCTCTGCCTTTAAATAGGCAACCGGGACATGTGACATACCGTGTGTGAACAGAGAGGGCGCCAATGACTCCTAAACATTCACACATTTATTTAGCAGAAGCTTTCGTCCAAGGCAATGTGGAAGCGATCCAGACAGAACAACAGAAGCACAAGGAGCCAAATGGGCACAGGAGCAGCTATGTTTCCGTTCAGTGACAAAAAGCAAGTGCATGTTAGCATTGGAGCAAGAGCTGTACAATACAATAGAAAACACTGTCAGAAGTTATGTGAGTGTGTGAGTGTGAGCAAGTGTATGTGCATGTATGTGTGCACGTGTGAGTGAGTGTTTGTGCACATGTGACCGAGTATGTATACGAGTGTGAGAGCAAGTGTGCATACGTGTTCATGTATAGCCAGAGTTTCTCTTTTAAGGGATTTAAGGAAAGCTAATGGCTCAACAACAGAAATCTTTCCTCCATATCTTTTTATTGACTCATTGTGTCACAAGACAACTTTAAAAATGTGGTTCCTTGATGGATAGGATTTAGGTGGGTAGAAATTTGTGTCTCTGTGTAGGCATTCAAAATATGAAGGTATTTTTAATGCATCATGGTGACTGCTTTAAATAAAATGTTGCCAACTTTCTAAACACACATTTCTAAGTCACCTAGATCATTAAAGACTGCTGCAATGTTTTCCATTTATCCTATGTATTTACATCTCAGTTGCTTGGCACTACAGTGGACAACAAGAACATGAAACCAGTGCTGCGACCAGATAGTAAAATGGAATGATGGCACTGTTCTATAAGCAGAGTTCCCTTATGGCTTCGGCCTCAGTCATTTTAAAAAGCCAAACACTAGTAGGTATTGATTTCCATTCAGGCAGCATTTGATGGTTGATTCTGCATTTAGCTTCACCTCCTAATTTCTTTATTAAAGTTCACTTCACGTTTGATTTTCCATTAATGCCATTTGCTATGATGTCTCTGCACTAAGTACCGCTTTGTTCCAAGAATAACCGTACGATCCTAATAACTCAAGCTTCCAACGGCTCATTAATAAATGAAATGATCTGGAAACTGCTTGAATGTAAGCCAACATCTAACTGTTTTTGGTCCAAAAAAATCATTAAAATAAAGATTGTCGTTTTATGATGACTTTTCTTATCTGTTGAAGAAAAGGCCTCCATAAGTCAGGTGGTGAACCATGGATAAATGACAACAACCACACCAATGAGGAATCTGGTTATGAAGGATTATTAACTACATATTGCGTATGCACATTTTTCAGCATCACATCATACCCAGCAGGCACGGTTTTTGGAAGAAACATCTCTGGCCACGGTGCTGAAATGATGAGCTTCACTATTTCATAGATGAATAACCCTGAGCAAGCAGCCCTTGGTATGCAGACAAAATTATTTTAATCATTTGATTCCTTCATTATATGCTACACACAAGAATCAGAAGACAGCCCCCAATGGGTAGAAGATCCGTGGGCACAGATTCAGGGCATGGCCTCAATGACCTTCATCACTAATGGAGGTTACTAATGCTTCATAGAAGCTTTGGAACACAATACCATCGGCTCTCTGCCAGGTATTAGCAGGAAATATTCAGTGATGCACAAGTGTTCATTAAGGCCAAATGTACTTCCAGTGTGGCGATTGGAAGGGTACATTGTTGTAGTTACTGCCACACCCCCTGACGAGTGGAAGCAATTTTGTACCTTTCATGAGCAGCTGACGTGATGCAAACATTCCCTTTCCCTCAAAATACAGATAAAATGTGGTGTGTGGATGCTTCACAGAGTCAATAGTGGCCTGCTTTACACAGGGGGAGGTGAGGTGTTGGCTTGCACTCACCCCAGGTGTTGAAGAGGCGGGACTTCCTGCAGCGGTACTCCACTTCCTGTTGACAGTGCTCTGACATGGCCACCAGGCTGCGGAGCTGCTCGGGTGAGGTGCTGTAGTTGAAGTGCATGACGTGCGGCCTCTGTAGTGATGAGCCCTGTACCCGCACCGGCTCAGTAATGTTGTGGGCCACTACTGTCCACACTTTGTCCTCTGCGGAAAAAATGTATAAGAGTTACAAGACTTCAGCCTGATAGTGGTAGCCTTTGTCAGCACTGCAGACACTGTAACTCTTAGGACTGTGGATCTGAGATCCAGAGGGAAGCAGAAACATGCAAATACCTTACAGAAACAGGTAAATGCCACAGGATTTGTAAAAGCAACAACTAAAATCTAGCTTGAGTCTCGTTACGAGATTGATGACGAAGGTTTGTGGAAACACCGAATGCGGTGTGTTTACTGCTGCAACACCACCTGCTGAGAATTGGACCTCCTCCACCGACAGGAAGAGGAGCCCAACTCCAGCATGGGATGTGGGCTCCGAAAGTTATCAGTCTTCATGTTCTGATTTTCCCAGGCACAGCTGGTCTCCAGCCCCCTAACTTCTACTTAATGGCCCCTATTTGCACAGTGATGAAAGACTATTCCTGTCACCGGATGTGAGGGGGGACTGGGGACATGCAGGAAAATGTCAAAAAAGAAGAAAAGAAACAGTAGGGATGAGCACACCTGTGAAAATCTCAGAGGTAGATGATGCATGTGCATGCCTGTGTAAGATATTTATAGCATTAAGGTTTTTATAATGCAAAAAAAAAATTGGTTAAAAAGAGGAAGAAGCTTTTCATTGAAGGAAAATATGGATTTCTGCTTCTGCCTGCATAGAGAGACATGATCTATGAGGCCATGCAGGGGGAGGCTTGACGTGACTGGGGTGCCCACCTGTCATGTTGCAGTACACCTTTGTGGACTCCAAGGGGCCACTCCCATCTGGATCAATGGAGAAATAGCCGGAGGAGCTGCCGGTTTGCCTGTATGCCTCACATGATGGCTCGTAGATGGCTGAGGAAAGCACAGGGGCGATAGCACTGGTGAAACGGTGTCAGTACCAGCAGCTTGAGTTCCACACAGCCCCCCACATATACAAAACTCCACCCGATTAATGAGTGTCTTAACCCGAAAACAATTCAGTGTCTGTATAACATGCACATTTAATTCTGAGCACTTCATTACAGTCAATTTACAGTCCTGGCTGATGTGAGTGTGGCCGCGCCATCTCACAGTAAACACGAGTAATTATATTTACTGAACAGGAATCAAAATGTGCTTGCGTTGATTAGCTGCTGCACGGCAGTACACTGCTACACGATTGTGTTTAGACTCTTCAGTGGGGAGCACTTGATGGGGAAGCTTCTGCAGCCAAGCATGCTGCGAGTGGCCAGTGAGTCATGCTAGTGCTGGGTAACAGCTAGTGGTGAAAAGGAACGTGTGAACATGTGTGGTGGTGTTTGCTAATCTCTCCTTACACTCTTGAGCCTAGTCCATCCATACAGCACCAGCAAACAAGCGTAAAGGTCTTTCAGAGGAAATAGATAAATAAGCATAAATTAAAAAGCGCCGTGCATTTCAGAATGGTGCCTATAGCTCAGTGTAATCACTCTGGCTGCCCCCTTACATTCTCCAAATGCAGATCACGGGAAGAGGCTTCACACTGAGCACATGGGAACCGAGTACATGGGTGGGAGTGTGTGGGACGGCACAATGACAGTGCAAGCCTGGGGGTGCGGGGAGGGTGACTCACAGTTGTGACAGGTGGGTCCAGTGTAGCCCGTGCCCCAGCAGTCACAGTGGAAGTAGCTCCAGGACTGCGTGCAGCGGCCACCATGCTCGCAGAAGTTGGGCGTACATCTGTGGAGAAACAGATTAACCTTCTATTACGTCATGATAATCACTCCAGAGATACTGTAGCTATGGCTTGTTTGTGAAGAGTGCAGCAGGACTCTCAAGCTGAACCATGACGTGTCTCTCAGAAAGACAGGTCAGCACATGTCAGAAACGTCCAGAATGAACAACAAAATAATGACACGCAAAAGCATTTACTTCTAGCTGCTTTAATGGCTTTTTAGTTCAAGTCCCAGCTGAAACTTTTCTTTGAATAAAGGATTGCAGGGGAATTTCAAACCAAGTTGCTGTCCATGTGTGTAAATGCTACTCCACATACTCCTTGATAAGCTGGTAGATGGTGGTCTTCACAGAGCCAGACTGCCTGTTTCTGAGGTGATGCTCTGCCCAGTTCCTGTGATTTGAAGCATCTTCCATGTCCATGAAACCACAGCTAAAAATGACGCATCGTTATTCAGAAGTTCAGGAAGTGGAGGCCAGAGCCAAGTCCTCCTTTGAGTTATTTGTGGGAATGTAGCAGCTGGGGCTCCATCTGTAACCTGGAAAATCCAATAATATTGAGGTTTTTAATCATCCATGTGACTCACTTCAAAGCTCAAGCTTGAAGCTGAATACGATGTGCAGTATGAACACTGGTACAGCTCTTGTATTTGTAAAGAAAAAGAACAGATTTGGAGGGGGGGGGTGAAGCTGGTCTTAAGGATGGTGTATTCCCAAACACGATGACTGTAAACTGTGGCAACATTTAATTTAGTCAAGAAGGATGTTGTAAAAAGCATCAGCCCAAGCACAGAGCTATGAGGAACACCACTGTCCATGTCAGCATAAAAAACATCAAGTCTTCTATCTGACATAAGCAAGACTCCTCAAAAAATCCCATGCAGCAGCCTGGATTTCTGTCCTGTGGCTCCAAGACACAGTCACTGTTCACAGCCAGCTCTCAAAAGGTGTAAACTGACTTTAATAAATCCAGACTAACTACAAAATATACAAGAAACATAGAGTTTACAGAAGCACTAATGAAAAATGTGACATGCACCTGTATGCAAATTTACACTTCATCTTTTAATTTATATATTTTCTTTAGTATGTATCACTAGTAGATTTATGACTGTTTTGCTTTTAAAGGTGTCTTGAATGGCATGGAGAGGTAATTCCAACTCACATAATTTGTCAGATTACTTACATCGGTCGGAACAGCCTGTACTTGGAAGCGAAACGGTTTTTACTTCTAGTGTTTAGTCTTTGCTGTCTAGGTGACTTTGAGCTTTTAGACACTTGCGCTGGGACACAATCTTTCAGTCCACTGACCTGCTGGCATTAAAAGTTTAAAAAACTCACAGCTCTTTAGTGCTGTATCTCATTATGCTGGATGTCACCATTGCAAGGCGTGAATTCATAATGCGGCGGAGGCTAAACAAGCACAGCCTCCCCTGGCAGGAGCGGCTTGGATGGGACATCAATGCTGGGGATTGAGCAAAAGAGAATCAACTGAAATAGTAACGATGAAGCAACTGGGTGGCAGAGAGGGGTTTGCCTAGGGGTCCACGGTACCAGGAGCTGTGCTGCAAACTGTGAATTATAGTCAACCACCAGCTGACTGAGTAATTCAAGAACCTGGCGCCACCTACCTGGGGTGTTGGTAGTTTCCGAATAATATAAACTATTATAAACTAAGATAAACAGCAGGACTCTCAAGGAAAATGATTTAGAGGTATATAAAGACAGGTTTAAATCTATAGGTTAAAATCCAGCATGGCATCTTTTCAGTATTAGGGTGTCACAGTTTAATATGACACTGCGTGTTGACTGACATTAAGTGCTAATGAGAGAATTGCACTTTCTGTGTTTGCATGCACATTATCACTGTGCAGCTAGAAGGTGGCACTGTAGGGACAGTGCAGGTCCAGCTCAAAGTCTTTCATTGCTGCTGTCCTCAGAACTGAGCTGCCGTGGAGAATGTAGGGCACATGGACAGCAGAGCCATCGACAACCAAATTAATTGAAAGGCCGCTGTCAGTAAATACATGAAATTTTGTGCATGCATACATTATTTCATGCTCTTTCATCTGTGCCGCAAACCGCAATGGGATCACTGTGACTTTTATAGGAAACTGTAGTCACGAAATGGAGGTTTCCGGTGCCTTTAATTGCGGCAGAATTTGGCGACCGCTGGGTGGATAATGTTTCAGACGATAGTTTAATTATCGCCAGCTATTTTTGCTAAAGCAGTGAATAGTGCTTTCTTGGACCATATAATGACACAAGTGGCTTTCATAACGGCACCTTCAGAACGAAGCAACTAATGAACTTTTAATGGCAATGCCGAGGAAGATTCATCCTCCATGGAGGATTGAACAATGAAAAGATGAACAAGAGCTCCATTGTTTGTTTACATTGCCATGAATTAACAGCCTCTGCTCCTGTGAATAAAGAAGACATCCTGCGGCTTCTCCACACGGCACGTGATGACCTGAAACTCTCAAGCAAGAGGCCAGATTCTACACAGTTTCATACTACTCTTTCATGTGCACACTGCTCCATGATCTCTATGTCCACATTTTTTTGGGGTTGGCTGATTTCGTATACTTCATGTGACCAATCTGCATGTCCCCTGCTTATCTGCCTGAAAACCTGCATTGCTGTTCACTCACATTTGGGACACATCCAACAAAACAAGTGCACAAAACTGAGGTAGTATGAGATACTGGGCATCATGGGAGGTATTTTGGACCTGATGCATGTGGAGTTGGCCCTGGTCCATCTCCACCTTAATCCCCATACCATCCAATAGCCACCCAGGGCTTCTAAGAGATCAGTGGCCTCCTTAACTAAGGGGCAGGCATGAGCTCTGCCAGCTGGCTGCGATGTCCCACAATCTGGATCATTCCCAAGCCAGTGCTGTTTACTCTGAAGGTGTCAGGACCAGCACGCTGAAAAGCTCATGCCGGTCAGCAGACAGCAGCAGCTGGTCATGAAAGATTTAAGGCTGACCGTCACAGAAGGGGCACCCTGGCCCATGGCCACAGAAGTCCACCATCAATACAGGTTCTGCTCAAGACAGGACAGCTGGTGAAAGGCATCATTATCCCGGACTACACTGTACTGAAGCTACTGGCCTGCATATTCTGGCTGAAAGTTTTGGTTTGAGCATTTAATCCTTTGCACTGTTAGGCTGCTGATGCAACAAACTATACTGAGTTTGGCTCTTTAGGTCCTTCGAATGGTCGTGATCATCCTGGAGCTTGTAGAAGTTACAACCTGCTTCTTCTTTGGTGTTTCCCATAACCTCCCTTATTGTGGAAAGGTGGCAAAAGGAGCTGGTGTTTTAGAGGACCTTGTCATACAAAGGTTTAAAGGCTTCCATCTCCAGACCTGGTATCACATTGTAAATCACCTAAAGCTTCTTACAAGAATTTCACAAGAGTTCTTAAACAGACATTTCCATATATCAATCCATCCATGCATCTACCCATCCATCTTCTATTCCTTTACCCAGGTCAGGGCTGCAGCTGTATACATTAGCATTAGTCTTTGATATCAGTGACTATTTGTTGATAAGCAGACGGTCACCCCGGCTGGAAGTCTCGCTGTATATGTTTGTCAGAGAAGCCATGTGTCAATCAGAGGGCTGGCTGCCATTCAAGGCTGGGGCCGCCTGGAGGACTCTGCAGTCAGGGGCACATTATTCTTGGTGCTGTTTATGTCCTGAGGGGATGGGGGGGCATGCAGTATGGCACTGAAATAGTTGCCTAGCAGCAACATCACTGTGGGTATCA
>JAODUD010000001.1:51341397-51355523 GCA_026784285.1 Stomatorhinus walkeri | reverse complement strand
CCCCCCCCCCCCCCCCCCCCGAAATGAATCGTTAATGTAAAGCATGACCCAAAGAGGCTTATGAAATATGGGATTTGGGACTCTTGCCTCTCAGAATGATGTGGTCCCATGCTGGCGAATCAGCTAGCTGAAGCAGGTTTTCGGACAACTGAATGATTCCTCCAGACTCCTCTTGGGAAACGGTTTCCGTGGAGACATCGGTCAGGATAAGAGAAAAAATAAATGCAGTACCCAAAGTCATGAAGGTCCTGGAAGGCCCCCAACCTTCTCACGCCATGTGCTGAAAAGTCATGTTTGATGATTTTCCTGAGGTGGACGCTTTGCAGAATGTGAGCACTATGTAATCGGTAAGTAAGATGACAGAATGTGCTAACCAGCTCCATTACTGGGCTACCGTCCGAAGGCTGTCTGATTCCTCTGCTAATATACCATTAATATTTAACAGTTCATTATTATCTCTCCACTGATATATTAATGATACAGATGTGCGATTCATAAAATGAAAGTTAAGACTCATTTCCTAAAAT
The DNA here is from genome assembly GCA_026784285.1 of Stomatorhinus walkeri. Lineage (NCBI taxonomy): Eukaryota > Metazoa > Chordata > Actinopteri > Osteoglossiformes > Mormyridae > Stomatorhinus > Stomatorhinus walkeri. The sequence goes on along the minus strand of JAODUD010000001.1, from coordinate 51,354,996 downwards.
CCCTTAAATTAAAACAAACTAATTAAGCTGTTAGTGGCATGGGAAACAAGCTGCCATTCTTAGGAGCCCTTTTTAAATTTAGGTACTTAAATGACTTTAAGATTACAGCTGAGTGTTTTTAATGTGCTGGGTAACAGTGCCCTAGGAAGGAAAATAGTCAAGCCATCTTATTTTGCCTTCAGTGCAGTTAGGTGATATTTTTGTTTCAATTGATAGAAGCACTTTGTATTAATTCAATAAAACTAAACCCTTAGCTGCCCTTTTACATTGAAGAAAAGGAGAAAAGGCAGATGTCTAATATTAATATTTGCACACAGAGAATCTTAACATTGTTAGTATTAATGCTCTCATCCTTAATGCTGAGCGGCTACAGTATTTGCATACAGATGTCTCAGGCCAATCACTCTGTGTGTGGGTGTTGGCCATCCGCTTGGCAGGCTGCCAGAAGGCTATGGAAATGGACTTGCTGCATGTCAGGATTATGGTAAAAATTCATAAATTTCCCCATCGCAGGTTGGATGTAGAGAGGAGGGGAGTTAACACCAGCCTATACAGTGATGAAAATGAGGGAAATTAAAACGGATAAAAGTCCAAGTGTTCAATCTGTCTGTCTAAATCAGGGATACTAATGACAATCTAGGCGAATGCCTCCCCAATGAATGATGGCTCCAGAACATCACACTCCAGAACAGTGACTTCCCGATGTGTTACAGAAAACCGTACTGGCAGGAGATATGAAGGAGCAAAGAGAGGGAAGATTCTTAGTCGGCATGATGTGGGACATGTTGATTAAGAACGTGATATTATATATTATATGAAATTATATTAAATAAGGTTTTGTGCAGTTTATTCAAGCTATAGAGGTGGGTTAAGGGGTGTAGTGTAATGGACAGTTAAATAGCTGTAATAATTACAGCCCAGTTTTGTGCCAAAAATTGGCTTAATTGACTTAATAGTGCATGAATGCTTTAGTGTGGGTGACTGGGTCCACGCCAGGGCGAAACGTCCACAGTAAAATCGCTTTTGAAAATAAATGGTCAGTAGGACGGGGGTATATGCTTGGGGTCTGTCCTCAAGAGTGTTAAAGAAGCACATCAGACGGACTGACTCTAGACTGTGTCTCTCCAAGACAGCACTGGGATTAATCCAGGAAAATTCCGCTCAGGATTCAGCATCAATTTTCTGTGACCCTTGTCCCCTTTCTCTATCTCCCACTATCCCAATCTTTTCATGTCATGTTTAACTTAGGACCACAGGACTCTTTGTGTATTATTCACCAGCCAGGCCACTGGAATCCCCACAATAGAGGTGCTGATTTGGTAAGGGGGTGGCTATCTGACCCCGGATGTTCAAACTGGTCAGCCAAGCACTGGAAATGACTGAGGTGTCTTTGAGGCACAACATTCCTGTTTCACATGGGCCTGAGCTTAGCTGACTCATGCCTGTCACACACTTATGCCATAACCACGGTAATCATGCTTGTAACAGCCAGGCATCTCTAGCTCATGAGAGTCGTTGTCACAGAGCTGCTCCACCAGTCTTCCTAACCCTTAGCCCCGTGTGGCCCCTTGTAGTCCAGGGGTACAATATATAACACTGCTGAATGTGGAACTATCATGAGACCTGGGAAAGGCAGGTCATGTTAACCACACCCAACCCCTACCCCCGGCATCTCAGAAAGTTGTGTTAATTCTGTACGGGAAATTATTGCCAAAAATCCAGGAAAAAAGGAATGATTATATTTCTAAAATGCCAATGACATTCTTTAAATTTGGACCTATACTGTGATCTCAGCAAAAGTCAAGCGGTAAACCCTAAACAGAATGTAACACACTGATGGTTGGAGTCAGGGCTGAATGTGTCCTTCAGGACCATCCATCTAAGTTCTTCTCTAGTGAGCCTGGGGGCTCTTCCAGTAGGTCCAAGATATAGCCCCCATATAAGCACTGAGTTATTACAGGTTTTGACACATAATTTATACTCAATACAATGCTCACGTTCAGGGGTGTAGCACCAAATTTTGGGCCCCAGTTAAACCCGACCACCCCACAAAATCCCTCCAAGAAAACAAGGGTACAGAAAAATAAATTACGTATTTTATATATTTAATGATCAGGTTGGTTGGTAAGCATGTAAGGCTTAAACAGCTGACAATCACTAAGATAAGTGTGCTTTGAATCACAGATCTTCCTCATCTTTGCATTGCACTTGAACACTTAATTAAAAAATATTTACTGTCATTTTCCCTGAACGCTCACTTGGAAGCTGGAACATCTTTGCTGAGCTCACCTTGTCTCATGTCTTCAGCTACATCAGAACATGAAGAGGTGTCTGCTCTTTCTCCCTGTGCATCTGCCCCTGGAACTAATAGTGTTTTTTTTACAGGTTAGCTGCTGGGCTGTGGCTAATTTCGCGGGGCTGTGATCTAAAACACTGCCTGTTACATTAACCATAAAATGTTTACTGGCTGCAATGAATCAAATCCTGTTTCTTTATCAGGTCGTGCTTGTAATGAATGACTGCGAACTAGCTAATCGCTTATTTGCAAGTTAAGTTACATTACTGAGACGTACGTACTTTGGCACGTTAGGCTCAATTGTTTTCTGAAAGAAACTTGTCAGCAGTTGCCAGCTCTCTCGCTTTCCGCGCTTCTAAAATCCTATTTTTCAGGTTTCTTTTTGCATTCAGAATTGGCCAAAGCCACTGCTTGCATTCGTTATTTACAGGACAGCTTCGCTCACTGGCGGATCAAACCACCTTTGCTTTTGATGAGGGGGAAGGGAGAGAAAGAGGGGGCGTGTGGGCAGTCAGAAAAGCAGATAAAAGAAAGAACAGGCAGATAAGTAAAAGTAATCAGGTACGTTTTTATTTATTTCTATACTAAGATAGAATTAAAATTAAAGATCAAATTATTTCTAATGCTTTTAGAATTCCCCCCACCTGATTAGTCAGGTCCACAGTTACCTGCGGCCCAAGGCAGGTCCAGGCATAGACAGTGCTTTATAGTAGTAAGGCAGAAATCTCTGAGGCAGCAAGGCATGACAAACTTATCTGGATATAGTTTTCTTGTCCTGTCATACGTATTAAAAAGTATTAACCTTGCCGGTAAGCAAAACTTCTTTTGAAGATCTTATAAAGTTGAACATGTTCCATAAATTAGCTTGCATTTAATGTGTTTTTTTTTTTTATCTTTGAAGATAGCAGTGTCTTCGCCGAATGGAATGAGCATATTTGACGCGGTAGTTGGGCCCAGATTGGTTACTGTCTAACTTTCGTTAAAGACCAGGGTCCCATGTGGGTGGAGGGCACCTAAGGAATCTGGAATTTTATTTTCCTTTAAATATTAATATTATTCGAATATCATAATAAATGTTGCTAACGAATGTAAATGTCACTTTTGTGGGAAAATAAATCGGTTGACGGATTGAATTGCTTACAGTGCCTGAGGACAAGCACCCTGACCCCTTGCAATGGTTTAGTCTTCACCAGGTTTTTTAACTAGGCGCATTTAATTTAGCGGTCATTCTGCTGAAAAGGCTGAATCCGTGGTGAAAGATAATGCTGAAAAAAGCTAAATCCGGTTTCCAAAAAAGAAAAGTACAAGCACAGAAATAAACAAATAAAGCAAAGAAATTAAAAAGGAAAGCTACTACTTGCCAACTTTTTTCCCAAGAAAGGTGGGCTAAAATGTGAAAGCAAATAGCATGCATTAAATGAACTGTGATTATTAAACGCTTCAATACCACCGCGAAATTATACACAGCTTAACATGATGTAGCCTAGATAAGTCTAAATATTTTTTTGTTTGCTTAACCCCCTGGGTTCCGCGATGCCGCGTATCTTTCTAGTCCATTTTCCGTTTATATCTCGCGGAAATGTTCGTGTAGAATCATGGAAAAGACGCTGCATAAGTCTGTAATCTGTCTTCTTTTCAAAACGTCCATTGTCGGAGGTATTTAAAGTTTCAAATTAGGTTAAATCGGCAAAAAGTAAACCGTGTCACCTTTCTTTGTTTTACCTGCCTTCGCGTGAAGATCGCTATTCACATCCTAAACAGCCTTGCCCTTCTCTCCATTGAAAGTCAATTTCCAAGAAAACTGCACTTTAAGGACCTCATCAAAGATTTTGCCACCAAGAAGACCCGTCAGTGGGCACTAACTGGGATATAAATTTCAGTGTTTAGCTTTTTGCCCATTGAAATTTTTCAGTGTTTTCTTTATGCTCCTTTTTAATGAAAAATGACTAGTGAGTCAAGTTTTGTTTATTTTTCATTATAAATAAAATAGTTTGTCAATGTGGAAATCTGAAATGGCATTTTTCTTTTATGTAGTAATAATAAATAGGCTACTTGATAAAAAGCAGTTCTCTTCAGCCAAATGCAAAAGTGTTAAATTTTCATGCAGGCCTATGATGTTAGGCTACCTTTGGTGACATTTCCTGTCATGGCTTTTAATCATTCTACAAACAAAACCAAATTCCAGTGAAGTCTTGTGTGATTAGGCTGGTTTTTTTTGGGGGGGGGGGCGGGCATGGGCACTGTTTGTGCATAAGGCCCGGAATTTGGTGCTACGCCCCTGTCCGCAGGTTTCAGCTTCAGAATCGCACATCTCTCCGTTACTTATGGATCGATTGCACGGAGCCTTGTGGCGTTCCAGTGATCGATGGCGAAGCTGTTAACCGACTTGTATGGGGCGATGATATCCGTCTATTATGATACAATCCCGCTTGTGTTAAATCGGCCAATTAGGGTGTTAAAATTAGCACTAAAACAATTTTCATTGTGCATAAAACCATCATCCCCGTGTTAAGAACTCGTTTTAATATGCTGAGACAGAGCGTTGGTTCTAATTAACGAAGAGTCGACGGTGGCCGGTGGAAAATGGATGTTGTCAAACGGTTTGTGATGGGAAATTAAAAATTGCCTTTGAACGGGGCAGCATGCAGTCAGTCTTCGCAACGGCCATACCTCACCTTTAAAAGGAAAAGAGTCCAAGTCCAGTATATATAGTGTGCTTAAGGACATTGGAGGTTTCTACAGTGCCAAATAACATGAAAATTATGTTGCAGTCTAGCCTATTAGGCATTTCAAAAGTATGGGAAGATTACACTAGATTATATTGCTGACCATTGTTTAAATCCTCACATGTGGGTGCATAGATTTGCTGTCACATTCAGACAATTACAATAACTTACTTGAAGGGCAATCTCAATCGTGTAAAGAGGTACAGTATACTCAAACATTGATGTTGCCTAATGGGTTAGTGCATTCAGGTGCTCATTTATTGTATTCTGCACTTGAAAATGAGAAATAATGTGTTGGGTCAGAGTGAATAGCCAATTGCCTGGCTAAATCCATGTCGATCCTCTCAGCAGATAATGCTGCATGTCGCTGTAGATGAAGCTGAAGGTCATGTCCTGGGTGGCCCTGAAGACATATGGTAAAAGCTGACTTTCATTCTGACAGAACTTTAATTAGGCTTAATTTTACAAATAAATTTGTAAAACATTTGCTATCAAGAGCAGATTTGTTTTCTTTAATGTTGAGAACTAAGCCTCCTGAGTAATTATCAGCACTAATGAGATAATGGAGATGATGAACATTATACATTGAATTGTTTATCTGACACTTTCAATTCATTTAACCCATTTATAGAGATGCATAATTTACTGGAGCAACTGAGATGAAATGTCTTTGGTCAATGGTAAAACAGCAGGTACTCCACTGGTGGGCTTCAGAGCTGATATGCTAAATGAACATGTTCAGGGTAGCACGTAGCCCGAGCAGGCCATGTTGTGAGCACACATGTAACACCCATTCTGGCACAGATTATTGTGCCTTCATGTCAGGGGCCGGATGCCTTCAGTTTACGGAGCACCTGAAGCAACAGCTGAGGTCACCTTGGATTCAATTAACTCATTACTTAAGTCTTAGTAATTAATAGCAGCACAAATAAATGGAAACCTGCATCCCCAGTGTAGCCTTCTGGGATGAGGAATGGAAAGCAGAGGATTGTACCTGCCAGCTATAACAGAGCTCACCAACTGACAGCGGAGGCATTCCTACATGAGCATCTTTGAGTGGCCCTTGTAACCCTGACATATTCACTGAAAGAGCAGAGGACATCTTGAAGCAGCAGCGTCGCTTAGTGTCTGCAGCAGAAACGGTAACCGGCAAACAGGAAGCAGTGTGGCAGATGGAAGGATGAAATGCAAAGGAATAATGTAGCATCAACTGTTTGTCCTTGTCAGTTCATGGTGCTAGAAGCTATTTTGTGGCCAGGGGAGGGCAGGTGGGGCGATTAGAGGGCCAGTACGGGCTGTGTCTGTTAACCCTCCTCATAACCACACCCTCCCCCCCAGCTGTTCTTGCCTTTCTGCACCCCCAATCTGTAATCTGTAATTTTGTACCCTACCATTTGTTTTTGTTTGATTGTTCTGTTGTTGTTTTTTTTTTTGCAGTGCTTAAATTTTAGAGTTGAAATTTAGCATAAATAAGCAGATCTAATACGCAAAAGCTGAAGTGATGAGTTTCTCATGAGAGAATCCGGGGTCAGACCCACCAACGGAACAGGGGGTTTGCTAGCAAAATGGGGGGGGGGGCACACCATGGAAACTGTCAATGAAAATTCTGAAGAAAAAAAAACGGGTACTCAAAAACAATGCAGCGGCACACTGGGGGTTAACAGGTCTGGACAGGAAGAGAAAACGGGGCCTAAGACTGGCATCAAATTGGTCTCTCTACTCCTGGGGGTGAAACAAAGCCAAATGCACTGATATACACACTCTGTGGGAGAAGACAGAACAAATCAATACAAACAGTGCTGGGCAGCAGGCTCTCCCTGGGGGGGCACACACCCACCCCTAGCCCCATTACATTCCCAGTCACTCTTCTATAAACTTTTAATTCCCACAGGCGATATTTTCTGAAGACACATATTTCATGCTGTAACTAATTATCGGTGCAGACATTTGACAGCACAACAAAGCGGCACCATTTTTCCCTGACAGAATATTAAAAAGCAGACCAAGTTTTTTAAAGGGAGGTGGGGGGTTTTTCTTGGCTCTCAGATGTTCGGTACCCTGCACTAAAAGCACCAGGAGGAAAGCACCATCATGTTCACTCATTCACTCCTGCACACGCATTCCTGTCCATGGCCGTTTGAAATCAGCATGCTGTTTGTGCACGCTAAATGCCTTGGGTCTCATGCGGGGGGGGGGTTGAGGATGGCAGAAGGTAAAATCACGACCGTGATGGGAAAAGGGAAATGAATTTTCTCAGCTTGAAAAGACCCTCAGCTATTAGGCAAACATGAACAAAAGGCACGTGCTGAGACGCCCGTTTTAATTCCCAAATTCCCGGATGCAGCTGTTCTCCCCTCTGCATTTCCCTATATAGCACCCCCTTCTTTGTTCAGGCTCCCACGCTGTCCTTTTGTCTCAATGATCTGTCGGCCAGTTCCTTATGACGTACTGCGCCAGGAGTCCTTCAGCTGCACACACCTCTGTTAGAAATTCTTCCCAGAAGTCACAGTGGGTACTCAACAAATCAGTGTTTAATGATGTGGACTAACGGAATCCAGAGAAAGCTTTACCCTACTTGTGTTACACTGCGTATTATTATTATTGAATCGGTTTTGCCCAAGTCACTGTGCGGCATCTTCTAGAATTATGATTAGAACAGGTCCAACATCTGGAATGAACTCCTGTAATGAACCTCCTTGCAGCGTCAGCCGCAGGCGACTCTCAAAATTACACTTTTGCTCCCAACGGGCTGCTTTGGCCTTATATATAAAAAAAGATGGAGTAAATTACTTTAAGGCATCAGCCGGGAGAAAAAAAAAATAAATAAAGTGGGCCATCTGATTTTCTCAGGAAGAAATACTGGTGTTATGAGGCTCTGCTGGGACTGTGTCAGTGACCGCATATTTTGCTGAATGTCTTTCTGCATATTTTCCTGCATGATTCTGTGGGACTCCCTGTCACATTTGGGTTAACATTTGGGTTTGTTAAGACTGACCCTCCATTCAGTGTAGGAGGAGGTCTCACGAGAGACAAATGTGTCAATAAATCCTGTTTTCTGTTTGGGGAAGGTCCGTATATGTGTGTGTGTGCAGTATACCTGCAATTCACCAATCATGTGAAATATATCAAATTAATTCTGTCTTCTGTTGGGGGAAGGTGCATGTGTTTCTCTGTGTGTGTGTATCTGTGTGTGCATCTGTGTGTGTGAGTTTGTGCATGTATTTTTCTGTCTGTGTGTGTGAGGAGGTTGGCTATTGGGTGAGTGAGAGTGAGTTTGGGTAAGTAAATAAATAAAAATGTGGGTGAGACCTCATAAACCATACAAGCACTGATATGGCTGCTTTCAAGGGAAAGCTGAGATTAAACAGGCTGGCTTTGCTATCTCTGTCCCGGGGGTGAGCAAATAGGGTCTATCCACTCAAAGGGGGGATGTGGCTTCCTTATCTCCATCAGAGATGACACTGGTTCCCTTTTGTTTCACCACGCTAAATCCGGGAACATCTATTGGGTTGTCGTCAGAATATCTGCCTACTTCATCACTGGCCACATGTCGGTCTTGATTACTGAGCTCACAAGAAAAGCACATAATGAATGATGAGCCTCTTAGCGTAATATAATGACCCGGACCGAGGGCAATTGATCAAACGGCTGTCAGTTTTGGCACTGTGGTTCGTTCACAATACGAATGACATTCAGAGATAAACTCAAAACCTGGATATTTCACATTCTGTTAAGAATATGGTTGTGATCAGGGCTCGGGGAAGATGAGAAGCAGAATGTCTGCAGGATCTATGTGCGCTGAAGTGAGTTTCATCTCACATTCCAAAGCAATGTTTTCTCCATACTCTCATCTCCCCAGCCCCGGCCTCAGCCTGCTGGATGCTGTAAATCAGCACAAACCCTCATTTCATGATGCCTTTTAAAACCAACGTATGGTTCAAATATGCAGACTGAACCATTACTGACATTTCAAAAGGTATCTGTTCATCTGCATTAAAGCGTATAAAGTGTTTCACCAAATGCACAGCTGTACAAACTGGTAAAACGCCCATGGATGGATAGAGGCTTCAGATAATTGAATCAATAAGCTTTCCATCGATGATATATAATGCAGTGGATTTGCAGTTAAGCTTGGTCAGCTGTGGTCAGCTTGTAGTGGCTAAGGACACATGCTCATACCCGGAAGGCTGTAGGATCAAGCCTCTGGAGAGCCAAGCTATTTTATCCTGGGGCGAAGTACTTAATTTGAGTGCCCCATGAAATTTCCAGTATTATAAGTCATTTTGGATGTCGATATCACTTAAGTAACCAGAAATACAAGCATCTAAACACAATGATAAAAAAAGAATAATAGACATCATGACAAGCTCAGACAAGAAACAATTTTTTTATTTCTCAAATAAATGGCACAAAATTACAGCTATACACGGGCAGAAAAACTGGTATGTGTGAGAAGATTTCACATTAACAAGCTGGTTTGTGAATTGCTGTGCTGGCGGGGGAGCTAACAGCATCTTCATGTGTGTGGGAGCACCTCCCACACAGAATGAGGAAGACGAGCCTCAAGCTGAAGATTAGACCCAGATGCACCCGGCACAAGTGTCACAAACCCTATGAATGCAGAATTATTGAGCAGATCTCCTCTATGATGCTTCTTAAGTGTGTCTTTCCAGCAAGTATTTGTCTTTGAATGTACGGTAAACTACAACAAACCCCAAACCCCTGAATCTACATTTGAAGCAGGTTAACCTATATCCTGTGATATGATAGAGTACAACCTGCCCCCTTTTCCTGGGACACATTCTTGGTGTCCCCTGTCACTGCCGTGCCCACTCCTGGACCTGGCAGGCAAGTCCATGCCTGAGTGTGGGAAGAAGCTTGTTCGCTTAGCCTTCATCTGACATAAATCAAGCTACTGGTACTATGTTACTCCATTTTCAATGTTTTTACTTTGTCCAGAGAGAAAGAGAAAGACAGTTACTGTCATTCATCTGATGTTGCACTGCTATAGTACTGCTACTATGCTATACTGTAATACTACTATTGCTACTATTATTAATACATCTTTTCTTCCAATTCTTCTTCTCCTTATTATTATTATTATTATTAGTAGTAGTAGTAGTAGTAGTAGTAGTAATACTAATATAATAATTGTTGCTGCTGGTTTATTATTTAATTTAAAACTAAATTCCGAAGAACTGGGGTTTATGTCTGTACAGATGAGGACGCAGAGACGGATTATATCGAAGAAGGTCTCGGAAAACGGGCAGTTTAAAAGAAAGAAAAACATAAAAATAATAATCACGGAGCATCTTTTGCTGTGAGAGCACCGGTGACATTGCCCAAGCTACCTCGGGTAGAGAGAACACCCAATTACGGAGTGAAACACGGAGACGGGGCATGATTTACAAGCTGACTCAGACGAGCCGAATAAACTATTAGAGCCGAAATCGCCACGTTTTCACTAAGTTAGCCAGGGAATAGTGTCCTTCAGTCTGTTTCATAGATCGGGGTGTAAACTCTGAGCGCTTATATCCAAGTTATCAGTTAGGTTTACTTTCTAATTTACACGATTTCACATTTTCCCAACATGGGATACACCACTGCGTGTTTAATATTTACAAAACTCTGTCGTTGAAAAAGCAACCCAGTTACGAGTACCAAAACTGTGATGCCTGAGCTACATTGATTATGGGCGTTTTGAATGGAATATTTGGGGTAATGTTTAGGGCGCCCATACGGACAAGCTGAATGAAATAACACTGACCTCTAGTGACAGTGTCACTAAAGACTCTCAACTGCTCATATTAAACGTGGTTTTTAATTAAAATTATTTATCTGGGCGGGTCGCTGGCTTGCCTCACATTTCCACGGAGTCGAATGAATACTGCGGAAGCACCTCTATTTTACAAAACATTTAAGCAAATAGTTTGTGCTGTTTTAAAGTAAAGTTTATATATTTAAACCGTCAGGCTTAACACAGTTCAGACTGTGACAAATCTTTCTGTGAAAAAAATGACATTACATATGTTTAATACACCTCAGATAGTATAGTTTATTTTAAACGGTTAACATTTCTATTTGAATTAGTAGGACGGATCTGTGAATAATATTTAGAAGTCCTGGAGTTAATCCTTGGATCCCGAAGTCAAGGAAATGAGCAAACAAGCTTCTCAGTACCTACGCCGCATGTTTCTCACAGGAATTTTAGTTTCCACATCGCAGGGAAGTTTCTGCGCAGCATGCAAATATCGTTAACATTTAACTGAAAATGTAGTGTGCGAAAATAAGGCTTTACCTTATATACGCTCAGTCATAAGGCGACACGCAAGATAACAGCCGTGCCACTCTAATTGCGGATCGCACCTAGGATAATGCTCCATTAATTTAAAGGGTTTCATTAATTTAGGAACGCGATCAAATTACACTTTGTCCAGTTGGTACAATGCAGCTTCGTTTTATATTTGAAATACAGATGCGCCGGGAACTCGCATTTGAAGAGCACTTCACAAGGTTTAAATTGAACATTAAAATTTTACATACTCGTTCACATAGTAGAATTAAAACATAAAAGTTCCATCTTTTGTGCTTCACGTTTCTCAGATTGCCGAGTTACTTACAGTTATTGGCCGCCAGCGCTGAACTGAAGACCATCAGGGTGACGGGCAGGGCGTAGGGGCACAGCGGGCTCGGCCACCCCATCTCTAGTGCCTTTATCCAGGCTGAGATTAATCCGAAGTCTGCGTGCAAATAGCTCCAGTGCGCGGCGCATCCGAGTGTTATTTCCAGCGGCTCCCGTTCTGTAGCCCGGAGCCAAGGTGCCACTGATAATATACCGGAGACAGACACTCCCCCCACTGCCTGTGCTTAAAGACGCGCACTGACGGCATCTCCCGGGGAGAAGGAGAGAGAGCGGGAGAGAGAGAGAGAGAGAGAGAGAGAGAGAGAGACCATGGATGCAATAAAAGTGCAGCACTATTTTATTTTTTGCATCAGTCGGCGATTCATAGGGGTGTGTCTATCCATATGCTGTGAATCTCTGACTGAGACTTTGCTTGTTCAGCCACTGCTTAATCATAAGTAGTTTATGTATGAATCATGAGATCTTCTCCATGAGGGGCTGTCCTGTTACTTCAGGACCACTGACGGCTCCCAGAGCTGCGCTGGGTACCCGCTCGGTTTATTTCAGAACCACAAGCGAGGACAGCTCCCTGAACCGACTTTCGTCCACGTCCGGGGATTTACAGAACCACAGTTGCGGACAGCTCCCAGAACGGGCTATTTATATTAATATATGTTATGATAGATATAATGAATGGTTCGGGCAATATTTTCCATTTATTATATACGACAGAATAGTCTATCTGAGTACTTAATTAACTAGTCATGATACATCAGGTCTGCCTATTTTTACATAAGTAACCACAGTACATCAATACCACAGTCATATAAATAATGATATAAACAGCTATCATTGTTTGCTTTGTCCGTTAGAGGACAAGAGAGAAGCGTCCTGGCTGAGACTGAACTGAAGGCTGCAAGTTTAACATGTCCAGGAGAATTGCCTCATCTCCCCTTCCTCTCACACCTTTGTTCCTCTTCCTTTTTTCTTCCTGTCCTCTTATACTTACCCCTCCCTCTCCTCCTCCTCTCCCATTCCTTCCTCTTCCTCACTAATTCTTTCCTCTTCTGCTTCCAGCATCAGACCCTGCTACACAGCCTGTACAGACTTGCACCAAGTGCACGATACCCTGTTGGCTTTAGAAAGTGTTTAAAGCTACAGAAATGTCTGTATTTTTGTGTACTAGCACTGTAACACCAATTAGCAGTGATATTATTGGGCAATATGTTTCCTCTTGGATCACTCAAGCTGATATTTATTTCAGCTTTTAATTTTATCTTATCAATCTTAAGACATATATCTCAGCCAAGTACATGCTTCTTTATATATAATCTCAATCTTTATATCTATTTATATTTAGGTAAAATTATCTCATCCAGGCATTAAGCGTGAAGTACTGTAAATGTTTGTTCTTCCTATTATAGTGGATTGCTGTTGTTCATCTTCCCTCTGTTCAAACAGCTGCCTTATGATTCCTGATGTGGGTCTCTGAGATCAGTTAGGTTTACTATTCCTGGACTCATGAGGTATTGGTGGGGGGGATGTCACCTGTCTGGTCAGTACATGCAACCAGCTATGAGCTCTCCACATGAACTGGGAAAAATCACCACTCGGCGGTGCTGTAGATTTCCGTCACGCCAGGGGCCTTGAGGGAAGGTGGGATAAAATGAGTGTCACATAGAGGCTCCAGCATGACCGTCAGTCGCACCACTGCTGAAACCAATGTCTTCTTGGAGTGAAGTAATTCTGTCCACTGCACATCTTTTCCAGGGAGAGTGGACTTGGCCACACCGTGGACTGTGCTGCTGGGGGGGTTTATTCTGGGGAGCGAGTGACTCATTGGCGGGCTCTTTCCCTCGTCATGAACATCCACTGGGTCTCCCTGAAGTCAGAGGAGCACCCCAGTGGCTGAAAGGCATCGCCATGGTAATTGTGGACCTTGGGGCACTTCCTGT
>JAODUD010000001.1:51318562-51334016 GCA_026784285.1 Stomatorhinus walkeri | reverse complement strand
AGGGAAAAAAAACAGATATTTATCACACTATGGGGACATTGTGTCCCCATAAGGATAGGTATACCCGCTCACACAGATGCACACATGCAAACACACACACACACACATTTTTGTGAGGTCTAAACTAATTTCCTCTCTCCTTTTTATAGTGTGTAACACAAGCTGTGCTATCAATTAAGCTCCATATAAATATATCTCACTTAATGAAAGTCTCTCGAATGACATGCTAGCTGGTGACCCTGCTTAAAGCGACCCAGGGTGGTCAGGATGCATCCAGGGGTGATGGTCCTTCTCCTCACAGAGGCTCTGACTTGCATGAGGTGTCTGAGCCTCTGGAGGAGACCCATCCATACCTCTCCTGTAGTGATGCCTCTGTTGTACAGAATCAAAATAGGAAAGCTGTACAGATGATCTCTAATTATTGATGTTACCATAGTGACAGCATTTCTCATGAGTGCCTTATACACTGAACTTCACAAGGCCAGTCATCGTCATTTACGGTTTCAAGGACGAGCACCTGAGGGAGATGGATAGATAAGTTAAACTCTGCAAGTCTGAGGGAGATGCAGCATTTTTAAAGCTTCCTTTCCCCACCTGCAACATCCCCATCGTTTCTCTTAATAAACTGGAATGAAAAGAATGCCTGTTATATTTTAACAGGTTTGGTGCGTAGCAGTATTTAGTGTAAAGTATAAGCCAGCTTCAGCAATCTGAAAGACACTAGGAAGCACTAATCACTTTGTCTCTAAACTTTGAGTTAAGTTCCATCTCTGAGTGAACTGGAGCGATTTTGGTTTGCCCTTCATGGACAGCTGACACCAGAAGGCACAGGGCTGTCGCTCCAAGTGAGAGAGAGGGAGGGGGAGTAATCCCCAGATCAGAGAGAGAGAGAGACCATAACCCGAGAGAAACTGGGGAAAATTGGTTGAAGACTGATGCAGTCAGGGTGAATTTGCCTCCATGCCCTGGAGTTGAAATGGGGGAAGAAAAACGACAAGCTCTTTTCCCGGGTAACCGCCATGGCCTCCCAGCCCACATTTCGACAAGTGGCATTAAAATTTCTACTTCTCTGAACCATTTTCCCAGAATCCCCTGGTGTAATAGGTATAGTTTTCCATGATTTCAACTTTCTTTTGTTTTTTCCAGGTCCACAACCTGTTATTTTTATTTTCACATGCTCATATAAGAGTGTTATGCCCCATGTTTGAAGGTTTTTTCAGTTCTGAAAATCACATTGGCGCCAGCACCATTCTTTGATGGATCATCTGGTGCCTCTCCCCTGAACATAACGATTTACAAAATGTTATGCTTCACATGCAACGCACTGACTGGCTGTTGTGATGGCAGGCAGGACCAGACTGATTTGTGGCGTCTGTACTCGATAATTTGGTTGGGGCTTTGTTTATATATAGCACTCTGTATGCATTCTGCAGGTCATGTGATCAGCAAGTTACTAAAATGACAACCAGATCTCGATTTGTCTTGAATGCTCTCTTGAGCCCCCAACTGGGGATTAATTTTGATTTTATCCATATATCATTCCACACAAAAATAGCTTCTTCCCAGAGTGCTGTGCTATGTTTGGAATGTGTCTATTCATGATGGGGTTTGGTAGGCCAGACAAAAGGCTGCCATGCTCCTTAATCACACTTACCTCAGACCCCCAACCTGACCCCTGTGGCCAGGAGAATGACTAGCCCTCAAAAGGGGGCGTTGGGAGATCACATTTTCTGACACTTTTCATGTAGCAGGATTGATGGACCCTGGTGAGGTGACTTACTGCATCTCTGAGAAGGGGGAGGTGTTGGGGGGGGGTTTCTGTACCCACCATTGTATCTGAGCCCACATATTTATACAAGTGTGTGTTTATAAAAAGTGTGTATATGCTTGTGTTCCATAGGTATATGCGTATGTATCTGTATATTCATTGTATGTTAATGTATATCTTCTGTTATATGTGAGTGTTTGTTGTAGAGACCATAAATATTTGGACAAAATTTTTGATTTATGATCAGTTTTATAATAAATTTTAAAAGAAACAAGTCAGATGCAGTTGAAGTGCAGACTTTCAGCTTTAATTCAGTAGGTAGAACAAAAGCATTGCATAAAAATGTGAGGAACTAAAGTATTTTTTCTACACAATCCCCTACTTTCAGGGGCTCATAAGTAATTGGACAAATTAATACAACTGCAAATAAAATGTTCAATTCTAATACTTAGTTGAAAACCCTTTACAGGTAATAACTGCCTGAAGTCTTGAACTCATGGACATGAACAGATGATGGGTTTCCTCCTTTTTGGGTCATTGTCCATCTGTATTATGAAACTCCGCCCAATCAATTTGGCTGCATTTGAGTAGATATGATGTCTCTGAACACCTCAGCACTCATTCGACTGCTTCCATCCTGTGTCACATCATCAAGAAACACTAAAGACCCAGTGCCACTGGCAGCCATGCACAGCCTAGCTATCACACTGCCTCTATCATGTTTCACAGATGATGTTGTGTTCTTTTAATAAGCAGTTCCAGCCCTACTCCATACTTTTTTCTTTCCGTCATTCTGATACAGGTTGATCTTGGTTTCATCTGTCCAAAGAATGCTGTTCCAGAACTGTGCTGGCTTTTTAGATGTTTTTTTGCAAAGTGCAATCTAGCTTTTCTATTATTACGGCTTATGAGTGGCTTGCATCTTGCAGTAAACCCTCTGTATTTGCTTTCATGCAGTCTTCTCTTTATGGCAGACTTGGATATTGATACACCTACTTCCTGGAGAGTGTTATTCACTTGGTTGGCTGTTATGAAGGAGTTTTTATTCACCATGGAGATTCTGTGATCGTCCACCAGCGTTGTCATCCGTGGATGTCCAGGCCTTTTTGCATTGCTGAGTTCACCAATGCTTTCTTTCTCAGGATGTACCACACTGTGGATTTTGCCACTCCAAATGTTGTGGTAATTTCTCAAATTGTTTTTTTTTTTTTGTTTTTGCAGCCAAAGAATGGCCTGTTTCACCTGCATACTGAGTTTCTTTAACCGCATGTTGTATGTTCACACCTCAATCTTCCAGATGCAAAAAAAACACGTCAAATCAACTCCAGGCCTTTTATCTGCTTAATTGATAATGAAAGAACGAAGGAATTGCCCACACCTGTCCATGAAATAGCTATTAAGTGAATTGTCTGACTACTTTTGGCCCCTTTAAACAGAGTGGCACATGTTAATGAGCTGAAACTCTTCATTCAATTTGAATGTGGATACCTTAAAATGAAATCGGAGAATCTGCATTTATGTCCATGCCCATTATATAACTTCAATTGGAATATATTTCAGTAAAACAGGTAAAATAGTAAAACTTGTGACAGTGTACAAATATTTATGGTCCTGACTGTATGTGTGTTACTTTATGTGCAGTGTGTATATGCACATGTTTGGTATATGTCTGTTTGTTATACATGTGTGTCTTGTTAAATGTGTGTGTTATACATGTGTTTATATGTATATGATTGTTATACAGTATGTGTGTTTATATATGTGTTTGTTATATGTATGCATTTCCTGGTTATCAAATTCCCTCTCCACCTTCAAGAAATGCCTCAAGACCCATCTGTTCCAGAAACGACTCTATTAGCCTGACACTACTCCATGTTCGCTGAATGCTCTTAACGTCACATTCTTTTCTTATTTGAATAATTGTCTTAGGTTCTTGCTTTGTCTGTAAGATGTGTAGCTCTTGCTGCTATACTGCTGGCACTTATACCTAGGCGTTCATTGGAAGTTCAGCCTAGCTGCACTTATGTCCAGTTGATTCCTTGACAGCTGCATGTTTGTATGATGCTATCTGCCTGTCTTGGATGTTATTTCGGACAAAAGCATCTGCTAAATAAAATAAAATGTAAATGAAAGCTAGGGAGGCAGACGGTGCTGTTCTGCCTGGTCACGGCTTGGATTGGGCAGGGACCCTTGCTCCCAGCTTGACTGGAATATGTTCCCTGCTCCAGTAGTTCTGGGAACTGATTTACATTAACTAAACAATGACTCATATGCCATTAATAAGTTCCTTTATTTATTACAGAGAGAAGTTCTTTGATGTGGATGTAAAGTTGTATTATAAAGCGAGAATTGAGTTTGTAAAGCACCACCTATGAACACTTGGAAGAGCAAAGACACAACATGTGACCCATCTATATTTATCAGTTTAAAAAAAAAAAAACATTAATTTTTCCAGAAAGGAAATCAAGAACTCGAAAAGAGGACTGAATTGGGTGAAAGTGGAGCATGAGCATGGTAACTAAAGGCTATGTTGGGGCAACAATATTATAAACAAAGCAGAGAGCAGCCTCTTCCTGCAAGCAGACCTACAAACCCATTAACCTGCACAGCTGCTCATGGAGCCAGACCACAGCTTGTTCATGACCCGGCTCAGTGTGGTGCCCCCTCCTGCGAGACGCTAGCATGCCAGCTCTGGTGCTATCCATCCTCAGACTAATCCCTGTGCTTTAAATCATGTAAAGGATAGATATTTTTGTTACTTTAAAATGTATGATATTAAAGCAAGATGGAGGTGCTTTCAACCATAGGAGCTGTATGCACACACCACACATGAAAGGCACTGAGATTTTCACTGGTTGCGGGAGCCAGGGTACAAAGAATAAGAAATGGATGGAAGAAACAAAAGGAATACACCCCCCCCCCCCCCCACACACTTTTGTGGGACGTTCCCCTTTCTTATTTTGGGGTCTATTTCTGTTGTGCTCACCAATGTAACATCTGTGCAGACTAGAAATTAGAAATGGAAATGACAGGAAAGCTGTAATGTTGGTCAGACATGGATGGTGTTAGGCAACCAACCATCCAGAAACCCAGTGGCCGGGAGGATCTACTGGGTGCAGGAATGCAAACCATTCACTCTTTTCATCTTTGAATGCATTCATTTAAAATTCAAACTTTGGCCAAACCCAACTGAGATTAAATACCTAAATGCAGCCAGTCTATCTTCAGCTCTCCCTTAAGCAAAAATATATGCATATAAAACATTTTAATGAGGCATCCATACACTCGATCCCAAAATCCCCTGGTTTATAAAGTTTACATTTCATTAGCTGTATGTATACCTTTTCCCCTGGCTGCTAATGCTGTATCCTCGAAAGTCACATGACACAGACACCATCTTTGATCTCCACATCTTGGCACCTGAGCAGAAATGACAGGACAGGAGACTAAACGAGAATTTTCCTTTGGCTCATGGGCTGATCTGCTTCTGTTTGTTTCTAATTTTGTATGTGTTTTTGTGGTTTGTTTTTGTTCACAATTTGAATGCATTTCCTTCAGCAGGTTACTCAGCATTCAGGGCAACCCATCGGGCCATCTTCTGCGCGGGGGCGGGGCAATTTAGCAAGCCATTTTCACTTTGTCTCAGATGGGCGGCACTGGCGATGGAGCTTGCCTAGGATACCACAATGGGCTGATGTCACTGCACTTATGATTTCTGCTGCTCGAAGAACCAAACTCGGACCAAACCTTAAGGAAGAACTTCTGCTTGGGATCCTGCCAAGGATGATCTTCAAAGCACATTAGTCTCAAGTCCAGCACTCCATGTGCTTTCCGGAGTTCATATGTGCATAAACTTTTTGCTCATCCTGGGGCGAATTTGCTATGGGTTTGCACCTTTCTCCCAATGCCTTTTAGCTGGACAAATGGAAAGGTTCGCCTATGGCCGTCTTTGATGTTTGACTGTGTTTCAGATTCCCAGCCTGATTTACACAGTCCTACCTGTAACATGAGACTTTCAGCAGATTCCCAGTTGCACTCTGAGAAGTTTCTGTAAAGTCTGAGAAATCAAAAGTTTTTGCAAGCAGACAATCTAGCATGATCAAGGTATGCATCTGCCATGCGCCGATAGTCGCAGCGTGACCATGAGTGTGCAGCCTGGCCCCAGCGGACTCCATGAGGAAGCGTGGAGAGAAAATGTCTTAAAATGTGAAAAATGGGGTGTGACATTTCCTGGAGTGTGCAGGAAAGTGCTCCCTAACCTTCATCAAGACTGGAGAATTTGAAGGCCGCCTTTATAAGTGGGTTGAATGCAAGGCATTAAGGGGTCTCATGCAGGTTTTCCAGCTGGTTCTGCGGCAAGGAACTCGCTAGAATTACTCTGAAACACTTCATTAGACTTAACAAATCATGCCAGAGTTGTTTTAACAGAAATGTCATGATTGAAAATTCTGTAACACTGGAAAAGAATTGAATGGTCTGTTTTATGGCCAGGAATCATTTACTCTAAATGAATGAAGTACCTTAATAACAGCGAAGGTCAGAGAATGGAAAAAGGCTATTTCATTTCCAGATTCAGTTAGAAATGTATTTACGTTCTTCCGAAAGACGTTTAATCACAGAAAGCTGTGAGAGTAGCCGATCAGAGAGCAAAACAAGAGAAATTAAATATGAAACCTTTCTACCTGCACACACCATGCCTATGACATTTCTTTCACCTCTAATATCTGTGAATGATTTCTGGAGGCTAATGTCCCCTGTTTTGTCATATTCTTCTGTTTTGTTTATACTCTGTTTTTCACTTTTCATGACAGAGTTTGGTGTCTGTAGCTAACATGCACATATCACTTCCTGTTTTGATGACTGAGTTTGGCTGAAAAATGGCTCCTTACCTGGTTTTACTCTTTCTTACCTATCCTGGATATGAGCAGGCAGGCCTGCATGCCATTTCTCCCTCCGCTGTCGTTACAAATGAGGTTACTCAGTAGTTGCTATAGAACAGCAAGTTACGGCACCTGTCCTTTCAGATGTAAATTACGATGTTTACAGACCTGCAGGGATCTGGGTCTTGAAGGCCAGAGGTGGACATGTGCACTTCAGCTCACTATTCAGTGAGACGCGTTCCCTGCGTCATCATCTTCGCTCTTGTCAGAGGCTTACAGGCTCTCCTTTGTTTTTGTGAATGGTGGGGAACATTCCAGCTGGGCCATTCGGGAAAAAGACACACCTCCCACTCTCTCCCTGTCAGTCTCTAACCTGCCCCCCTCCCCCAGCCCTCACCACTCGATCCAAAGAGCCTCTTTGTAGTGCCTGAAGTCCCCACCTAAAACTCCCACTCCCCCATCATGCTTCACTTTCCCTGCACTCTTTGGACTCATTAGACGCTTGTTTACAGTTACCTGGCCTGTACTGGCTACTGTAGTTTGCTGCTTGCTTTAATGATCACTGCTCCTTGTTTGTTAGAGCTCATTATTTTTATTGTGTTTTCTCCCTCTGCGTTTGTTTACCCTTCCCCACATGTACAGTGTACTCGCTTTGAAACAGTATAATTAACGACACTGCTTGTGTTCGACATCCTAGACCTATAAAGATGCCATGAATCACGTGACTTGACAAGGAGATCTGCTTCATGCCATAAAATTTAAAGAGATTACATTTTCCGTATTACTATTAACACAGACAATATTCATGGGCACCAGACAAATAATTTGTTTCTATCAGATTTCATTATACAACGTATGCCTGGGCCATTATAGCATTTTGAGCTGACCAGTGACAGGGATTTTAAACTGGGTGGGGGGTTTGTTCAGATTGAACAGTAATGATAAAGAATGACAATATCACCATGAATGATGAATATGCGCCACTTTTGTCCTCGTGACCCTAATTGGTCACAGAGAACACCTGGACCACTTTAAATTCCACTCCAACTGGATCATGTGTCTCTCCCTGTCCTGTGACACAAAAGACAACACACAATGATGATATGAGAAATACAGTGAGTACAGAGTCCATAGCAAACTCGGAAGAGAAAGCACAGCAAGATAAAACATTAATGAAGAGCAATGTTGGGAAGATTACTTTGGAAATATAATTCGTTACAATTAAGTTACTCTATCGAAAAAGTAATAGTAGTGTAACTATTTCAATTACTATATGAAAGTAATGTAACTAATTACATTTGATTTCTTTTCTAAATTATGAATGAATTTTCTCAAGCATTAACTATTTAGAAATTTTGTAACCTGGGAGTGTTTACCTTACAGCAGTACTGAATACATCAGACAGGATATGAAATTTCAGCTGATTGTGTAATGACTTACTCAAAGTGGTAAGGCGCTGCATCGCCCAAGGGTTGGCTAGTTAATGAATTTTCAAAACTCAATACGATATAGCATGTCGGGAGTGCTAATATCAGACCTAACATAAATTACTAATAACCTTAGCATATTGAAGGAGGACGGCGCATTTTCTGTCAACGGTACCAGAAGTGTTTATGCATGCTGTCAGAGTTTACATTTTGTTTTGTTGTCCTATGCGGGGTATATTATGATTGAGTTGATGTTGTCATTGTACAGTCTGCATACCTGTCATAGCCAAGATTATTAGATCTGTATCGCACAGTGTGATCGATAATGCTTTTATGATTGCTGAATTCACACAGTGTACCGGACATTACATGCATTAGAAGTATGGTGTGGCACGCTGAAAGTAGGCATGTCTTCCCTGCTTTGTTTAATATGACTGTTTGCAGTTACAGTAAGCAATTACCTGTAGATGTTTCCTCTGGTTGGACATGGATGTTGACAACATCTTTACAGCCAGTAAACAAGCAATGCATTGCACAGCTAAATTTGTGCCTTTTTTTCCTTTTTTCGTAATGTATCGGAAATGTTTTTATATTTCCAGCAATGGACTGCATTCCTTTCCTTGTCTGCCATTGCCCACAACAGAAACTCTGACCGCTCAGGCAAGTTGATTAGCAGAATTGGCTGCAAATGTAGACGTGACAGCATAACCAATCAGAAGCATCGAATAGTTTCAAACTTTCGGCTGTGGAGGGAAATAGCAAAGGAGGATGTTTTGCATAAGAAAACCATGAAAAGCAATAAAAAAAACTCTTATTAAAGATAGTAGCAAGGTTTTGCATACAATCTTATGATGTAACTAAAATTGTAATCACGAATATTTCCATAAGTAACTTTTTTACTTTTTTCCTATGATAACTGTAATGGATTACAATTGCATTTTTTGTAATTAAATTACGTAATGCCATTTCCTGTAACTCGTTACTCCCTAACACTGATGAAATGAAGACCAGTGACTGGGGGTAAAATGAAGACCAGTGACTGGCAGAATGAAAAACACCAACTAGAAACAAGAAAACAGATCATGTAGTGTGACTGAAAAATCCATCCATTCACCCATGCAATCACCCTGGTCAGGGTCTCAGACACAGGAGGAACTGCACATGACTCAGGAAGTACATGCAATCTCCACATACACGCAGCGACCTGCACAGCCACCTCCACTCCTGTGAAATACATAATCTTTATTTGGAAATTTTATATTTTTTACAGATGATTGTGATATTAATGCAATGGAGATCCATCCCAAATGACCTGCTGAAAACAGCATAATGAGTCCGCATTAAAAAACCCTGCTTTACTGAATATAACAGACCTTTCTAATCCTTTCTGTGTGACCTTTGTGTGACCTTTGTGTGACCTTTGTGACCTTTCTGTGACCTTTAATTTTAGCCTCTGCCTCAGAGGAGGACAGTGATGTGTCAATTATCACCATTTTTCCTCACAGCAGTCCATGGAGGATGATAAACAGTATTTTCTAACACAGAAACAGCCAGTCGACAGAGACCCAAGATCAAAGAAAATGCTTTAAGCTAATCTGTGCAGCACCTGTACTGAGATGAACAAATCACATGCAAATCACTGTTGTTTATCCTGCTGCAAAACAGCCATTTTCAGAAATTAAAATGCTGTTTCACCTGCATATTTTCCTGTTAGGTCTTTTGGTTAGATGCCCTCTCAAATTTCAGTGAATTTGGACAAAAATGATAACATTAAGGTTTGAAAGAAACATGTTTTAATAGTTGGAGAGCAGTCATTAAACACAACAAATGCTGGATTTTTCTGTTGAAAATGGGGAAATAAACAGGAAGTACAGCCTGTCTTCAGGGAGAGCCAGGTGACTGGAATCAATCTCATCGATTAGTTCCACTTGTTCCTCACTCCCTCTGTCTGTATTAGTGGGCTTACCAGTGTGCTTATGTACAGCCTGCAGTTTAAACCATTTTCTATATGCTTTCTCTGAAAAGCCTTAGGTCAAATTTGGTGCTCAGCACTGTATGACTGACTAGAATGGCTTCAAATAATGAGGAACAAACATTTTAGTCATTTAGTATTTCAATAATTTAGATACATTTTAGATAATTTATATCTTTTGCTAGAGATAAATTAAAGAAACAAGCTGTGCATGGTTGTCTGAATTTTGGTCAAGGTCTAACTACAATTACTGTGTGATCAATAGAGCAGATCTGACACCTTTTTAGACACTAATTTTGCTCCTCTTATTGAAGCTAGACCATGTATAGAGAGCAAAGAGAGTGTCCATTCCTGCTTCATTTCACCAGCCTAAAGATACTATTTTTGTCTATAGTTTATTTACCAAAGCTATTTTGTCTGTGAAAGTCAAAGTAATCAATGTCCTTATCTTTAAAGATTAATTACTGGTCAGCCAGATAATGCATGTTCATCTTGTAAAATAATACCATACGGTCCTCAGAAAGTACCTTTAGTCCAATTCATTTATTTTCTGTGGGGGAGAAAATGCATCTAAGGATCAATCTCATTTGCACTGGTTGCATTTAATGATTTCCTTGCCATTGTTTTGATCCAAAAATACCAATGAAAAATCACGAGTACCTTAAAAGGGGCTTCAGGTGCCATGGAACATCTCACACAACGTGCTCATAGGCCAGAAATTCTGTCTTCACGCCTAATATTCTTCTCCTCTTCGAGATGCTTCTCATTCGGTTTTTTCATAGTTTTTTGAGGATGCTAATAAGATTACACTTGTTTAATCTTTACACCATCTGATATTCACTTTCGTTTTTCAACACGGTCATAATTGTGTTGTGTAATTGTGTAATGTCCTCATTACCAAACCAAAGACCAATGGCATAAATCCACCATTTATTTTACAATCGTTCTCACAGTTTGTATTGCCAAAATGGGAATGATGATGGTCTGTTATTGCGATTAAACTGCATGGAAATATAAGCAAATAATCATAATAATGAATCTCCCTTTTGATAAATGCTGAATGTCCTGACTGCTGGGGGGGCGGGGGTGGGCTTTGGGAGGTGTACTGCTGTACTTGCTCATTACCGCATTTGCTCCAGGCTGTAGACCCAGGCACTTTCATCAGAGCTCCAGACTGTTTTTGTCCACCATGGCCTGGGGCCGAATGTGGGGGGCTTTCAGGAAAGCTTAGGTTGATGTGGCAAAGCACATGATGCACATTCCCCTGTCTGCTGGGGGCGGAGCTCAAGTTTCTGGATAATCACTGTGCGATGCAGGCTGTGGTATGTCATACCAATAGATATGAGGCCAGGTCAGGATCTTGGTGTTCGGGAAATTAATTGAATGAGTCCAGCATCTCCTGTGTCCAGTAGCAGTGTTTAACATCACTCAAACCACCCTTCTGCATGGGCCTCCCCAAGGTTTGGGAGCCTCGAGACCCCCTGTTGGCCATAAAGTCTCTACAGTAAATAATTTAATAAACAGCTTTCTTATTTAGGAGATGCTGAAGCAGCATGTTCTGCTAATCAGCTAGCTAGCCCTAATCATCCGTCTCTTCTCCCTGGCTATGTATTTGGAAACCACTTGGGGGCAGAAACAACATCCCTCCTCCTGCTTGCCCCCCGCCCCCCCCACCTCTGTCCCTTGTCAGGGAATGTGATCTCTGTGACTGTGGAATAAACATGATATGTTTCAATTGCCAGGTGAATTCATTCATTACTGGGATATAATTCAGCCTTAATGGAGTATAATTGAAGATAAATTTTTAATGACTCTTAAACAAGGTTAACAAGTGTTTCAGCCCAATCACAATTAACTGAAATTCATGGATTGCTCATTCCGGAACATGCTGGATTTGGCCTAAACATTTACGCATGCCACACTACCTCTGCTGTGTGGTTCCTTCTCCACTGCACATTTCTGCCACACTAGCTGGAAGTTGCTAGTAGCTAGCCGCTAGTTACTCAGTCAGTCTGCTACTCCCTAAGGGCCCATTTTGTACTGAGGATTGTCGCTTTCTGACCCCCGTCTGCTGTACTTCATTACTCTGACTTCTGAATGCAGTCTGTATATCTCCGTCTGCCATTCCATACTGTGAATACTGCTTTCCAACTCTAATCCAAGTGACAGTTTCCCAAGATCACTTAAATAAAATGGCAGAGTACTGATTTGCACCCTACTAATACTGAAACCATGGTTCAGACCCTAAACTGCTGTACCTGTCTGACATGTTTGACTTGATGTGTCGCTATCTCTGATGGAAAACATCATCCGCATGGTCTCAGGTGTCTCTGTATCGATTTGCTTCTCCTCAGAATGCAGTTTTCCATGGGCCCAACAGTGCTTGTTGTGAGGTCACCTGTCACAATTACCTGCTTGTGTGAGGACATCTTCTGGTATCTGCCTGTTGAGCTGGGTTCTTTATTTTTTTTCAAGCTTGTGTTTGACGTCCCTCATTCCTATCACGGAAACGGCTGGCTGCGCACCTCTGTCAAGGTCCCTCCTGGCTAATCTGCGACTCCATATCGTTCGCACTCTCAGCATGTCCTCCTACATGCCATGCGGCTGCTAGTCATGTGACCCTGTGCCTCAGAGCAGTCCTTGGTGTATCCCAGCCGGATGGACTGGTGTCTTGTGTTATTTGCATTGTCTCCTCCTACAAGCTGACCCTAACCAGATAAGCAACTGTTGAAAAGGAATGCAGTTCTGTTATGTAATCATAGGCGGCATAATCTGATAACAGTACTCAAGACATGACCACTATTCACTGCTGCGATGGAGAGGTACGGATTTTAATTAGCTAGTTATACCAGGGGAAAATACTGGGGGTATTATTATAGGGTTATTATTTATATCATGGGAGACCAGTGGGAGCTTTAATGACCACAATGACCAATGATTATTGGTAAAATAGTTCCTCCCTTGTCGTTGTACATGATGATTACAGGAAGACATCTGGGTGTCCCTTACTGGCCAGTCGATGCTGAGTCTGGTTCCAACGTCAGTCTGCTTAGTACTCTGGGCAGCTTAGTGTAGATGAGAAGCCTTGTGTCCGGCATAATCGAACAGTATCAAAAGCCCTGCATTAATGATGCTCTGTTTGTTACAGAATGTAACCGTATATGCCTATTATGACCAGAAAACAGACTTAAATAAACTGGACTACACTGTGTCCCTGGACCGCAGTTTACCTCGTACCCATATTATTTCAGACCACGGTAGTTATAAAATTAAAATGTAAATAAACCTACCTCACAAAAGAACGCAAATGACTTTCCTGAAACCCTTAACATTTTAAATTCATGCTATTTCTTTGCTTGCCTACTGGCTGATTTCCAGGTTGGGACTCGTCTCTGCATCACACATGCATGTTAGATATGGCGGGTTTCACGATTCCCTCATAGATGATTTTCATCATTGCACTGATTTCCTGCCATGTCTGATGTGTGTGTGTAGCTTTTACATAGGTGGTGCAGTCAGGAGAGCTCTTCGGGTGTGGTACATTGTGAAATGTGGCATCCAAAATGACCAGACTGCACCGCAGTGCAGAAGCAGTTTAGTGGGGTTTCATTTTGTTGGTTTATTATGCCCTACTTTGGGTAATTAAACATGTCGACACGGAGGGGGAAGACACCCCCTACCTCCCTGCAAACCAACACCTCAGCTGGTAGAAGGTATAAAATTAGAAATAATTAATATGCGAACATCCGTCAGTGATGAGTGAGCAGCAAGGTTCCGCTGTGGGCATGAAGACGCTGCCAGGGCTGTTGCCAGGGCTGTTGCCAGGGACCGGCTCCTGCACCTTGAGTTCCCATTTGGCCTTTTACCATCATCCTCGGTGGCTTCCTCAGCCATCACATCTAGCCTTGGTGTTGGCAATTTCTGGCAGTCCAGACCGTGGGATGCATCAGTGATGCGGGATGTGGTTGTGAGGTGCAGGGTGTGGGGTGCAGGGTGTGAGGTGCAAGGTGTGGGGTGCAGGGTGTGAGGTGCAGGGTGTGAGGTGCAGGGTGTGGGGTGCAGGGTGTGAGGTGCAGGGTGTGGGGTGCATGTGAAGGTGCAGCTCAAGGTGCAACTCAACCAGACTTTGAGGGACTGATTCCTCATGAAAGATCATCTAGTGACCAAAACCCCCTGCTCCGCCCTTTGGGAGAGAACACTCAAAAAGCAATCTGATACAGCTGGAATTTTATATCAGTTCCAATACACACCTCCCAAAATAAAATTGAAAGCCATTTTGGTTGCTGGCTTTCCAGGCCACTTAAAAACTCCCAGGTACTGCTGCTGTCTCAGATATTCTGATTCTTTCCATTGAAAGTATATCCACAATGAAACCATGTGTGGTCATATTGGACATTAACATGCTCATAAAAGTCTAGCATAAGGTGGTATCTCATAAAAGACCAGTGTGTAGTTTTGTAGGATTCACATCCACTTCTCCTTGGAATGCACGTTTCATCAGCCCAGCAGTGCTTGTGGTGAGGTCACATGTCACCATCACCTGTCAGTGTGGGGACATCTTCTGGTGTGTCTGTCTGTTGGGAGGATGCCGGTTCCTTATTTATTTCTAGCTTGTGGTTGGTGACCCTCATTCCTCTCATGGAAGTGGCTGGTTGGACACCTCATGGTCCTCGGCTGTCACATCACCTGGCTCATCTCCAAGACACCATATGGTTCGCACTCTCAGCATGTCCCCCTATATGCCATGTGGCCGCTGGTCATGTAACCCAGTGCCTCAAAGTGTCCTTGGTATCTCCCAGCCAGAGGGACTGATTTCTTGTATGGTTTGCATGATTTCCTCTTATAAGCTAACCCTACCCAGATAAACTATTGTTGAAAATGAATGCAGCGCCGTTGTGAAATCGTCGGCATTTATCTAAAGACTAATTTTGCAGGATTCACATCTGGATCCATATTGGAAGATTTGACTGTAATTCCTTGCTTTACAATGTTTTCCCTCCTTCAGCTATTCCCAGGTGGCATTCATAGCCCTGAACATTCATAACGTCATTCACAGCAGCGCTGATGTAGTGAGATTTTTCACACTGTGTAAAGAGTTTACAGAGTGTTAATCCAAACACTGTAGAAGATGATAACACATGATGGTCTTGTAAACACTCCATGAACCTGCAAAAACAAGACAAGCAGCCAGTAAACAGCTTAAGTGCACAAGGGTCATGCTAATTCATGTAGCTCTGACAGCGTACATTGCATAATTATGAGGTCAAATTACCGCACATGACATGAAAGAGGAAACTTGGAAAAGTTTTGTGCTGGTGTAAATAAACATGTAGTTAACACAATGATTAAATGTCAAAGTAAAATTTCCATCTTGTTTAGAAATTAAAGGTAAGAGGTGTGGGTATTT
>JAODUD010000001.1:51263858-51276828 GCA_026784285.1 Stomatorhinus walkeri | reverse complement strand
TTAGTTGGTTGGTTGGCTGATTAATTAACTGGTTGATAGATTGAGTGGTTGGTTGGTTAATTGATTGACTGATTGGTTACTTTATTGAATTACTTATAGAATGGTTGGTTGACATCCAACCAGCTCTCACTCTAGCTTGTGGGACTCTCTCCTGGTCCTGGCTGATGAATTCCTACATACCTGCCTCACCCTCTGCTGGTGGCTAAGTGCTGCACTCAGCATCGTATTGCTATATTCAGAACGTCACATGGGGGACAGTCTGTACATGTAGAAGCAACCTGCGAGGGCCTGTGGACGGCCCACGGTGACCAGCCGCGGGTGAAGCTGCAGCATCGCCACCCTGGAGGCAATGCTGCCTTCCTGTCCATTAGCGAGCTGCTGTCCTCCTGCTCTTAGGCAGGATTTTCAGACAGATTGAGTAGCATGTCAGCTAATGTGATGGAATGGATGTGTGTGTGTGCAGGTGTGTGTGTGTGTGTGTGTGTGGGTAGATAATGTGCAATGACTTCACTCCCCAGTTCGAGCAGAATACACACCTCGCTTAAATAGCATCCTGAAGGACTTTCACTCTCACTCAGACCAGAAATGTCCGCTGTTCTCCTAGACCTGTCCACCACTGCAGAAAAAAAATAACTAAATATATCCTTTAAATAAGCAAAAATCCTCTCCACCCAAACCCAAGGCTGCCCGAAGGGTCAGACCACATTTCAAGACACGCGTCATCAGTGGATGCATTCAGGCCTGGGATCCACAATTTGCAGCAGACCCAATGGGTGTGCAAGCATTCTGCCACTATATAAACATTCGCTAACTATCACCTTGTGCATAAATGCAACAAAATGTTGAACGAAGTAGGTGTGTAATAAGTCACAAGGGTTCATGTGACATGACCTGCGCGTCCAGTCCTCGTGTGTGCCGTGCCCCTTCTTTACCCGCACATACTACAGCGATTGTGATCACCTGTTATTGTGTCACCTGTTATGTGACAAGCACGAGCCGGAGGTAGAAGAGGAGGAAGAAAAAGGAAAAGCCAGAGGAAGCACCGATTATCTTCCTGAGAGCTGCCTCTCTCAACCCAGGAATCCCCAATCACCTTGAACATCACCGCCGCAGCACCCCTGCAAGTATTTAAAGCCCACATTGCCGTCGCAGAGCTTCCACCTCTAGCAGGGTGCCACTGCAAGGAGGCATGGCTGGCTAATAGAGGGGTCAGGGCTGTGTGGGATGCTGTCCTGCGGGTTGTGAGGACTCTTAAAGGGGTAATACCTGCTCTTATGCCGCCAACCCTGGCGGCTATCATAGATGTCCCTGTTCTGCCTGTCCCACCAGCGCCTGACGTACCTGTCTTGCCTGTCCTGCCAGCACCTGACATGTTTGCTCTGCCAGTCCCACCAGTCCCGGCGGCTGCCGTGCCGCCCAGCAAAGCTCCAGCTGCCGCACCGCACCCTGCTGGTCCCGAGTCGGTGGTTCCTACACTGCTGCCCGAGCTCCTACACTGCCGAGGTCCTAGCGCCTGCTGTGCCTACAGACCCAAAAGTTTTTGTCACTCCAGGAAATTCAGTTTCCCTACGTTTCCCCTGTGTCGCGCTGATTTTTACACAGTTTTGCTGTTATTTTCATGTCTTTTTATGAAGCTCTTGAGGTAAATATGTCATATATTTTAAAACATCACATGCCTTTTCGATGCTTTTTGTTTTTACAGATAATAAATTAAATTATTTAATTCGCTTTATAGATATTTCTTGATGAAGATGGTATAGTATTGCTTATAAGACTATATTATGCGTGACGATCTACTGTATTCATATGTAATAATGTACCTGAGTGATATTCAGACATCTCACATACATCTTTGCATAAATATTAGGAGAAACATTATTTCCTGACATCCAGGATATTTGGTTCCCCCTGTTAAAATAGGTATACAGTAACTCTGGGCCTTGGTACTAATAATACTGTATTCACATATAATAATGTACCTGAGTGATTCAGACATTTCACATGCCTCTGCTTTAATATTAGGGGAAATATTATTTCCTGATACACAGGAGAAACACAGGGAAATTGAATTGCCTGGAACACCGTAATACCAAGCCGCTTGGAGAAAAACTGAACAATGCCGCTTGAAAATTAAAAAACATAATTTGTTTGCTTTCAAAAGACTGAATTAGCAGCAAGCTAATTCTTACTGCTTTGATCAGCTTAGCCAAAGTAAGTGTACCTATGTAAACGTAAATGATGGCAGCATTTATGCAATTTGGATATTACTGAAGCTGACATAACATGGCATAACAATAAACCGCATTTTCCAGCCTGAACTGTTAGTTTTAATTTTGGGCTGTTTTTTTTTTATTATTATGATTTAAGCTGCACTTTGTGACGATGTCATTTGGTGCCGGTACAATTTTTTACGCCAGTGGAAAACCGACACGAAAGAAGTTCCACTTTATGGAAGTACCGAAAGTACGGTACCTGGTGCGGTGGAAAAACGCCCTATGCTACCATGGCTACAGACTGTTCAGTTTAAATACAGATTAAAGTCTTTTGAGTAAGACATAAAAGCTGTCTTTTAATCACAGAATACAATATGATTCCAAATCCCCAAATTCCATTTCTTATTTACTCGTGTTTTGGTCAGGACAGTGGTTCAGGTACCCTCAAACAGACATGGTGATGCCATTTGACAAGAATTAAAAGATACAAGTATCGATCTGAGAAGAGGAACAGCTGCTGTGCCTGTGTGAATTATTATCTGCACGGGTAGGTGTAACTGTGAGTTACTGGGAACGACTGCATCAGCTACGCAGTTATTTAATAATTAAAAGCAGCTCCGATTTGCAGTAGCGTGGTGCTGGCGTGCCTCCCCGCTTGATTACAGGAATCTGCATAATGGCTGCCTTTCGGGAATGCAGTCTGAGGGTGAGGTCAATTGACACCCTTCGGTGTACTCCCAGTAGTGTGCACTCCCTGCAGTATGCACTCACAATTGACACCCTTCTGTGTATTCCCTGCAGCGTGTGCTCCCTGTTGTATGCACTCTCTGCAGTACGATCTTCCCGCAGTGTGCACTTCTTTGCAGTCCACACTCTGTATTATGCAATGCTTACAGTGTGATCTTCCTGCAGTATGCATTCCCCACAATGGGCACTCTTTGCATTACGCATTGCCCATAGTGTGCACTCCCTGCATTACACAGTCCTTGGTAGTATGCATACCTTGCAGTGATCAGCCATCAGATCTATAAGTGGATGTGGTGGGCCAGGGTGCCCCAATGCAATGTCCACCCTGAATGACACAAAGGCATAACCCATGTGCCCCCTGGTCTATTATTATCAGATGTGGAAGGCTGAGCTAAAAGAGCTATCCGCTGAACAGAGAGCGATGATTTTTGTAGCTCAGCAGCTCAGACCCTCCAAGTCTCGCCTGGCTGACCCCCCCATCAACCCCCAGCTGGGTGGTCTATCTGTGGGAAACAGTCACTCTCTGACAGCTGCATGGTAGCTTTATCAAAGCTTAAAGATGTTATTTTACTTTGGAGGATGTTTTCTGTTTACATGGTATAATTAAGACCTGTTATGGTGTTATAAATAATGCAAAGTGGAAAATTAAATAACTTATGTCCATTGAGCACTATAAACTCGACAGGTTTCAAATATTTATTGTGTGGCCAACAAAAACATACCGATGTCTTATTTTATGAGGTTGCACGTATTACCATGCTAAGATTCTCCAGTGCACAGTGTAAATAGAAAACATGGGCTCGCAACTGGACTGTAGACTTCATAAAGCTAAAGACAACCAGCTATGGGTAGAGATTTACATTTTCCATTGCAAGCCCATCTTGAGGGTTTAAACAGTGTTTCAGGTGAGTATCCCGTACTAGTCTGGACTGTCTTAATAGGCAATTGCTCAGGTGGATGTGAAGTGGGGAGGATAATGGGAGAAAGAGCAACTCGAGATGGAAGCGGCTGGAAAAATGGCAAAGGAATCATGCAGACTGGCACAAACAGGCCTATTCAGTACAGGACTGCTTACAGCTCTCTAATTATTAACTCTCATCACAGTGTGTTGATAGGCACACCAGAAGAGAGAAAACATGGGTAAAACATAAAGTAAAACATGGGTAATTTGTAAAGTTTCACTATGCTGTGTGAGATCAGGAGTAGCCACTGCTTAATGAACAACTGCCAGTGTGACCTCAGCAGCATGTATATTACTGTACTGTATATTGAGATTAAGATTAACCTTAAGAAAGGCAGCATGGTGGTGCAGTGGTTAGCACTTTTGCCGCACACCTCTGGACTGGAGTTCAAGTCTCTACCAGGGTTCCTTGTGTGGAGTTTGTATGTTCTCCCTGTGTCATAGTGGGGTTTGCTCCAGGTACTCTTTCCATCCACCATCCAAAAACATGCTAAAGCTGATCAGAGCTACCAAATTGCCCATAGATGTGTGTGTGTGAGTTTGCTCTGCAATGGGTTGGCATCCCATCCTGGGATGTTCCTTGCCTAATCCCCATATGCTCCAGACCCCTCATAAATCAGAATAGGAAATTCAGAATGGATGGATTGAGATTGTTTGTATTGATCCCAGGGTGAAATTCTGCTGTACATCACATGTATACTGTGAGTATTGTATGTACGACATTGTTCCCACTATTTTGTTATTTGCTATTTATTTTTAATTCTTGCTATATATGTTAGTAAAGCCTGCAGGGAGGTGGGGAAACAAATATTTCATTGCATAAATAACAATAAAGCTTGTGCGTGCTTTGAAGAAAATAGTAATGCCACTGAATTCCCCATACATGCAGCCACACCACTCCATCCATCCGCCCATCCGTAAACTCATCCATCTATCTATACTCCTTTCCTTGGACCATCTTTGTTCTGTGTTGCCTTCTTGTTGAGAGGAACATGTTTATTTTTGAACATGCTCTGGTCCTGTGCTGGGATGACTTCAGCACATGCATCGCAGTAACTATGGGTAAAAAACAGGGATAAACTGACACTCTGCGGTTGTATCTGAAACCATTTGCCTAATAGAGCTACTAGTATCATCTTCCTGAAACAGCATCCGGAATGTAAAATGGCAACCGGAGAGAGGGTGTGAATTTCATTAGTTATACCTGATCTTTATTCTGCATAAAATAGGAATAGATATACAAAGGGGATGATGAACTCATACTAATGCATGTGTGGCTTAGCCTACGAGTACAGGACTACAGGTCACTTTGAGTGCCTCATTAGTGCTGCTGAACTCACTTCCTGTGCCATTTAAAAAACGTGAAGAAGCTTGTTCTGAGGGCTGGTTTGCTTTAGAGAGCAGAGCAGAGGAGCCGGCCTTATTATAGGCACAGCATGTGACAGTGAAGCCTTCATTTATCAATCACTGCAGTTATTTGTGCTGCCGTGAACTTTAACTAATCATATTTTATGTATGGATCTGCAGCCTCAGTGGAAAGCTCAATTTGGAGATTTAAAAGAATAAAGCAGCCTTAACATTTCTTTGTGATGAGAAGGAATGACATCATTCTTGTTATTTGTTTGTTTAATTTTTGATACTGTTTGTCTCAACAACAAGCCAGACATTGAGTTTACTATACAGATTTTCAGCAATTCATAACATTACAAACAAGTTATCCCATTAAACATTAATAAAATAGCATACTTAATAAATCTGCACTCACCCATCCATCCTGGTCAGGATTGCAGGGTTTATTACACCTTTCTGTAAAGGTGTAATATGAATAGTGACATTTGAGACAATCTTCCATGTCAACAAGTCATTTTACTGGCTTGTCGTAAAGAACCTCTAAGTCTGTTTGTTCATCTGAGCCGTGATCAATGCAGTCGGCTGAGAGCAAGCAGCAGGCGGACATCTTGAACGATCACAGCACTCCACCATATGAGGTCGTATTACTGAAACAGCAGGATACGCATTGCTTTGGTGCTCTCAGGTCTGCAGAGATCATTCTGTCAGTGGGGCCTCTCTTGTGCCTGCCTGGTAATGGGGTGGAGGGGGTTATCTGTGAGTTATTTATGGGGCATAACTTCACTGGAGGGTGGACGCAGTCGAGTGGCATGCAACTCCGCAGTAATGTGCAAACTCTGGGGATTTGGCTGGACCACAGGACCTTTTCAAGGGAAATTTCTACCCAGGTGATGCAGCTGCGCCCTATACCTTCCTCTCACTTTTGAGTTTATCACAATGAAAACCAGTGATTTTGCAGCTCGCTTGTTAGAGAAACAAGCATATGGTGTTTGATGGCTTCCTCTACAGCGAATGCCATAATAAAACAGAAGTAAAACTCCTGGAAGGTGTTATTCATCATGCCACAGCTTAGAAAGGCATGATATGATGCAATCATATGCATTAAACTTCTTAAGCCAGAGTGTTTCATGTCCACTGGAGATAAGAGTATTCTGTAAGCTGAACCAGATCTTTAAAAAACAAATTAGCTGAGATCTACCAATGTCCCACACAGTACCTCTATCTGGTAGCTTTCATCTTTGCAAGGCCACACTGCCTCAGGACGCAGGAGGGGATGCCAGATAACACCAGTTTGGCTTCATTCTGTGGTGTATCTTGGGATATGTGTGTTAACTCAGTCACTCTCCTGCTGCTAACCTGTAGTGAGGCAGAGAGCTCAGAGAAGGATGGGGTCAGGCAGGATGCCTCCAGGAATCAGCATCTCCAATTAAAATGCCATGTTTCCTTTGCACTGGTTAATGTTCAGATGAAGTATAGGTTCAGCAAAATTATACTATGAGAATGGATTAATATTAATCCCATGGCAGTAGCCTCCATCTCTGCCCCTATACTTCATTAGCTATTTAAATGTTTCCATTTATCAATTAATTGGCATTTTCTCGTCAGAGGAGCAGTTGAATAACAGGGAGTTCCACCATAAATATTCCACTACTCATCTTGACTTGTTAGAAAGTGACACCCCATGCTTTTCCCTGTCCCAGCCTGTGAGATCCAGCAACCATGAGGTGCATATTATATGCCGAAAGGGGTGACCATGCAGGCCAAGGCACTACAAGATAATTCAGGCCAAGGGCAGGACTGTGTTTTTCTGACTTCA
Organism: Stomatorhinus walkeri; assembly: GCA_026784285.1. Taxonomy (NCBI): domain Eukaryota; kingdom Metazoa; phylum Chordata; class Actinopteri; order Osteoglossiformes; family Mormyridae; genus Stomatorhinus; species Stomatorhinus walkeri. The sequence continues at coordinate 51,269,741 of JAODUD010000001.1, read as the reverse complement.
TACAGCTGTCAGTTACATTAATCCAGCATTGAGACTTAATGGGACCATGTTCCAAAGTGGAGAGTGGGTGCAATTTATAGAGCGCAGTGTGGATCTGCCACCGTAAATAAAGGCGAGCGATTCCCTCCGATGAAGGGAAGGTGCATGGAGGGTGAACACGGACGTGATCAATCGCAGGCCTCAGATGATAAACTCATATTGAAACATGGAAGCTAGGAGGCATCAATATCGAGCGCCTGATTGGACAGATCCTTTAATAGCCAGCGACGGTGCGCTGCACTTTGAAAATATGCTGTTTACAGGAACATGGGGGCAGCCCTTACTGTAATTAGGCCCTCACAAACCACAAATAGGGGGAGACAGGATGTGGAGATCATTATCTGGTGTTGCCTTTCATTGGGATTTTAAGAAAGCTTTAAATGTCCTAATCATGGAGTGGGGTAAGTGAATAATAGTGCTCAATTCAAAGGCGGTTTTGTTATCAGCCTTGTTGTTGCCGGGTAGCCTGAGGTGAGTGAGGATATGGTGATCACTGCAGACACCAGGCGAGAAAGCCTGGCTTCTGCTGGAGAGTTCCTGTCTGACAGGCAGGCAGCTTAATGGAGTCTGTAAGGCAACTGGGCGACTCAGTAGACTGAACCATGCCAAACGTTGTGGAATAGACCTGAGGTTCGTTTGGAGAGTCATCTGTTCTGGGGTGGAGAGGATGGGGAAATGACAGAAGAAAGAGGCTCTGTAATGTGCAGCTGGGAAGTAAATCATATGACAGGAGATTAAACAAGGCGAGTGGGACATGGTGAGGCATGGAGACAGGGGTCGGAGAAGGAGGTGATACAGTCACTAAAGACAGCCCCCCCCCCCCAAGGGTGACCCTCTGCCTTTCAAGCAGGCTGAAGCTCCCTCTTTTATACATTGTCAGATAGCTAAAATAAGGATTGCGGTGGACGCCCCCGAAACCGCCAATTCCCGGCACTTCCCTATGCGCTTTGGCACTTCCTAATGGGAGCTGTGCTTGTTTTTATCCTGACTGCCACAGAAAGGTGCCAAGGCAAGATGTCCCCAGTGGTGGGGACATCACTGTGCGACTGGGATCCCTCGGCCGTGTGGTAGTCGGGTTTACACTTAGAAAAGACCCCGGGACATGACATAAGATGATGTGAATGTAATGTGACACATCCATACTGCTTATTGCTTCATGTGTGACCCACATTAGTCTCTGTCCATACACTGTCCCACAACAGCGATACCATCCACACCCCCTAGCGTGGCTATTTTATCCAAACACATAAAACAACACCAATTCAGACATTTGTGTGGGTGAGCTGGAGCGATATGAAGCCTCTTTGGAGTGGGGCAATGTTTGTAGAGTTCCCTGCTGGAAGTTCCATAGCTCTGGTTCTGGGTTCGAGATATGGATTCCATACGAATGCTGCAATAGCGAGACCACGAGTATACTTTAAATAGGCTAAGCTGTTTATATGAAGGGAACATCGCATGTTGATTTTTTTGTTAAATTTAGAGTCATCTGGCTGACAGAATTAGTGCACTGAATATTACATTCTTCATAAGGAGATAAAACACTGCTGAGTTTGAAGGTTTGATGACATGCCTCTGCGCTGGAAATGGATGAGTCGTGGTTTCCACTGCATAACAAAATCAAAACTGTGCAAAGGGAGGGGGTAACCTATTGATGACACATTAAATTGCATATGAAACCTGGAGGAGGCGCTATGATTCATCACCTGCAGGAGACAGCAGTGGCTCTGGGGGATTTCTTTGCATCCAAAGTCTCTGATTGCAGCTGTATGCTGGCGCAAATGCCCCTTTCTGATTGAATGCGTTGCCACTTCTGTGCAACTGACACAGCTTTTCTCTGCATAGTTTTATTATATTATTTTCTGATTTAATTTATGCTAAATTATTTGGTAAACTGCACCATACCCCAGAACTACCCACTCTGATGATCTGCTTGTTTGTTTAAATAAAGTTGTTTAAGCCCCAAATCTTTACCTGACAGCATTTAAGAGCTACAGAGGAAGCCAGGCCTCATTAAAGTATACAGGGCTGATTATGTGCATTCCCTTCATGTGCCCAACACTGAAGCCCAAAAATCTACCCAGTGTCCTCAACTACACCACAAAAATCAACCAATGACAACCAAATCATATGTTGACATAGCAACAATTATGCAGTTAGTGCTACATACAGTTATTGCTGATTACAATATTAAAGCTACCCCTTCAACCTGTATTATCAGAAAGTCCATTGGGGAATCCTGCTTCAGTGCTGAAAATATACTTCATTAAAGAAGCTTTGGGTGGTCATGCTGAAGAGGATGGCTCTCACAGGGAGCACATTGTGTTTTTAATCTGAATACTAATGGGTGTTAATCTGCTACATAAACCGTTTAGGTCAGGATTTTGTGCACGATCATATTTTACCACCATCAGTCTCCTCGGCTCCCTCTGCAGTCTGCCTGCCTAACACACACACATTTTCTTACTCAGCATCTTTCTTTTCTTAATCGCTAATTAACTTTTCTCATTCTATTTGGAGCGGGATGCGGAAGCAGTCTGTACCCCCCACACCAGTCAAATGGCCACCTTTCTTCATCTCTCCCCACCTGCCTCACTCCCTGCCCCTCTCCCATGCCTCATGATTGAATGATTGGCCTGGTTGTTCTTGGGCACCTTTCCATCCCTATGTCTGTCTTGGGACATGGAGAAGTTACCTGTTTGATCAGTATCATTCCTCAATTGAGCAGATGGGTCATTGGGAAAAAGGGTATAATTACACAGTGTAAAGAAGCCTGGCCATTTCACTCTGCTCTCAAAACAAAGAAATAAAGTTGTTATTTTAGAAGGTGTAATCTGAAATCTTTAATGATCGATGCAATGTTATTTCTCCTGAAATCTTCAGGCTTACAGGCCTTTTAATGATTCGATATATCATGTCGTAAGAGGAATTGTGCTCTGTTTTCTAATCTTGATGATACAGGGGGGCTTTTCTGAAGCACCGCGATTCCTTTGTGATATGAAAAGTAAATGAAAATGAATGGTAGCAGCAACTCAGATGAAATCAGTTATTCCAGCACTTTGCTGTTCCGAGCAAAGCCACTGCTGTCCAATAATGGAGAAAAGGTCATTTTTCCATATTTCTGTTAAAGAAATGGAGTATCACATAAAATGATATAAAAGGTTATCAAATTGCTACATCTGGGGAAAATGTCTCCAAAAACCAAAAGGAAGTGGTACAAAGTCAAGAAAGTGTTGTATATTTGGCATATGCTGGTATTAGATGTACTCACATTTTCTACATATTTTCTTTTACTTTCAGTTTCTCTTCAGCAATCGTTAGTCCAGCAGCCCCTTGTTAAATATATTTGACTCTGGTTTATTCAGCACTTCAGCTGATTTTCATATCTATAGCCATTTGTTAACATTGAAATGAGGCCCGTTATTTTTATCACTGATTCAATGAGCACAATACAAGGTGATGACTGTGATATCCCACAGCTATTTAAACTATTCATGTATTCACTTTAAGTATCAAGGTACGGGTTGGTCCCTTTGACAGACGCCACTCCATCAGCTGCTAAGACTCACCCGGTGCATGCAGGGAGAAAGACAGGCTGGTCGAAGGTGTAATGTCTGATTGGCAGGCTGAGAGAAAACCAAAAGGAGCGCATGAAACATGACACACCCTAAGGATAAAAGACAAGGGTCTGTTCACCATCTTCATGGTTAAATGCCATCTGTTTGCTGTCTGTGGCTAACGGATTTTCCTGTTTTGCCTGAGCCAGCCAGGATGTCCAGCTCCTCACACATTGAAATTTTACCTATTAAGGGCGGCTACTGCATTACTGTTAATTATATTGATCTGTTGGTATTTGCATACTGTTCTTGATTGCTATGTCGCATATTTACCATTGTGTATATTTCCAATATTTGCATTTCATCACTGCTGTTGTAGACGTTGCACAAGTTTTTCACTCACTGGTATTTACCAGGTGTCAAGTGATGTAACAAATAAAGTGATTTAAATTGATATAATACGCTAAGCTGAATGTTAGCAGAAAGGTTGTTAGACCCTTATTTCACAAAAGAGAGCCGTTCGTATTTGTTCGGAGATTACAGAAGGAATCTTTATTTCCCGTTGTCACTGGCTGGAAGATAAGAAGCTCGCCGTCAGTCAGAAAAACAACTTTATGTTGCATTGCTGTGACCACTGCTTGTCTTCTGCACAGTTATGCTTGGTGATGAGATTTATGGCAGAGGGAGTCAAACTGCTATGTCTCTCTGGTTGCAGGCCCTCTAAGATGAACTGCATTCAGATGTATAACATGCTAAAAAAACAGCAAGGTGCTTGTTTTAGACTTTAAGCCGATTTCCGTGCAAACCTAGTTATTTAATGGAATAGAGTGTTCTGAATAACGGAGTAGTGTGGTAGTGCAGTTATTTTGGTGAACTGTCAAAAAATGATAATAATGCAAATAAATTCAAAAGGTGATTCATAGTTTATGTAATAAGTCAAGAATTCCAAAATAGTCCAGACTTTTGTGCGACCTTCTGGGACTTGAACCAGCAACCTCATTTTTTCTTTGCTGATTATTTCCTCAATCTCTTGATACTGTGGCAAAAGTAATTTATTTGAGGTACGTTTTGCTCGCGGGTGGGGTCTACCCTGTACCTCAGTCCTGCTCTCCATGCTATCGACCTTCCAGGTCCTGCTGTTCTGTAAACTCCAGAACTCACTTGTACGTCGTCACGATGCTGAGAACCCTTCGGTGCAGTCAGCTAACCCAAGCCGGCCGCCTGCCGAGGTCCAAGAGAAGAATCCTGATGACGTGTTACTTCTGGGATGACGCCACTGTGCACGGATGGACAAACAGGGGTTGGCCCTTCCCAGTCCTGCACTGTGTTCACCAAGTCTTGGAGATCCGTTTAAAGTTTTGAAAGATCATTGTTAGGAAGCGATGCCATATTTCAGGTGTATAAAATAGTCGCCATTTATCAGAGGATGGAGAACAAGGCCCATGCAGGATATGGAGTGGATACAAGGTGAAGGCAATGTGAAAATGTGCTTAGAAAGTCATACATCAAGGCGAGACAATCAAGGGGGACACGGCTTAGTCCAGCCAGATGATTTACAATGACTTAAGTTTCGGAGCACCAGCCCATGAGTTGCACTTATGCAGCCATGAGGTGGAGCACCCAGGCCCCTTCATCAGGCGCGATCGCAGCTGCACTAGAAAGGTGCAACACTATCTGGACTGATGAATTACCCAGCTTGCTCTCGGCTGGCCCTCTATCATACCTCAGCCTATCAGGAGTTCTGTCGCACTTTGCTGGGCCCAAGGATGGGGCCGACATCCGGTGACAAAGCAGGGGCACCGTCGGCAGAAAGGTCATTGAATCAATCTATCAATCAAACCAGCCATTTTCTGGCAGGGGAAGGGCATATCAGGCCTGCCGCAATCTGCAGAAACTGCAACGACACACCATAGGATTTACTCCTGCTGCAATGGGGAAAGGGACACTTTCCAAACCTCTGCTTGGGGAAAAAAGGTTGCAATGCATTCTGGTCATTTGGTCAGCATTTCAGTGAAATAAAACCCAGTTATGACCCAGACAGACCCAGAACTTTTCTTAATATTGATTCCAACATTGAGCCAAAAGGTGTTTAAGAACAGATCTATAGAAAACCAAAAACCAGCCGCTGACTCACATTGAAGCACTGCAAGCTGGTGCTAATTTCATTTCCCAGTTTGATTCTATTTTATAACTTTAGCATTCATGACAGGCTCTAAGGGGCACATTCACATCTCTATTCAGCATGAGCTTGACCAAAAGGCTCTGGCGAATTTAATTTTATATATATATA
>JAODUD010000001.1:51232911-51263840 GCA_026784285.1 Stomatorhinus walkeri | reverse complement strand
TTTGCTGTTTAGTGAGAAATTCTGTTAGATTGCTGTTACTGAAGTTAGGGCTCAGGAATCTGTTCATTATATCCCAAACGCAATGCTAGCTTCTGGTCTCTGTTCTGTTAGAGAACCAATCTGCCCCCCTGGACTGTTTTTCATCTTATTAGTGCCATCATAAATCCACCACAACACTGTGTTTCCTGGTCTTCCTGTGATTTTTCCCTCTGCTCCTACTATTTCAGCGTAACAATACTTGGATAAGAGTATCGCCAATGTTTCACTTTAAAGACTGAATGATCTATGATTTACGGAGTTAAACACACATTTTTCGGGTCACACCCAGAGGGATTTCTCACTGGTAAATCACTCCATTCTCCTGAGACTTTGTTGTTTACAGTTTTGCTTGAAACTCAGTTGTAAGTGATAGAGATGCATTTAAAAATAGGAAATACTTTACGTGTGGATCTTGAACTCAAGTCATTTGCACTATTTTATTCATGGGACCTCAAATCCTGGCAAATATGTTGCAAGTAACTTTGTTAAAAACGGTCTACTAAGAATTTAAAATATAATCAGGATAAAAAAAACGTATGACATCAAGGAAATTTATCATTTTTTCCATTATAAGTCCAAGCAGACAGCATTTATTGTGAATGGGAGTTAGTGTCTTATGTCTTGTTCAGGATGGCAGCATGAAGTAAGGTTCCAGAAAATTATAAACAAGGCATGTTCTATTCAAACATAAAGATTTTGTGAGATGTTTTTAAATATAAACAACACCAAAAAATGATCCCCACAACATCAGAATAACCGTTTTTTTCCACATTGTGGGTACATCTGGTCCCCACAATGTAATATACGTCTGACCCCCCACACACACACATATATTAAAAGAGAGATTGGATTGGATTAGTGGCATGAATAAGAACAGGTAAATGGGTCTGTCCTTCATGTTCCCACACATATCGCAGTTCACATCAGTATGCCTGGTGCCTTGGTGTCAGGCCAGGAGGAGCCTGGCATGCCGAATCATCACAGGGAATATTCACGCAAGACATTGATCGATGTCCTGCCTCCCCATCATTAGAGCTAGTTGAGGCACTAAGCAGAGTAGAGAATGACTTCTATATAAGGTGTAATTATTGACTGAGAACTTAATCAAAGAGGCACTGGCCTCTGCAATATTAGGTCTATGCCCTGCGTTGTTGGTGATGCTCATCGTTGCTGAGCTCTTTGCTAATTAGGCATTTAGCTCTTCATTAATTTGTGTTTCGGACCGAAATTCCGCACTGTGAAAGTTCCCATTAGTTAATGGTATTTCTTTCTTCGTTTTACTCTCATCATAAGGAGCACATGGGTTCTTCTCTGGGAAATGATAAAGTTGCACCATTGTGTTTCTTTCTCCAAAGTGCACATGTGTGTCTCAGCTAAACAGACCCAGCTGAGAGGCATGGCCCTTTCTACAGTGTGTTTGCTACCACATAGAGACGGAACCTCTGCTGTGTGAGCTTCACTGCAAACATGCCCCATGGTATGAAATTTCATCCTGTAGAGTTACAACACGGCAACAGATACACAAAACAATCAATAACTCATACTGACTGTGGTAATCATTGTTCATGACTGAGGAAATGTGCTGTAATGGTCATTAGGTGACAGGCCCCATCTTCTGAGGGGGTGCCAACAGAGCAAGTTAATGCTTAGTGGCATTAAGAAAGCCACTAACCTCACCACCAGCCTGGAGCATCAAACTAAATAATTAAAGTCTGGCCAGTGACTTATCAATGGGTGTATGATTAACTTCTCAATTTGGGGCCATAGTGTTCAAAAAATCCCACGAATGGTATCACAAACTGCCAGTCGGTCCTACATGAACTTGCCCAATGTCCTCCAATCTCCTGTGCTCATAGGTCAAAATGTTGAAGAACTATTGACACAGAAAGAGACTCATGAAGTGATTGTTTCTTTCAAAGGAAACAATTGTCCAGTGGACCGTATCCAGCAGATGGAAGCGGTGGCAATACACAGGGCTCGAGGTGATGTAAGGAACTAAATTTAGTGGACAGGAAACAAAAATTTTAACTGAAAAAATACAGTAAGAACTTATGAAAACTACATTTGTTTCTTATTATGCAGGAGGAAGTAACATTAAAGACTAAAAAAAATTACTGGTTTGCTGGTGTAGTTAGATGAAGGATGACAGTCTCCCTATATTGCCCCTGAAAAAGAGAGAGGTCCAGAATTCTTTCTACAAATCTGGCGAGAGATACCTCGTGAGGCAGCGTTTATGCACATCACAAGCAGGCTTAGCAAATATGAAAATGACTTTTCTGATGGCCGATGGTCCCTCTGTTATTAGATAGATAGATAGATAGTTAGACAGACAGACAGACAGATAGATAGATAGATAGATAGATAGATAGATAGATAGATAGATAGATAGATAGATAGATAGTTTGGAAAGCGCCAGCAGATGCACAGTATATTTACAATTAAATTGATTCTGAGGCATAAATACAATCGGAGAATATTGTCTGTACAGACACTACATATGTATGCAATATATACAGCACTCTCCACAATTATTGGCACCCCTTGTAAAGATTTGTAAAAAGGGCTAGAAAAAAATCCACCTTTTGGTGAAGCAGCTTCATGTCACGCTGTGGTCAGCTAACCATTTTTGTGTTGATTTGCATATGTGCTTAGGATCACTGTCCAGCTGGAAGATCCAGTGATGGCCCAGTTTTTGTTTCCTGGCAGAGGCAGCCAAATTTAGATATAAAATGTCCTGGCATTTCATCGAGTCCATAATGCCATGAATCCTAATGAGGTTTCCAGGGCCTTTGGAGGAAAAACAGCCCCACAACAGCACAAAACCTCCACCATATTTTGCATTTGGGATAAGGCTCTTTTTGTTATAGCCATCCTTCTTTTCATGCCAAACCCACCTTAAATGTTCATTGTCAAAAAGCTCCGTTTTTGTTCGCCGTTGGGTGCCAGTCAAAGTTGTAGTAGTGTTTCGCAAACTCCAGGTGCTTACATTTATGGTTCATGGTAACTCAAACATTAATTATGATGTTAGATTCATGGGTAGGTTTGCAGTCATGTGTGAAGAGGGAGTAGAGGGAGTCTGTTGGTCCGAAAGTCCAAGGCCGAGTTGCACAGGTGTGTGTTCAGTCCAAGGTTGTGCAGTTTGGTGTCCAGCTTGATGGTGGGAACAGTGTTAAATGTGGAGCTGTAGTCAATAAACAGCATCCACATGTAGCTGTCCCGCTGACACAGGTGTGATGGGGCAGTGTGGAGGGCCTACGTAATGGCAAACTGGTGTTGATCCAGGGAGGGAGGAATGTCATTCTTGACATGTGCTAAGACCAGCCACTCAAAGCACTTCACTTAGCGGTGACTTAGTTTTAATGACAGTTGTTCTAGGTCTAGCTTTATAAGTTGAAGAACAGTCATAGACTACAAAGCACTGTTGTAAATTGTCCTCGAAAAGAGCGTCTGCTAAATGCTGTAAATGTAAATGTCATAACAACGGGGGTCAGGGCCACTGGTCAGTGGTCATTCAGGGTCCTAACCGCTCCCTGTTTAGGGACAGCATGATGGTGGCAGACTTGAGGCAGGTGGAGACAGTGAAATGTTTCAGGGAGATGTTAAACAGGCTGCTGAGGACTGCAGTCAGCTGACTTGCGCAGGGTTTCAGCACTCTTCCAGGGACACCATCAGGTCCAGCTACTTTGTTGGGGTTGATGTGCCTGAGGGCCCTTCTGACCTCATGTGGGCTGAACATCAGGGTATTCAGATGGGCCTCCTGCACAGTCAGCCTGGTGTGATGGTGATTGCTGTCCATGTCAAACCGTGCAAAGAACTGGTTCAGATTGTTGAGGAGGGATGAGGTGGCTCCGCTGGTTTGACAGGTGTTGCTGTTTTTGTAGTCGGTAATGGACCTGATTCCCTGCCACATGCACCAGGGGTCAGAGTTGTTGCTGAAGTGCTCCTCAATTTTATCTTTGTAGGAGCACTTTGCCTCTCTGATGCCTCTCCTCAGGTTGAGTAGACTCAGTCACGGATGCAGAAAGCCTCATCACGTGACTTCAGCTGCTTTTGAACTTCTCTGTTCATCCTGGTTGAGGAAAGTTTGTATGACCTTGAAAGTGGAAACAGTGTCCATGCAGACATTTATGTTGGAGACAACAGAGGATGCATACACATTCAGGTCGGTGTAGCTGTCATATGTGGATTCCAGTTTGAACAAATCCCAGTCTGTGTCGTTAAAGCAGTCCTGTAGTCTGGTCATAGCTCCTTCGGGCCAGATTTTGGTGATCTGTACAGTGGGTTTTGTTCTGGCAATGAGTGGTTTGTATGCAGAGGTCAGGAACAAAGAGATGTGATCAGACTGACCAATGTGGGGGGAGGGGGAAGCTTTGTATGCATTTGCTATGCTACAGTATACATGATCCAGCATGTTATTTCCTCTAGCTGGAAAAACCACAAACTAATAGAATCTGGGAAGCATAGTTTTGAGGTTGGTGTGATTAAAGTTTCCTGCAATGATCAACATGGCTAATGATCAACAACGTTTTGCAGTCTTTTTGTAGTATCATGCAGCTTAGCAAATGCTATCTGAGCATTAGCTTGAGGGAGGATGTAAACAGCGGTGAGAAACATTGCAGTGAATTCCCTCGGTAAATAAAACGATCAGCACTTCAGCATAATTCCCGGTCTGGTGAACAGTATTGTTCTATAATGTGGAAGTACACCAGGAGTTACTCACATAAATGCACATGCTGCTGTGTTTGTCTAGTCTGGATCCAGCAGTCCGATCCACCCAGTATACAGTCCAGTCAGCTAGCTCGATTGCTGAGTTGGGGATGTTAGCATTCAGCCAGGTTTCCTTGAAAACTGACACGCAATTGTTCAGCTTTTGCGAGGAAAGCCTCAGCCTCAGCTCATCTATCTTGTTAACCGTAGACTGGGTGTTAGCGACAAACAGGCTGGGTAGAGGAACTTTGTTCGGGGAGTTCTTTAGCCTAGCATGAATGCCAGGTCTCTTACCCCGCTTCTGCTTTCTCTCCCGTCTCCGCCTGTGCCGTCTCTTTGTCTGGGTGGAGATCCAGGCAGGTACCAATGTACTGATTAGCTCCTCCAGGATGCTGGGAGGTGGAGTAAAACTTTTTAAGGCAATATTTCGATGTATGTTGCGTGGTCCTGTCGTAACTGCAAACAGTGGCTCACTGTGACTAAAAGTAAAGTAGTACACACAAAATAAGTGAAAACGTGGCATCTACATGTGGAGCTCTGGGCTGCTGCATATGTGTGCACCACCAAATATTCTTGATGAGGGGAAAGAAATTCTCCAAATCCCTTTGGTTTTCTGACACTTCTGAAAGAAATGAAAAGATAAACAAAATAATAATGTACAAGAGTGAACACAGGGATTAGTGCCAACAATTTGCCTCTGAATGTATCAGCCAGGTTGATAATCAATCTTCCTACTTTTTTTCAGAGGAATGTAATGCACCGCCTTATCTGCACTGCACTAGGGGCTCAAGGCATATTAATCATTACGTGTTTTCTTTTTCAATGGAAAAACAACAGCTGATTATACCAATCATATTAGCAGAGGCACATGAGAGCACAATTCTCAAGTATGCCATGATGCATAGTTCTGACAAGTTGACTTGTGTGTGTACACATGCAGGCACAAGTACATGCACACACACACCCACACACAGACATACGTTTGTAATTATATATTTGCGAGGACTCTCCACACATTACTATGGGGAAAACTCTAATCACAACCTGACAACCCTAACCGCTACCCAGCTCTAACCATAACCATAAGTAACTAAAAATACAAGATTTTTGGTACAAATTTTTTATCACATAATGGGGACATTTGGTCCCCATGGTGTAATATGTACAGTGATTCCTCAGTTCTCAAACTCATTAGAACTCAAATTTCTTAAAAGTCGAACCAATCAGTTTGAAAAAAAAATTACCTGGTAATCTCAGAAGTCAAACCGTGAACACGCGGACGTGGGGAAATGAGTCACGTGGCATGTCTCTCAGCGGAAACAAAGGGTAACGTTTCAGTCTCAGCCTTGCATTCACTGTGAGAGCATCGTGCATGTTTACACTAGCTGAATACATATATTTAGGCAGTAAAAATAAATTTAGACAATGATAGACAGTAATAGTAATTATTATATAATAAAATACATTTAAAAAATAAAGATTTATTATGATTTTAATATTAATAATAAACCATTAATACATTTAATTATAATAATATTGTTGTGCTGAGCGGGGACAGAACAGAGATAAAGGCGCAGACGTCAGGGTATCAGGGAATACGGAGTTTAATTACAGGTAAGGCAGGTAAAACACAGACGGACAATACAATGACCGGACCGGGGAAACAAACTGAAATGCAAATTAAATACAGAGGACTAATGACAACAACCAGAAACAGCTGATCACACGGGGATTTCACATGGGGTTAACGAGGGGGGTGGCACACGGAAGGAGCGGACAATCGGTGCAGGTCACATTGTTTTTTAACTTTGCACATTGTTTGAATACATTTATTTTACTTTACAAATTACTGTGTTGATACATGTGCTTAGATGTGTTTAGTTTATTATATGCTCTTCTTGTTTTATCTGGTTCATTTTGAGTTAAAATGCTAAAAATATACATATATATTCAGGTGTAATTTTTTGGGGCTGGGAACCAATTAATTGGTTTTTCATTATTTCCTTGGTTCTCCATTATTTCTTAACTTTTTAGGATTTTATTGAGTTCTGAATGGATTAAATTTGAGTTCTGATGTACCACTGTACATGACCCACACACACACCTCGCATGACAAGAGAGCTGCCAGATTGTGTGGAGTGAATTTATACAGCTGAACTTTCTGTGGTTTACTTAATATACTCAAGTTGTACAGACCAGCTAAAGTGTAATTAAATGCGGCATATAAATTTCACTTATTTATGTAGGGCCAATCCCCTCCCTATTTGGATGCAAACCTTTTCAGTGACACTTAATTGTCAGGACAAATAAATGGGAGAATAAATAAAGATGAAACTTGCAACCCTTTTGGCTGGCTGGTAATCCAAATGCCACTGGCCCTGATGAGCTGGGGATAATTGTCACCCAGGCTGGCAGCCGCACGGCTGTGGAGGACAGATGGCCTTTCTCCCGTGGAAACGCCACAATTGGGGAGGCCACTGTTTCTCCTGACCTATCAGCAAGTGACACTCGATCCTCTTCTCTCCCAAGTCTGTTAGAGCACAGAAAGTTTGGAAGCTCATTGCAATAATGCATTGTTTTTCAATCCATTTCATCCCGATCAAATGCCAAGGCCGGCACACAGATGCTGCCGCTGGGCCCCTGAGCAAGGTCCGTAACTTCATTTCATCCAGAGACACTGTGTGCTGACTGACCTTGTGCTGTGACCCACAACCTTGCTCTTACCTCTGTATGTGTCTGTCTCATGGAGAGCAAGATGGGATAGGGAAAAAGGTAATTTCCCTATAGGGAATAAAAAGTGTTACTATTCTATTCTATTTTATTCTATTCTATTCTAGTCTCAAGAGTGAACGTAGTCACACTTTAGAGATGAGAACACTTGTTTTTATTTATAAAATACTCATAAAACATTTTAAAGTCCTACGTCATGCTGGGCCAGGAGCTGCGGCTGTTGGAGGTAATGCAGGTCCCCCGCCTACTCTTCTGTCCAGTAGAATGTCCTGAGATGTTCTCTGTCCAATGAGAAGCCATCAATGGGGCTCTCAGCACATCCATTATCATCATCATCAAAATCATCCTCATCCTCTTTATCATCATCATAAAACATATTCCGACATGACTAGGACATTTGAAAGCACAGTTATAACTATGACTATGACTGAAGGGTTCACCTTTTTGCTCACCGTAGATTCAGTCTGGCTCAATAATTATTCATTAGAATCATCGTGTATTCACGTGTGACCTGTGACTAGGGTACTACACCATGCTAACAGGTGACTTAATTCTTTCCCAGGATTAGCAGGGGCATCTGAGGCAAACACACCATAAAGTAATGAAGAGAATCTCTAACTTTATTGTACCACGCCCAAATATTCCTGCATGACTTGGGATTTGCATGCTCGTATCATAAATTGTTCATAACCTTTATTCAACACAATTTGAAAACAAACTGAAATAAATAAAAACAATCAATATTTGATGGCGATGCCACACATATGAATTCAATTTCACATTCTTCAAATAAGGATCATAAATATTTCAAAATGACATTTTCTTCAAAATGATATTCTGGATTTTCAATATTCCGAAGGTCATGTGATATAGAGGACCCGCTACATCCAACCCTGTCTGCACTCCAGAAGTTTGGGAATAATGTGCACCTGCTTAAAAGGTGCTCAGCTTCTTGGGGGTGGGGGGCAGCAGGAAAGGTGACACTGGAATGCAGTCGCTTAGTCATAACTGATGGCAACGTATAGTGCATTTTACTCTGTCAGGTTTGGGCCTGGATGGTCCAGCTAGGCAGCTTTAATGGTGTGTTACCTGTCACTACTGTGCCATGAAGGCATTTAAGGGGCCATTTTAAAGAGAACTGAGTCACAATGACCCAGATCTCATCTGACTTTAACACAACTTTCACAGGTGACCAAATATGGACTGAAAATGGATTCCGTCAGGTTGACTTAGGAAGGGCCTAGCACTGCTTGAAATGCCAGGTGCGATGTCTCAGGTTAATCCTCAGCATGGTACCATGGTGTCCCAGCCAGACAAACAACCAGTGGACAGTGCTTATGAGCTTCTGACCATGCTGGGAGCTTACCTTCCGGACTGGCTGTTTCACTGATACCTTCCAAAGAATGACTGCCTCCTTTCAAACAGAAGTTTAAAATGCTGCAATCCACTTAGTTCATGAAGGGGGCTGGTTAATATAATTACATCATAGCAAGCAAAAGGCCTGTTTTATACTTTAATGCATTTTCCATTTTTTACTACTTGGTGGAGAGATGGGTCTATTAGATATTTCTGAGTATTACTGCCTGATGTAAAATGGAAAAAATATAAATGTCCACTTTAAAGTAATGTATCATGAAAGTGGAGTACCACATTCAAACATGATGAAATATATATTTACAGTAGTGTTGCATTTCTGATGCATTTAATTTCTTAATTTAAACATTTTCAGATCACAATTAATGCATAATTACTGCTAATAGCTGTTAATGAATCAGAGGGAATTAGCTTGACTTTCAGAAACCCTGTGATAATGACAACCCCAAGTAAACAAATAAACAAACAACCCCGAGGGTTATCGGCACAAACTCATGTGTGTCACATTTCTCTAGTTGCTTTTTTATGTGTCAGGACCTGACAGAGCTGGAGGACCTTTGCCCTGTAATGACATATACTGTATGTTGTATTCAACAAATACCATCAACATTACCATCCTGTATCTCCCTGTTCTTCCCACCTGCTGTCCAACTCTACAAAATTCAGCTAAAAAATTCTAATCATTATAGTTGACATGAATCAGGAATCAACAGAATATTATTGTTTAAGTTCTGTTTGACGTGACTTCTAAGGCACCCTATCCAGGGAGAACCCTGGGTTTGCCTAGGATAGGACCTAAAACACCCCCATGATAATGCCATGGATGGATGGATTACTGATAAGGTCGTGACTTTCAGAAGTATTGCAATTTAAAGTTGCCAAATCACTGAGTAAAACTAGAATGTGCCGAGTTCCTCTTAAAATGTCCTGCACATAATGTTTAATGAAAATCTACCTCAATTAGCCACGTGATCTCACATGAAGGGGGAGGTAATGGTCCGGCGAGGATCGGGTCTGCTTTAGCGGGCCTAATTACGAACGAGGAGGGGGTTGACACCCTTAAATGCAGCTGGCTCTTGCTGAATCTGAGACTAAAAAGCCTCATGACTTTCATTATCGCCTGAGCGCAGAGAGACATTAGAACAGAAAAACAAAAAAAAATGCTGTTCATCCGTTTGTTCATGCTCTCCTGCTCCTTGCCACCGTTGTCTGGAGATTCAAGCAGCTTGGCAGCAAGACCTCCCCTGCCTCATTTTAATAAGACTGTCTAGGATTTTCTGGCTTTCAGCCGTATAATACAATGTGATTCTCCTGTCATACCCACATTCAAATGCCAAATCTGTCACCCGAGAAGCCAAGAGCAATTTTGCACTGACTGAGTTGCAGTGGCGGCACTCCTTGTCATGCTCTCATGTGCTTGTACTGAAGCAGTCGCATAAAGCGGTCTATTTTGTCAGCTCACCAAGCAAGCAGCAGACCCACCACACTGCCTGGCTACTTGACATGCTACGCTAATGTCTTTTTTGAGGTCTGTAGTCTCCCACCCAGCAAACAGTTCTCAAAAAGATGTTTTATCTTGATTGAGATTTCGTTGAAAAGTGAAAGGCAAAAAGCCAGTCTGGCCAGTCATTGAGGCACAGTAGGGGATGACACAGGGTGTTGGAGAGACTGCAATACCTGTGTCCAGATGGCTGGCGCAGATGTCATGGCATCTTGTAATGCTAGGCGCACAACACGACGATCCTCCCTTGATGTGGTCTGTCTTGGGCGTGGGTATGTGAGTGCCCTCACATGTTCATCGGCCCACTTCTCCCAGTAGGTCCTCTCCCTCATTGTGGCGACGGACATATAAGCCATCGGACTACTCACACATGTGAGTGGTCATTGGGCTGGATTGGAGAAGACTGCCTGACGGCAATTGACCATTTGTCTGTTGATTATGAGTTTCCCTTCTGTAGAGTTCCTCTGACAGCATGGAAATTGCTTCCTGGTGAATGGTCGTAACAATCCATGAGCAATCAATGGAACCTGTCACTCCAGACAGCCTCCTTTTGTTAGAAAAAAAGGAAATACAGATACTGTGCTGTAATAACAGAGGCAGGCTAGCTGGAGCTCACAAAGACAGCATGCAGCTAATTATACTGCCCCCATGTGACACACATGTTTGGAGAGCTGACCTGTGGCTGTCCCCATCACCATAATGATGCTGACAGGATCAGACATTGCAGTGGAGGTACAACTAAAGTTGGACTGTCAAAGTTAACGCATTGATTAATAATAACATCAACAACAATAAAATCAATAATAATAATAATAATAATAATAATATGTTATTATTTTTTGGTTGCATTAACAATTAACTTGTTCATTTTAATACCTCAATAGGATAATAGTATGAGCAATGATTAATAATATGTTCTTTTTTTTGCTTATACTATTCTTATATTGGGCTATCAAAATTAATAAAAAATCAGAGAAAAAAAAACATGACAGAGAAATGCTAATGTGTTAATGTAGCTCGAAAATAAAGACAAATGGGGAGAGAGAGAGATGTTTACAATTAAAGTCCTTTAAGGCGATGAGTAGATGGGTGTTTAAGCTGAAATTAAGAGCTGGGGGCATCCAGTAATTTATTAGCACACTATCAGGTTAACAGGATCCAGTCGGGAAAGTTCTTAGAGCATTTAAACCGATTCAGTCCAAACATGTTTCCGTAACGGCTGATTTCTGAGCGGGAGACCAGCAGCATATGGGCCTCAGAGGAGTGGCCAGTAAGAAATTTAATATTTTTTTTTAATCTTTCCCTGAATGTGGGAGATGCGTGTGGGAGGATCGTGTAGTGAGTAGGACCTCATGCCTACCTGGATATTTCTGTCTTCATTATTGAAAGAGAGCATGACCGATTGGTTACAGAGGCCAACGACGCAGAGCAGGCAAATTGTACTCGCTTATTCCTGAAATGCCATTTTACGCACCATTGAGACATCAGCTGCGCCGCTCCAGTAAAGTGAAGACATTCCCCCCAAGGCTTCCGCATGACCGACCCCCCCATGGGGTGGCATTCGGGAGGAGTTACGGCTGACACAGGGGGCAGTTTCCTGGAGGAGCTGCGGCTAGTGCAGACAGTGAGAGATGAATGTGGAGGAAGACGTGTCAAAGACCACCCAGCAGCCATTTTCACACCAGAGGGGAAAAAATCTCATTACACGGCCGAGCCGGCTCTGAGGGAGTGACACAGCCATGCTGGCGGAACATACCCCCAGTGACCTGCAGCTCTGCCATTCCATTCCACCACTCCTTGTAGACTGAGGTTTTTTTGGGCTTTTGAACTATTACAAACTCAGGCTATCAAGTGTCTCGTAGGATTATCTGGACAAGAGTTATGAGGAACAGAAGAAGGTAAAAAAAATTATACAGCTAGTTCATCTCTTTTTCTCTTTCTCTCTCTCTCAATTTCTCTCTCTCTCACACACACACACACACACTTACTGTATACACACAGTTATTACATTGGCACTAATTTTTGTTGCATGTCTTCCTTTGAATGCTTAATGTTTTCTATTCCATACGAATGACTCACCCTCGTCATCAGAAGCTTGTTTTACTTTCACCCTCATGGATCCTCTTCAGAGTCATGTGTGACATGTGCCGGAAATGCGTCATCTCTGATGTGCTTTGAAAGGTCACCCAGAAAAATGACAGCAAAAGGAGAAAGCTGCCAGGAGCGCCTAACAAGCTAGCTCCACATCTCAGGGTGACGTGGATTAGTGGGTTCGGACGTTGTGTCGGTGATCAGAAGGCTGCTGGCTCAAATCCGAGAGTGATGTCACTGTTGGTACCCCTTGAGCCTCATTGTTGGGCCGAAAAGCTAAAATGCTCCAGGGATAGTGAGACATAAGCCTCAGACGGCTTGTTTAGCTTAGATATTTTAACAACCATGTTCTCAATTTGAGAATTATACACATCACAACAGTCCTACTCCAGATTTGGGTTTCTCAAAACCTTCATAGTGCTACAGTTTTCAAAGAGATAGAATTCAAAAGGATAATCTCTCTTACCTATAATGATTGTAGTGCTACAGATATCTATAAGTGTCATGATTTGGGGGGGGGGGATCTTTGCAATGCCCCAGAATAACAGACTCCGCAGAAGTCAGCATATAGATAACCAGTTTTATGAATGTTTCCCTTTTGTGTTGCAGTTTATCCTTCTGCATGTTTGAGCATGTTATTGCACTGTGCTTTTCTGGAAGCTTGTCTCATCCTGTGTTTTTTCAGATGCTCATCCAGTTCTCTAAATGCAGTCTACATTGTCTGAGTCCTACCCTAGTCATGATTACTCCTTTCCTAGGCGAACAAGCTGTGTTGTGCTGCATCGGTGAAGGACTGAGTTCCTCCAAAAAAGACAATCTGTGTTTTATCTGAAGAGCTTCATCCATTCTGGGGAAACTCTTTTATTAGCCTTTCGGTCCTCAGCTCACAGACCCATGCCTGCAGTAATGACAGGCCCCAGTCCTCTGCAGATGCCCTGTTTGACTCGGTTACTCAAAAATATCAGAATAACACTCTCACTGGTCTGGATGCCGGATCTGATGAAGATCCCCAAGAAAGTGTTCAGGCAGGCCAAATACACTAACTGTCACTCCATTACCTGTTTACCTTGCATAAATACATCAAGCGTAGAATGAGAGCTCCTCAGCCTGGTGTAAATACAAAAGGTTTCCCCAACACCAATGTGATGTCAAAGGTCTATCACATTCTCTATATGCAGGCCCATGTCTCTTAAAGTATCAGCTTCTCCCGATAAGTTCATCATTCTCTGAAAGAAGAAGAAGTCACATGCACTGGCCATGTAATTATCTCTGTCTCCGGCCCCGATCTGTGCTGGAGAAGGAAGTAATTTGGTCGCTGCTAATAGATTTCCACCCAGTTACACTCAACAATACAGATAAAGTGTGTAAGTCCATCAATGTTAGATATTATAAAATTTCCTAATGTCATCTGCACGATTTCACTGGAAATGAAATGCAGCATCTGTAAGAGTGGCTTTTACAATTACGTAGTGAAGTATAATTACGATGGATATATAATTAAGAAACATAATCGGCAAACTGCTTGATTATATGGCTTCATAGGCAGTCCTAATCAAAATTCACAACCACCACGTTGAGTCGGTTTAGCTAAATTCCACCTGGCAGCGCAGCGTGGGCACCCATGATATAAAAACATACTTCATTTTCTTTAGAACATTTTGCTGCTGCTAAGATAATAGAGACAAAGTCCCTGTAGCTTTGCTTTAGCATCCTGGGGCATCATCAGTTCACGCTCAGTATTGTGACAAACTGCAGTGTGCTGATCAACTGCATGCAGAGATTATCACCAGGTAGAAGTGTATATTTACGGTTAAATTCAAGCAATGTTCACTTTACATTTACATACAGTTGAAAGAGGATTGCCTACAATACATAGCCTGTCAAAGAAAAACAGTCAAGTGTTGGAAGCCTTGGATATGTGAGATATATTTTGAAACATGCTAAATGAAATGAAACTATACTAGCCATTTATACAGTTACATCGGAATGTGTTTTTTTTCACATATCCTATCAGGCTCTTCTTTTTAAAGATACACATATAGTTGGGAGTGAAGGTTGGGATCTTAGTGCAGAGTCAGCCATTTATCCCGTGACCCTGGAGCATTTTTGGGAAGCTCTGGGGCTTGCTCAAGGGGCCAGCAGAGATCACAGGCACGGAGGTCTAACTCACTGAACCACACACTGACCCCTTCATTTCATGTAGAAGGTAACTCTGAAACACCAATGGCTGAGGATTCACCAGTGACCAAGTTTGTTTATCTCCCAGATTCCCAGAGCATTCTTGCAAAGGGGGTTTCCATTCAGACCTTTTATTACATTACCGCAATTACTGAGACGAGAGTCCTCTCAGAGTGATGGCGTTCATCAGGATGTGTGGTTGGCATTCCTACAGCTCGCAGCAGATGTGTGGCTCTTTGGTTTGCCTGGACAGCTGCCTCGGTCGGTCTCAGCTAGAGAAAGATGGCTCCCATTACACCCTGGGCAAGATGGTATTTGGAAACAATTTTTTTTTTTTTTTTTTTTATAAAAAAAAATGGGGGGAAATGGTCTGGTTAGACATTATTTGGAACGATTTGTGAGTCACATTCATCCAAGACTCTGTTTCATCAATGGCAGCTCACCATATCACTGGTGAGGGATTTATATATAATTAGATCAATGTAACCTTCCAGATTTGACCTCAGGACCTAGCTCACAGAACTGCCTGATCTGTTAGATGTCAGCAGTGGGCAAGGCAGACACCAGGAATGGATGGTGAGGTGCACCTGCTCTCTGAAGTTCCCACAGCTTTCTGGGCAATACTACCGCACTGGGCATCACTCATATTCACCCAGAGTGAGCACAACGTCTAATCCCACCTCTGCAGGTGGACACGCGGCAGAAGCTTAGCCATAGAACACAATTTGCCAGGGTATATTCACTAGCCTATGTGTATCCTTTGCGTTTTTTTCATGTGTCTGTGTTATTCTATGTAGCATTTATCGATGCTAATATTAATGTGACCATTATTCAGTCACCTAGAAGGGTAGTTAGGATATAAAACAGTAATGTTATCCACCCCCCCCCCCCCAGAGATTGTGAATGTGCTATTATAATGAGTTGTCAGAAGACTGAAAGGCCCCGTTTGTGTGTGAGAGTTTAGTGCATCCTGAGTAAATGCACAAACTTGCTGGATGTGCTTCAGAGCACAGTGGGCTAATAGCACAGAACTATTTAGTAAGAATAATCTTAATTACAGGAAAGATTCACTTCACTTCTGCCTCTCACACTCAGCGGGAAATAATGACGTGAAAGGCGGCCATTCTGCAGTGGGAACAAACACGGTTTGAAAGGTGCATCGTGGCAACTATGAACAAGAACTCATCATCATCATCATCAGCATCATCAGCATCACTGTGGTGCACCTGTCCCAGGGTTATGTCTGTACATGCAGCTCTCTCTCTGTGGGCTTTCAAGTTTCATGTGTTGCTGTCGTGTGTTTGAAGGTACATGGTGAAATTCATGCAGAAGAAGGGACATGTACATGGGGAGACAATAGAACAGACATAGTAAGAGATGTGACAGTACAAGTTAAACATAAAAAAAGAGTGAAAAAGAAATAGGCAATAAATAGGGCATGCGGTGAGGATATGATTGTGTAATGCAGATAGGCGGTACAGTATTAGTAAAGCAGCAGTGGTATATTATCAACAGTGCATAATACAGGTGCAAGTCCCTGGTGCGTCAGTGATTGGACAGCTTGGGGAAAGATGCTGTCTCTATTTTGGGATGGGGGGCTACTGAACTATATCATGTGGGAGTCACTGATGAGGCGTTTTATCTGCCATGGCTTCTATCAGCATGAAATCATTTTAGGTGAAACTCACAAGAGAAGCTGTCCATTAAAAATCTGTATCACTGATTCACTGCTGCCTGTTCTTGATGTATCTGAGGAGACTTGGAGTGCAAACTGGAGGCTAATTTCTGCTGTGAAAAGGGATCTCTGTAAAAGAATAGTGCAGCTCTGTATCCATAGATCCATGCAGCCAAGACTTGTCCGTATTGACATGATTCAACAATACATTAGTATAATCAAGAAAACAGAGATGAACAAATGTCTAATGTAAATCTACAGAAATTATATACATATTCACAAATAATTCTTCACAAAAAGATTTCTTTCCCCTTTGATTCTACTCTCCGGTCATTGTTGCATTACGATCGGTGAGATAAATTTCTCACAATTACATTTGTGATTGATCCGTATGCTTGACAAAGAGATTATTTAAATGTTAAACATGCAGAATTTTACCAGTAATGTATAGCAAATAATGTGTCTTGGGGTTAGTGTTGCTTTTTTACTTACTATTCCAATTATAAAAACTGTTTTTACTGCCCTAAATTCATTTTTCCCTTTTAAATGGTCCATTACTACATTTGCTTGATATGCTAATCATCTGAAACCTACATTAGAGAGATGTAGATAAATCTGAAATACAAAGTTGAGGACAAATTAAGAGCAACCCTGGCATGGAGCCAAAATGCAATCATGGCTGGAATCTCATTTCTCGTAAGACATGCAATGAGGGCCAATGATTGGAAATGGATCTAACATGAATATAAGCACAGAAACTCTTTAAAGAATTAATACAGCAGGAAATTACTCATCTTATCAATGTGCATATATCTCTGGAATTGCATGTTATAATTAGTTTAACTGGTTAGCTGGCTTCTTTTCCGAGAGTAACAAAACATACTTTTTCTGTTTTGACTCCTTCTATAGTCTTACTCCCATGCAGTTCTACACAGTTCAGCCATAATATTAAAACCACTGACAGGTGAAGTAAATAACATTAATCATTTCATTATGATGGCACCTGCCAGGGAGGTCACATGCGCAGCAAGGACCAATCAGCAACCACTAAACTGCCTACTTATATCGCGCTTAGGCATTAGCCCAGTGTGAGGTATTGTTGCCATGCACGTACTAGGCGCTTCATATCTCTCTCCCCCCCCCCCAATCATTACGTTCGGTCCTTCTTGCCCTCCCTGAGCCTCCCGTGCCTCCTTCCTGCCCATCCCATAGGTCCCCGTGTGCTTTTCCCATTGTGTGTCTTTGTCTCCGGATTGACTGCTCGGCTTTTTGACCGTCGGCTTCCCATTTTTCGACCCAGATCTCTGCTCACGACTCGGCACTCGCGACTCGGCACGCGGCTTGGACGGCTACTGACAACGACCTCGGAATGGCTCACGACTCTCTCCTTTGTCTTGCCCAATAAACTTGGTTGCCCGGAGTCCCCTGTTGGTGTCATTTGTGGCAGAACAGGTGCCATTTTATTTTAGGAAAGGGAGCAGTCAGTTCTTGAAGTTAATGTGTTGGAGTCAGGAAAAATGCAAAAATCATAAGGATCTGAGCAACTCTGACAAGGGCCAAATTGTATTGGCTAGATGACTGGGTCAGAGCTACTCCAAAATGGCAGATGTTTTGGTGTGTTCTTGATATGCAGTTATGATTACCTAGCAAAACCATCCAAAGAATGTCAACCAGTGAAATGGTGACAGGATCATGGGCTTATTGATGTACATGGGGATCAAAGGCTAAGCCATTTGGTCTGATCCTACAAGAGAGGTACTATAGCACAAACTGCTGAAAAAGTTTTTGCTGGCTTCTACAGAAAAGTGTCATAACACACAACGCATTGCTTGTTGGGTACGAGGGTGCATAACTTCTGACAGGTCACATGATGTGGAGGGCTAGGTATGTGTGGTTGTTTACCTGGGGAAGAGATGGCACTAGGATGCACTAGGGGAAGAAGGCAAGCTGGCAGAGACAGTGTGATGCTCTGGGCAATGTTCTGCTGAGAAACTTTGGATCCTGGTATTCATCTAGATGTTACTTTGACATATACCATCTACCTAAACATTGTTGCAGACCAAATACATCCCTTGACGGCAACAGTATTCCCCAATGGCAGTGTCCTCTTTCAGCAGGATAATGTGCCCTGACACACATTGATTTCCAGTTGAGTACCACCAAAAGTTCCAGTACCTAAAGTTCCAAACCTATTGGGTTCCTTTTTTTTGGTCCTTTGGTACTTTAGGGTGAGATTTGAAACACTTTCTCTGACGATTGGTTATGCAAATAGCCTGTCTCTGAAAAATGATACCAGACAATATGACATTAATGAAAAATCCGGAGAACACAGGCCTGGGAGGCACTTAAATACATTACTGACGAGGGAGCAGATGAGAAGCAGCTGAGAGTGGTTAACACAATGAGCTAAGACAAATGAGGACCAGGCGTGGCTTGTTAGAGGAGACAGGACGACTCAGGCAGACATGGCGGGTAGGACGTGAAAAATTAAACTGTCGACCTTGAAAAAAAGTTGCAATCTCGGAATGCAATGATTAGCAAAGTGAAAAAAAGTAATAATAATGGATGCATGAACAAATGAAAGACCCAAGCTTAAATTGCTATCTGGTTAGAAAAGGAAATTCAAGATCAGGATGACATGACAATAAATAAATTATTTTGTAAAAATACTAGGACAGCATGGTATAATTTTGTTATTATGAGTATTGGGTTATTTATAAAGCAAAAAAAGGAGTTAACATAAATTTCTCCCAAACACATCTAGGAGTGATTAAAACAATGATGAAAATGATTATGATTGTCTAGGAGAATGCATGCAGATCTCAGCAAAAACAACAGAGGTAAACTTGTCAAACATATAGTAGATGATCTTTAAAAAGAATAATCATTAAAATTGCAAAACGTAGTGCGTTTTTTTTCCCCCTGTGATAGGTAAAAATGTCGTAATGAAAATTTAAGTCCCTGGTGCAGTGTTCAAATGGCCTTCGTCTCCAAATTCCTCTGATCATGGATCTGTGGGATGTGCTGAACAAACAAGTCTGATCCATGGAGGCCCCACTTCTCAACTTACAGGACAAAAAGGATCTGCTGCTAACATCTTGGTGGCAGATACCACAAGACACCTTCAGAGGTCTTGTGGAGTCCATGTATCAACAGGTCAGATCTGTTTCGGTGGCACAAGGGGGACTGACGCAATATTAATTAGATGATTTTAATGTTATGGCTGATTGGTATATGTATTGAATTATAATCTTATTGATCCTTAAATGCAAACTCTGCAGGGATCTCCATACAAAGCAAGACTTTGCAGAGAGAAGCTTTCAGAGCTGCATGTTGTCAGGGTCGGTCCCTGTCTTGTCCCGTTCTGTCTCTTTCCCCATTCAGCTATAATGTTCTTTTCTCTCTGTTTCACCAGGTTAACCTCCTCTCACAGACCGGATTGTTTTCACCAGCTCCCTGGGCTGCCATGTGACTGTCTGGGCTGAGCATCAACCGTTTCCTGTTGGTCAGAGTCCCTAGTATTTGTAATTAAATATGGCTCACACCTGTCCCTCATCTAGCCCTAATTATCTGTGTACATATCTGCCCTACTTCTCTGTTGGTCATTGAATGTGTTGGATTGTTTTGCCTGGAGTCTTTGTGGCTGGCTCTTGCTGTAACTCCCCCGGGTTCGTAGATAACTTGCTTTTCCCTTTGTTCTGAAAACTTCCTCCTGGGCTGTCAATCTTGCCCCATCATGACACACGTGGTTGAGGCATTAGTGAAGCTGCAGGCTAACAGTAGCTAGCAGCCTACGCAGGGTAGGTTCTCCAATGCTAAATATGGACTTAATTCCAAGATGGCTCTGCCACATTGGGTGACCTCATGCTGCCCTCTCCTAAAAGCAGATCACTGCCCTCTGTTCCTAGGGTGTGCTTTGAAGCAGTACTTTGTTAAATGGGCAGGGGGAGGAGGCCACTCTGCATGGGTGCTCCAGAGGCACACGGACATGCACCTGTATGGCGGAGCGGTGGTAATGGCTCAGCCAGAATGGCCATAACGCGCCTCTAATGAGGCTTTCTGGCTGATGGATGAAGATGCTAAAAGGCAGGACGGTCCTGGCATACAGTCGGCGCATGCATGCCAAAGTAGACAGATCTGAATGTCATGCTCTGGAGAGCAAAATGTCAAAGCACTGAAAACCTCGTGCATGCTTCGCTCGCTCTCTCCCTTCTTCTCTCACTGTAATCCAAATCACATAAATAGCAGCCACCATCTTTGATTGCACGGAGTAAACAATGGATGCAGTCGAAAGAGCATAGCAGCGTGTGTCCGACCTGGAGTAGCTTTGTCGCTACTGCTCTTTGCTAATTGACAGGGATGAATGAATATGAAATAATGAATCTGAGGCAGCCACAGAGGCATATGTAATAATGTGGCAATGAGTGTTTGGAGTGTATTACCCTCATTACCCATGGTGGTTTGCTCTAACATGAAGCCCCGGGTACTAACTTCCACACGTTAACCTGCCCGTCATCAGGAGGCTACTTTGATGTTTCTGTGGTGCCACTCAAAATTCATCATTAGAGGTTTTAAGCAAATTAAATAGCCGGCCGTCAGAAATTTGTATCTAGCTGGTTAGCAAAAACTACCTTGTTAGCAGACCACGCCGCTTCAGCATATCCTAAAAGAGAAGTGCATTTGTTTAACATTTAGTAGTTTGAGTGGTGGTAAACACTGCCGTTACCTGTCAGGCCCCCTATGAAGATACACGATTACCAGAGCCTGTATTGGTATGGCCACCTCTAACCTGCTCCATGGCTGAACCTGCCACCACTGCTGGCCTGATGAAATGTCAGCGAAGATGGGAGCGGTAATGAGTGCTGACCCAGGTTACTGTGCACTAAGCAAAACAGAGCATAGCAATATATACAAATTGCTGATAAAGACATATAGGCTGTGCACATTGCTATGGATAATCTGTTTAAGTCCCTCCCCTGACGGCAAGCTTTAAATGAAGTTATTTACTCTGTGCTGAGATGCTGTCAGCCACTCTAACGAAGCTTTCAGAAGGGAGGGACGAAACAGCGTTTGGTGTCTGAGTATAAATAGCTCAATTTCGAGAGTATGTCCATTGCTTTACAAAAAAAGCCAAATAAAAATAAACATATGTAACACGATAAATGTGTTTTAATTATTAAGTCAAATGTGATGTCAAGCCAAGATGCTTCTGTTTTTGGTTAGGGGGAAAAACTGCAAATAAATCACAAAAGTAGACTTCATTTTAAGTGTTAATTAACATTACCACGCCTGAATTCACACTTTGTATAATTCAATCAATTCTCACACATATATCTGGTCATGAAGATTTTCACTTGACAAAAAATTATGTGTGTAAGAATTTTGGTGATTTTGGTGGCTGTTTTGGTAAAGTTACTTAAGCCCTTTCCTTATAATCGGCATCAATGGAAGGGAAAACGCTTAATGTACGTAGTATAAAGTCCATATTCCTAGCATTTCTGTTTAGATTTTTTGTCAGGTGAATGTCTTTACGACCAGATGTGTATAAGAAATTTGGTGATTATTGGTCGCAATTTTGGTACATTAAACCACATTAAGCTTTTTCACATTAAGCGTTTTAGAATGTCCCTGAATCATAGTTCATCGAGAGCCTAAGTGACTGTAAGAACAGCCTCACAACTAGTGCCCTGCATCTAACATAATGGCTGCTCACTCCAGTACGATCGTAAGTATCCGCAATGTATTTCAACACCTGAAGAACTATACTTATAACTGTTTCGTTTTTTAATTTATTGTAAGCTGCCGGTTTTAATAATAATAATAATAATAATAATAATAATAATAATAATAAGAGCTGCAGACACTTTTCGTTAATTAGGCCTATTATTATTTAAAAAGGAGACTGACAGCCCTGTTTTTCTAATCACGTGCGTAATGAATGTTTTCTGTCGTCTATATTTAAGCGCGTTTTAGTGAGATGCGGAAGCCGCACACCAAAAATGCGAACAGCCCAACTGTCATATTTCGCCTTTATTGTCCGCGTTTTTTTCTTGTTTTAGGTTAATGTGGAAATGTTACACAGACCTATGTGGGAAATAGAGTGGGCGGGGGGTGGTGTGTGTGTGTGTCTATGTATTTGCTTGCAGAAATATTTCATTTAAGGCTTCATATTTGTTTATTGATGGCTGTTGTGAAACACCTTTCTTACCCATCAGTAGACACACAGTGGCCTCTTTCTAAGGTACCCATACAGTACATAGTACTGGACAGGTCCCACCTTATTACGTAAACTTGGCCGGGTAGGACCTCTTTTTGTCTTAAATATGTGAACCAAACAGTTCGACTATATCATGCTCTTAGTGGATCTGTCATAATTATTATTACATGCCCGAAGAGGTAACCATGAACTTAAAAGTAAACCAAAAGTTCACATTTTTACTCTGAAACATTCATGCAATTGTGCAATGTATACCTGCATGCCTTTAGTATGTGATAGAGTAAACGAATAAAATTGTGAAAAAATTATTTGTTGTTTATTTTGCAAAGATAAAGATAGTATGGTAAGATAGTACGGACAGATTTGTTGATACCCCTAAAGAGGCTATTTATCTTTGCATTATAGTCACATTTCAAACTAAATATCACAGGTGCAATGGCTTTTGATCAGCCATCAACCTTTTCAGAGGAAAAGAACATGCAACTGTGTTTGGTATCATTATGTGCACCACATTGAACATGGACCAGAGAAAACAAATGACGGCTGTCTGAGGAGCTCAGAAAGACATTTATAGATAACCACATTAAAGGAAAAGGTTATAAGACCATCTCCAAGCAGCTTCATGTTTCTGTGACCACAGTTGCCAGTATTATTAAAAAGGTATTAGATTCATAGGACTATAGCCAACCACCCAGGACGTGACTGCAAGGGGAAATGCAACCCAATGTTGTTCAGAAGGATAGTGTGGATGGTCGAAAAAGAGCTCGAAGGTCAAGGTATGTCACTTTCTGTTTGCACAATCCTTTGCATTTTGAACAATAATGGGCTCCATGGAAGAAGGGAGGGCTCCACTATTAACAGAAAAACATAAAAAAATTGAATTTTTGGAATTTTTCAAAATGTGTGTATTTCCAAAGTATCTGGGAGAATGTTTTTTGGACTGATGAGGCAAAACATGAGATTTTTGGCCACTCACATCAGCTCTATGTTTTCAGAAAGAAAATTGAAGCTTTAAAAGAAAAGAACACCATTGGGGCTGCTTTTCTGCCTATGGCACAGGGAACCTTGAATCTGTACAGGGCACAATGAAGCCTCAAGACTACCAAGGCATCCTGGAGAGAAACATACTGCCCAGTGTCAGAAAGCCCAGCCTCAGTCGCACGTCATGGGTTCTCCAATAGGATAATGAACCGAAACATACAGCTAAAAACACTCAACAATGGCTGAATATTAGAATATTCATAAATGGCCCTCCATGAGCCCAGATCATAATTCTAATGAACATCTATAGCAATGGTTCTCAATCCTGTTCCTGGCATCCCACCTACCAGAATGTTTTCATTCCAACCCTACCTTAATCAGGTTTATATAGTCCTTAATAGGCTAAAGCTAGTTACAGACTGAATGTGGCATGCGCTGTGCTCGCTGTGAGGATTCTGCGCAAAGATGTATATTTCGCAACGAAAAAGATTCTACGCTTATGTGATACAGCTCTGGGAGCTCAGACATACACAATATAAGTTTTTCCTCCATTTCATTGCCTGTGCCCAGTTCAGTGCCTTGTTTCTATTGATCGCGAGACAATGCGTCACAGAACGCAGAGGTCAAAGTTCAACAAAGTTCATCTTTGACCTCTTTGACCACAGTGCTCGCACAAGTTCTGTGAGTGGCGCGCAGCATGGAGCGCAGCATAGTGTATGCGGCATGTATGGTCTGAAACTGGCTTTAGCCTATTAAGGACCATATAAGCCTGATTAAGGTAGGGTTGGCACGAAAACATTCTGGCAGCTGGGCCATGTCTTCCTGAGTGCCATCTTCTCTTCTGCTCATCAGCCTCTGCAACCAACTACCAAGATCCCCCCACTCTGCAACCAAGTAAACCAACTTCCTTTCATTCTAACAACCAAAGCTGTTCTGTTAACTTGCTATATGACTTTAGGGTTGTGTTTCCACAAACTGTGCTTGCTTTGCAGAACAGTATTTCCCTTTTAAGGTTACTCATTTAAATCTGGTCATTGCATTTCCATAATTACATTCTGTCTGCTTCTATTCCATTGTTTTGTGTTTGTTGTTTGTGTTAAGTGTAATGTCTGTCTTAATAATCTGTTAGTTGTAGTGTTAGGAATAAATTCATGTCCTTTACACAACTTCAGCCTCCATTCACTGAGTGCTTGCAATAGTCCCTGCCTCTGTGCGATCTGGCTACTAAGCTCTGAAACCTCAAACTTGCCTGAAATAACGCGAGACTCTCTCTCATCGACTGTGAGGGGAGCTTCACTACCGAATGGTTTACATTGCCTGGTGATGCAGCTCGCTGGACGAGCCTTCAAACCCAAGTTACTAAGCAATAGTAATTAGTGAATCCCATGTAAGTCTCACAATAACAGACTCACATGGATATCGCTATATCGCTATATCGCTATATATATATATATATATATATATATATATATTCATTCCATGGACCTCACTGATTTGTACGTTTTCTCTGAAAGATTGATTTCAGCACATGTGCTGTCTTGGGTTGTCGTTGCTGCCAAACTGAGCAAATTTGAAATCTTCGTGTGTTTTATAACATGTTCTTTATGCTTTTATGGGATCTCTGTTTAGTGGAAAATGTGAAAGGGGTCCAGTCATGCTGAAACCTCAAATGTTTCAAAGCCCGTTATCTCTGCTTCCCAAATATTCTCAGAAATGACCTGGATTTGCAGCTCCCTGTCGCTTAAACCTAATCCCGCAGAGACATAAGGCATTCAATCGCCGCTGTCACAGAAACGTCAGCAGTGAAAGGACAGCAAATTTACATGCCGTGCTTCTTAGAAATATCAGTTGAAGGCTGAAGATGTATCCAAGCATTTATTGATTAAAGAAAAACATCAAGCAACCCTCTTTCTTTTTACTGTCTAGAATAATATGTAAATTGAGGCATCTGTCAGGGTGAGACACGGATGATTGTTCAAGCAGCAGCTATGAGGTGAAGTTGTGCATATTAAACTACATTAAAATCTTTCATTTGTTGTGCTGGAATGTTCTGCATGTGCTTCTGTCCCCAGAACCCAATCTTACACATTTCACATGATTACATTTGGGGAAAAAAAGCTTTAGTCATGGACAGGTGATAGCATAACCACAACCTTTCAGCTATTTCAAAGACTATAACATATTAATGGCTGATAATGTGGCATGATGTGACTCTTCAGGATCATATGGATAATGACTTCTTTCCACAGTCAGTGTCATCCTCCCTGTCACATTTGGACATCATCCGTGTCTCTCCATGCCATTCTTCAGTCAAACATTCGATTAACCCAAACCGTCTCCAGTTACTCAGATGTTAGGTGAAATTTTCATTCACCTTTTTCACTGGTAGCTTAGGAAAGTAATCCTCAAAGCTTTCTATGCTAGCCAAGCAGGACCCCAAAATGACTATTGGCCTGTTCATTGATGACACTGTGTCTGCCCGGATTTATGTGGTTAAATGAATCCCATCCTCACAGTTTTAAAGATGCAAAGTTTAAAGATCGTTTATTGATTTCTGTTTAAGAAACGCCTTGTATCATGCCCTATAACATGTCTGCGAGGGGAGCAGAATGTTCCTCCTGACTGATCACTGGGTGAGCGCCTTGTCTCAAACAACATACTCACATAGTTACTCAGAGTAATAAGCTGTTCAGGCTCTTTCAACTGGATCACAGAGCCGAGACTCTGCCCCGAAGCCAAGCTGGCACTTTGGGCAAAGCCTGAATATGCATCCGTGTCTTTCATCTCTGTCCGACTTGGATATGAAGTTTCATTCTTGCCTAGCAAGTGTGTCACTAGAGATTTATGAAATGAAGGTACTGAGGGGGTCTGATGGAAATGGCCCACATTATTTACACTAATTAGTATACATTTAAAACTGCCCCCGTGCCACTCGTTTGCTTATTGTTGGGGGGGGTGGGGATATATCTGGCCCCATGTTTATCAGAACAGCAATGCAGTTCTGTTCCAGGGAGGAAATCTGTCAAATGAACGCCCAGAGTTATATAAAAACAAGCTCTTTGCTACTCCTGATTGCCAAGAAAAGAACAATAAAAGAAAAGAAATTTCATTTGCTAATGTTGGTATAACACAAAGCTAATAGTTCATTAAAAACTTAATGGTGCACAGGCAGGATTCGCACCCTGACCCCTGGAGCATCTGCCACCCATATAATAATAATAATAATAATAATAATAATAATCATCATCATCATCATCATCATCGTAATTTTAATTTATTTTTTATTGTTATTTTTTTATTATTATATAATATTAATATTATGAAGAAGAAAGGTTTTATGTTCAGTAATCAATTAAGAAGTGCAACAATGCATGAAACTGCTGCCTGCAGAGTTGTATATGAAATTAATGAAAGGGGAATTTTGACTGTGACGTTGGCAGTGATTATGCAAATGAAAACGTGACGTGCTTCAGAAGGGTCACCACCTTGCAGTTACTTACATGCATGACAAGAATCAGTCACTGTTCATCTTACTTCCCATTAAAATGCAAGCCTCTCACGCGCTGGGTAAGGACACGGTCAGGGTTAAAACTGTCTGTTCAGAGCTTGCGTGTCAGCTGTGTTTGAGGAATGAAGGAGGAATGATCAGCAATTACTTTTGGTACTTTAGATCCCCTTTACCGTAGATGTAAATCCCCACAATGAGCACAAACACACTCCAGAATGGCCTATGTGGTGGAAACAGACTACGGCATAGCCTGACCTTTTTAAAGTTTCTGCTCAGTCAAATAAAAGCACAGGGCACAATTAACCTCAATCAATCCAGCTGATGACGTTAGGAAGGAGAATGTGACATTATTAAAGAAGCATTATGTTTCACACAATACAATTCTGTTTGGCAAGTTGAATAGTTTGACCTTTTTTCCCTTCATTTCCTTTCCCTAATGATTGCTTACCTCACCATACAATCATATTACTTGCTGTTCCTCTGGCATTTTGGATCCCACCGGGTTGTATTGCATTTGGTGCCTCTGCTAAACTGCATCAGATCCATCACTGTAGGCCTGCATAAAGCATCCTGCTATCCTAGCCCTGAGCGAGCAGCTTCCCCCAGATCATTCTGGTAAACGCCCAGCTGTGAAGGCTCACAGAAAATGACAGTGTACTCAGGCCATTTCTCAAGGGGTACACAGCTTTCATCATTTAGTGTTGGTTTCATATGAGTCTTGTTATCATTCCTCTCGATGGGGTGAGCAGGGCCAGCCGTTTTCCCGTGTTTGTGGCTTCCTGAATAAACCCAATGTGATCCGTCTGAGTTCGTTTGGACTCCATCTGTCTTTCAGTTTCCAGTGTCAAACCTAGGGTTGCAACATTGGCCACTGGTGAAAAATGGAAGGAAACTGCAAAATTAATGTAATTCCACTTTTTACTGAGCTGCCTTTTTACCTGAGAGCCAATATTTGCTTGGTCATTGCTCCCAAACGTATCTAGCGAATTACACTTTGTCTCCAACCTTAATGAGACTCCACCGGATCTCTCCATCCATCTGGGATCACAGACTCACTGCTCAACTCACTGAGATAAAGGCTCGATATTTCCTTATCCTCATGCATTGCTGACAGGAGTTGGCCAATGGAGGTAAGCAGTATTGCAAAGTGCTTCAGGCTCACTGGGGGAAACGGGTAGGAGTGTAAATCAGCTCCTTCCCTGGTTCCCCACAGCTGCCTCAAACCGCAACCAGAAACCGGCTTAAACCATCGGTGTTTGTTGCAGTTTCTGGTTAATCTCTGTCCCCACGACATCAACACGCAAGTGATAACAGTGAACAAATTGCTGTTTATTTCTCGCTGTCTTGCACTTTTTATTTGAAGGAGATACGTTCATTTCTGTCTTTATCTGTGCATTATTTTGTAATTCTGGATTTCATTACACGTTTAGTTATCACATTAAGTGCTTAATAATAGATAAAGAATAGGCAAATCTAGGCAATTAACATGAATCGAATGCATTAAATAGCTGGGTTTTAGATATAAAAGCAAAGAGAGCCTGTGAAATGCGAGTGTGTATTACAAGACTTGCTGACATCAATCTACCACACTGTCAATAAATTAGCCTTTAAAAGCTTTTCCAGATATGGGACTTTAGTGCAGAAGCCTGCTGGTGTCCTATTGCACCGTTAGTGGGGTAGGAAGAGTATCGTTTATTCACAGGAAAAGGTCAAGAGCTGCAGTCCATTAAATATTATTTATTTACTCATCATTTTTAACATGGTGCATTGTGTGTGCTATTCTTAGCTTTTTACTTATTTTGTTTATTTTTTAAATACACTAAAGTCCGGAGAGTGGAATATAAAAAGTGTGTTTTATTTTTTTTTTTTAAGTTTGTTGGGGGGTGATTACCTGATTGGGATTTTCAGCTTGATTGCATCCACCTGTGCCAAAGGATTATTTAGGGATGTTTGCTGGTGAGGGTTCTAGCTGTGGGTTCTGACGCACATGCTGAATCTGTGCTTCTGTCTTGGTCCTCGGGCTGCCTTCTTGTATAATTCCCGTCTTGTGTTTCTGTTGATGTTTTGCCTTGCTAGGAGTGGCTAGTTAAGATTGCAGAAAGATGCACAAAACCAGGAGATATGTGCTGGATATCAGCGTAATGACAGTGAATGTGTCTTTCTGACATTCTGCTGTTTTATTAGGAGGTATAAGCTATGGACATTAACATTCTAATTCAAATTATACCTCTGGGTCCTGGTAACGGGCCTTTTCCTAACGATTGACATTTAAAATTGAAGGTACTTGGCCTCACGTTAATGTGATTTTTACCTTCTGAGAGGATCGGGGTAACTGTCCACTGCAATTCTCGCCTTTTGATATTTTATCTGATTCTCTTTTGATAGCTCAGAGGTGCCATTTATCTGAAGATCTCACTTCTGCTCGTAAGGGCTTCAAATGAGTTAAAAGATCCAACAGCAATCATGGGCCGGCCTGCTTAAGCACGCTCGAATGGGGGGCTGGTTCTGTAACTGCAGCCTCTTGCAGACCAAGGTGGGAGACACAGTGAAAACGGCATAAAGCAGACAAGCTGGGCTGTGCTTACAGCCCTGCAGCCATAAATGAAATTCAAGGAGGTCTAAAAAATTGAGGGGTGGTTCAAACTTATTTTATTGCTCGGTGATATACCTGGTCACGTGCAAACAAAACTACACTGAACAAAAATATAAACACATATATAAACAAATATAAACTCGTTTTTGGTACCATTTTTCATGAGCTGAACTCAAACATCGGAAAATTTTTCTACATACACAAAAGACCCATTTCTCTCAAATATTGTTCACAAATCTGTCTAAATCTGTGTTAGTGAGCACTTCTCCTTTGCCAAGATAATCCATCCCACCTCACAGGTGTGGCATATCAAGGTGCTGATTGGACAGCATCAATATTGCACAGGTGTGCCTTAGACTGGCCACAATAAAAGGCCACCCAGAAATGTGCAGTTGGATCAAACAGCACTATGCCACAGATGTCGCAACTTTTGAGGGAGCGTGCAATTGGCATTCTGACTGCAGGAATGTCTACCAGAGCTGTTGCCCGTGAAATGAATGTTCATTTCTCTACCATAAACCGTCTCCAAAGGCGTTTCAGAGAATCTGGCAGTACATCCAACCGGCCACACAACTGCAGACCACGTGTAACCACACCAGCCCAGGACCTTCAGATCCAGCATGTTCACCTCCAGGATCGCCTGAGACCAGCCACCCGGACAGCTGCAGCAACAATCAGTTTGCATAACCAAAGAATTTCTGCACAAACTGTCAGAAACCGTCTCAGGGAAGCTAATCTGCATGCTCGTCATCATCATTGGGGTCTGGACCTGACTGCAGTTGATCGTCTTAACCTACTTGAGTGGGCAAACACTCGCATTCGATGGCATTTGGCACCTTGGAGAGGCGTTCTGTTCACAGACGAGTCCCGGTTTTCACTGTTTAGGGCAGATGGCAGACAGCATGTGTGGTGTCGTGTGGGTGAGCGGTTTGCTGATGTCAACGTTGTGGATCGAGTGGCCCATGGTGGCGGTTCTGGTATGGGCAGGCGTATGTTATGGACAACGAACACAGGTGCATTTAATTGATGGCATTTTGAATGCACAGAAGTACCGTTACGAGATCCTGAGGCCCATTGTTGTGCTATTCATCCACGATCATCACCTCATGTTGCAGCATGATAACGCACGGCCCCATATTGCAAGGATCTGTACACAGTTCCTGGAAGCTGAAAACATCCCAGTTCTTGCATGACCAGCATACTCACTAGACATGTCACCCATTGAGCATGTTTGGGATGCTCTGGATCGGCATATACAACAGCGTGTTCCAGTTCCTGCCAATATTCAGCAACTTCGCACAGCTATTGAAGAGGAGTGGACCAACATTCCACAGG
>JAODUD010000001.1:51208613-51230571 GCA_026784285.1 Stomatorhinus walkeri | reverse complement strand
CCCCCCCCCCCCATAAAAAGAAGCACCATCTTTCCATGATTTCTGTCCAGCTATGGGCTGTAAATATTTGCCTCTGCTTTCCCAGACACCCTCCATCCTCCTAAAGAAATCACCCATTTCCCATTCTATGCTGCTAAGCGTGTTTGTTTACACCGTCTTTATGCTCAGTTGTATGCATCTGGCATGAGAGGCTAAGCCACACTGCAGCTGCTTTACTCGCCAGAGCGGGGTATCATTCGTCACACTGGTGCAGTGACAGAGGATCTGAATGGCCTCAGTTATCGGCCCTTTCCGACAGCCAGTAAGGGGAAGCTATGCCAGAAGAAGACCAAACTTTTCAGACCTTAATCCGGCATTTGATTGTGGCTCACTTGTAGGGTCCTGCTGGTGCCAAAATGAAAATTTAATGCAAACTCTACCCCTGTTATTAGTTCTGTTAACTTTTCTCCCTTTTTCAATTACGTATAAGAACACACAACAATCAAAGGAAGGAGAACAGGAAGATAAATCGACAATCAGCTCCTGGCAAGCAAAACAGTGCATGCCGTAATGTGTGCCTGTGATACATTATTAAACATGCTGTTTGTTTACTCACTGAAGTGTAAAAAGGTGCCCTACTTAACCAATCACAGTCAACACCAGACCTTGCTAGCTTTTCACCCATTACTAGAAAGTCTCTATGTCTGAGTATATGCTATGAGCATCTTATTACCCTCGATAACCTTTATAGTTGTGATTTATTTTGACTTTACTCTGCTTTTCATGTCCCTGTTCAAATAGGAACTATAATATTTCTGGAGCCAAGCTACTGTATTATTTACACACCTTTAAATGAACTTTTTCATGAGCCAGATTTAATTTGATTAAAAACGGCAAACTTTCATAACCAACACTGGGGAACAAAAATCAGTGGACTATCTATCATTAGCTCCAGCCTGCTGGAAATCACCTTTGAAAGATTCATCTGTATAGAGGTGTTGAAGCGGGCTGAGCTGTCTTTTCATGTTGATAGTATAAATTGAATCAGATAAAGCAAGTCAAAGTAGCAGGACATCAGAAAGCTGTTAGGATCAGAAAATGGACAGGCTCTGGCATCTCCAAGCTCTAGAAGTTCCAGCACCTCCAGGATCTAGCAAATCCACCATCTCTAAGCTCTAGTGGCTCTGGCATCTCCAGACTGTGATGATGACCAAGCTGTAGACATTAATCACTAAAGCTTCCTGCCTAGTCAAAATATGATCTCCCTAATGCTGAGCAGGGGTTTAGCTGAGCACTAACTGCTATATATTGTTGCTGACATGATATCGGTGCATTACGGGAAGTGGATGTCCCGGTACCAAGATCCACCGAGTAATCCTCGTCCACTTATTATTAAACCAGATCTTGCTCCGTGCCAGGATACAGGAGGACATTTCACTCTGAGGCCATGTGCTGTTATTATAAGTCTTCTCAATGCAGCTAAATATCTATAATAAAATAATGACTTTCTGCTTGGGAGGGTCTCTCTTCTCAACAGTTCAGTGGGCATCCATTAAAGATTATGGCACCAGGAGCAATATCTGTGTGGTGAGATACTGCAGCAATGTGCATAACAGAGAATATTTCTGTTCACCCCAGAAGGCTCAGGCACTTTAACAACACAGATACCTGTACTGTTCACCTGCATTTCCAGGAATTAAGATTTTAGGCCAACCCAAGCCACATTTCTGTCAGCATTTGAAGCAAAAATCCAATAAAACATTTTCCTACTAATGCTTCCAGTATGATTGTATGCATAGAGAAATAAAATCTAAACAGAGTCAAGCAGAAAAACCCAAGATTCATTTAAGAGTAATAAAAATGCAATCTCAGCACAAATTTTTCTAGTGCTAAAACAAATTTTGGATGACTGGGAAAAAAAGCTCCAATATATGGTGTTCAACACAATATTAGCACTGACATTGCATTTGCAAAATCATAAAGCTTTTAATTTCATACGCAGGAGTTCACCATCCAGAAGCAGGGGGGCGTTAAGAGGAATCTGTAGTAAAATTTAATAAAAACTCTGCCTTTTTTGTTTTACTTTTTGACTGCAATGTGTGTAAATAATTGTTTGATTAAAATCTTAATTAAATAAGACTTGAGATGCTTGGGTGGGGAGGGGGGGTTTCTTGAAGTGGCTGCAGGCGCCCCCACTGATCTCACACTGCACCAGGCTCGCACCATTTTATACACTCCAGTGATTATTTATCAGGGCCTGATTGTTTTTTCAAATGGCCACCATTTCTAATGAATTATACATGCAAAGTGAATCACATCATCCCTGTACAAATGAAATGTTAATGTACATGTTAGTGGTTCTTAATCCTGCGTTAACACGTGGTTATTTATGCAAAGCTCATGGAGTCATCGTGTCCTGTCTTTCATGTGTATTTAACATACAGCCAGAGGAACAAAACTGAGACCATTCTATGTTTTTAAACAAATCTGCATTTTTAAATCCTGGTTTAATCATGGTTCTGCTGGCAGAAGGCTACACTGAGCAGTAGGTTACTTCCAGAAAAAGCCCTTTATTAATGAGTTAAAAGCAAGAACCAGGTTGCAGTTTACAGAATATATATAAACATTATATTGGCAAAAGTACTCGGACACCTGCCTTTACACGCACCTGGATTTTAACGACATCCCATTCTTAATACGTAATTACAGCGCGGTTCCAACTCACTTCGGTATTCCACTTTTGGTAAATAGTTTGCTCACTGTTCAGGGGGTATACATCATGATTTATTACATGCTAATTTCGGCTCGCAATTCTGCTAGAATCGCCATCGCATGTTGCATTAAATGCTAGTAGCATTAGCATTGCATAAATCTGCATTACAAATGCATTCCATTCAGCTGTTCTATGGTGCTTTTTTTAAACTGGCGTTTGGAAAATTTGTTATCATTAAAAAAAAACACTTTTTATGGTCATATTGTTGGCTCAGGTAATAAGCAGGGCCACATCAGTGTGAGTACGGCTTGGGTACGGCTCACATAATTTGCAATGGAAAGCCATCAGTTCGCTGTAAGGCTTGGTACAGCTCGGTTCTTGGTGACAGTGGAAAAGCACCAAAAGTGAAACTGAGCAGTAAAGCTTTCTAGGCTGATGGTGCAGGTTGGTGGGGGTGGTATGTCACTCCAGTATTCTGATTCCAGGGCAGGGGAATTCCCCCATTAAAGCAGCATTCAATCCCAGTTCTGCATTTTCACAAGCTACAGAAAATGCGCACACCTTAGGATATCATAAGCAACAACATTAGGATCTCTACACAGATCCCAGTCAATTCTTAGTAATGTCATAAATCTGCAGGGAAACTTTTTTCCTGCCATGTAGAATGTTCTCTGCCTCTTCGTAGACTCAAATTTTATTGGAAACTTAAAATAAACTGGAAATGAGTGGTGTGCGGGGTGGGGGGGCAGGTTCTCACACATCCCCGTCTATTACCAACAAATTGCCTGAATTGTCCTCTCTGCATTTCCCATAATTTATGAGATCCATTAATTTTAGCTCTTATTTTATACCATTGCTCTGTTAAATTGCAGTCTTGTCTACTATGTTTACTGTGTTTACCAGTATCACCTATTATTATTAAGCCCTCCGTTTATGTATATGTAATATGTACTAAGGGAGTGAGGGTGAGAGAGCGATACAGGCAGGAAGAAAGCACTCCTCTTCCAGGATGCGTGACCTCCTGCTCTGTAGGTGGCCTGTCAGCTAGGCACTGTTACACATCACCATGAATCTTTTGACACTTACTTTAGATGCCATCATTGGGTTTGATCATCCAGCTGAAGGCAAAGTGATCAAGATGGGTACAGCTGGAAAAATGAGGAGGATCTGTGAAGGTGAGGGGTTCTGCTTCATTTGGGGGAGGGGGGTAGAACTTAGTTTGGCTCAAATTTCAGGCAAAGAGATGGCTGGTGGTGTTCAACAAAGAATATCAATGCTACATGGATTTTATGGCATCATAGAGGCTGTGTGGAAAAGCATTTCCCATGATTCCTCATTTATTTATGCATGATGAGAAAAAAAGTGTTTGTGAGAACAACTTGGCCTCTTTTTACCACTGATACTATAAATAAATAGAAAGACAGCAGAGTCCTCCAGGGCCTGACTGATTAATTCTGATCTGGGACGTCTGCGGCAATGAAGACAAATATTTACACATGCAAGACAGCGACGGCCATAGAGCAGGCGGCAACGAGCCACCAAATATCAGATGTCGCCATGAGTGACAGCCACAAAGGTCAGGATCGTGAATCCCCGGAAGGTCTGGAACGGTGAAGGCTTGCATTATCGTGGCAGCAAACCAAAGGCGGCTGCTACACACTGCCATGCTGACTCATGCAAACAGACACAGTAGCGGGAGAATCAGTGGCCCGGGCAGCCTCTGCAGAAGCTTCCAGAACAACGCAAACTCTGGCATGCTAATAGACATAGCCAATTTATTCTCGAAGTATAAATAATTAATCTTGAAAGTATGATTATTGATGTAGTCCAGTATATAAATATTAATACCCAGACACTTTTGAAGAAAGAGTTAAGGAAATGAATATTGCATTATTGGAGACTACAGTAAAGCTTTAAAAATGTGTCTAGTGTCACAAACATCCATAATTGTCATTAATCACCTCCTGGAAATGAAAGCAAAGATCCATAATTAAAACCCACTTACAAACAGTTTATCTATAATTGAATGATCTGGCATTGTCCCCTTTGCATGGTACTTGCAGAAAGGTGCATATATTATAAAATATTTTAACCAGTCAACCCTGTACGCCTATTGAGGATTAACATTGTAACATTGTCAGCTGATTACTGGATAGTTTAAACAGAAAGCAAGAGTCTAACAGGATGGGCCCTTGTGCTAAGCCATATTGATCACAGACTCCAGGTGACAAATCATGGTAAGCTTGTTATGAGGAGAGTAAGTATACACACAGTGGTCAGATGACACTCGCTGAACATGTCATATCTTAGCGGTTTGCACTCGCTTCACCATAGCTCAGGGCCACACCATCCCTCTGTGACCTGTCAGCACTGAGAGAAAGTGATATTGTGATTAATGAAAATAAGCAGTGAATACATCAGAGCATTCGTGGAGTACTTGCACCCACACGGGCACAGCCACCAACCCCGATAATACAAGGCTCCATTACTCAGCTAATGTTGTGCAACATGGTGAAAATGGCCAGGCGTGTGTTGTAGACCACACCATTTATCTCCAGAAACATATGAAGGATGTGGTAGACCCAAGGTACTGTTTCATCCCAGAAGCCACTGGGCAACACCTGTTTCGACTTGTGATTGGTTGAGTGGCTAAGCAGGGGCCTTCGTGGATGGAGGGAGGGGGTAGGCCTTTGCCTGACAGAATGGTGTTCTCATATCCTTCTTGTCTGAAACACTCTCTTTGTGGATATTGTGGTACCTTTGCTCTCTCTTAAGGCTTCAGGTGACCCAACAGGTCATCGATAAGAAGCAGTTACATTAGAGGGTGCAATTGAGCTCTAAAAATGAATACAGACATTCCATAGCAGTTAGTGGTCACTATACTGTAGCTCAGGGCCTCACTGTGACCTTCCTCTGTGAGCTCATCCCACTATGTACTTGTACACAGTTGTTGAAGTCAATAAAGTGAACCTTACCTTACATCTAGGGTAACGCAGTCTGAGATACACATCAGAGGAACCAGCAAGACTCGTACAAGGATTCATGGCTCAACAGGACTCTGATAGAGTACACTTGTGGCTGGAAACAGAATATACACTCTAAAAAATAATGTACTTTGTGTACTCAAAAAGGTGTGTTAAGTATTTGCATGGATCTTTTTAAGTTGTCCCAAATTCAATATTAAGAAATTGTTACTAAACTATCATTATTACACCAACAGAAATCATTAAATACACAAAAAGCTATACTAAGTTGAATCTACTCGATATTCAGTGAGTATTGTTTGAATTTTCATATTGGTTGTATTTTAATGCATGTGTTAGTTACACCATTAAATCAAGTACAATAAACATGTTTTTCCTTCTATATCCAAAAGCTAAATTGAGTATTACCTACTTAATATTAATTCAATATTCATTTAAATATTAAGTTACCTCATCATTCAAATAAAGATGCTCTACCTTAATTTTTTTGTTGTTTTCTACTCAGAAATGTACATGCAAATAGTTAACATACTTTTAGCATTAGTACCTTGTTTTACTTAAGTCAGGGGAAATAAAAAACAAGAGCCGCATTTCACAATTCAACGTTTTAATAGATGTTAAAGCAGTCTGGTCTGCAGAAACCAAGTTATAATTAAAGCAGGGGTCTCCAACTCCGGTCCTGGAGAGCTACTATCCAGTATGTTTTCTATCCTACCTGGCTTCTGATGAACTACACCTGTTCTCAGGTAAATACCAGGGCCAGGTGTGGCTCATGAGAAGCCAAGTAGATTGGAGAGAAAACCTACTGGGTAGTAGCTCTCCAGGACTGGAGTTGGAGGCCCCTGACTTAAACCATGAAAAACACTGAAATTACTTTTAAATCAAACTCCAGCATTGAACAGTACCAGTACCAGACATCTAACCTGCAGTCTGGATGGTTGGTATTTGACCGCAACATCAGGGGGGTGGGGGGGGACCAATTGGAACAGCAAGTGAGATCCATGTTTGATGTTCAGTGGCTAGGTTCAAAGATAATTGCCGCCAGCTTCTGCTTAAGAGATGTAACTTTTGGGGTGGTTTTCTGATCATCCAATTTACGAAACACCTTCTGAAACACCTCAAAGGTGTACTTCAGCTCTCTTGGGTAGCTCAAATTGAGGGCTTAGATGAGTCCCATCAGCAAGGCACAAGCCCTCGGTACATTCAAACCCCCCACGACTTCTGTTCCCTAGATTATGATACTCACAATGGCTGTATCAGATGCTGTGGTACCTTTGGTGACTGGGATCTTCAACACTTCACTGTCTTGATCTCTGATTTGACCATCAGCATCCTGGGTGCAAGAATATCAGAACAAAATCTCAGTCTTCATTGTCATTTAGCTGGTATAGTCAACCCCTCTCATCCACTCTTATGTTGAAGTTGGAAGGAAATACTGTATCTCAGCATACAAATGTTTGACAAATGATATTGACTCAAGGCAGACATTAAATTACACATTCAGCACTCCAAAAAAGTTCATCAGATCTGAGCACAGTGAGTGTGTTTCAACTTCATGACTGTAATAAAAATGCATTCATTGTGCTCCAAACTAACTTCAATAAATTATATTTATGTGAATGCGTTCTAACTACCTGTAGTTTTTATGGTTTTTTTCACCCAAATACTACTCTTTGTCTAACTACTTGCATGCGTTTCAGCTTCTGCAAGTTTTGCATTT
Organism: Stomatorhinus walkeri; assembly: GCA_026784285.1. Taxonomy (NCBI): domain Eukaryota; kingdom Metazoa; phylum Chordata; class Actinopteri; order Osteoglossiformes; family Mormyridae; genus Stomatorhinus; species Stomatorhinus walkeri. Next base: position 51,223,175 of record JAODUD010000001.1, on the reverse strand, counting down.
CAGCTTTCAGGTTTATCAGTAGTTCAGTGCAATGTATTTTAGTGTGAAGATTTCTGCATTTAAATCTCAGATACTTTATTTATCCAGAAGGAAATATAGGATTTACTAGGCAGCAGATGGCAACCTCTTGGCGTGTTTCAATTGCATTGTCCTGAAAAAGATTTTTTTAAGTTATTGAAATATTGAAAGGTTAGCACTTCAACATTAAATTCCAAGATGGAAAACGGTAACATGGATGAATGAAATTTTCCTTAAAGGTGTTTATTTATTTATTTATTTTAAAATCCTAAATATGGACTCATGTATCTTAAGGAGTTCCATGATATTCTGAATCTTCTTTTTTGCAGCCCCTCCTTTTGACAAGACGAATTGCATTAGACTTCGTATGCACTGATCTAGTTTTTCATGAATGCCGACTCCAGATTAGTGGTGGTGATCCCTTTATATTCTTCATTGATCTGTGTGACACAACACAAAGCAACATGGAATGAGAGAGATGCCAAATTAAAATAAATTAATGAAACTTTAATTCAGCTGAAATCATACTCATGCCAACTTAAAAAACAAAACAAAACAAAAACACATTCACCTGTGCTGGAAGACAAAGAGCAGGCCAACATTCCATCAAGTCACTGACAGGTGGGGACAGGGTGACAACTTCCTGTCTGCGAATGGACAATGTCCTTTTCATTTTCTCATTGATGATCTGCAAATTATTTCCCTTCTTTACTTCATTTAGGAGCTCCAGTCTTTCTTGTTCCAAACCTTCTGGTGTTTCTCCCTGAGGATGAGGTGGCAAGTAGTTGCCTTCTTCACATTCTTAGCAGGCGTCTTTTCACTTGCTCCCTTCTTTTGGAGAGCATTTACATCAAGTTCAGGACACCCAAGCCCTCTATGTTTGGATCTGTAATTGCCCATTTTAAATTTCAGTCTTTGTTGCCATCCATTGTAGGATTCTGGCTCTTTAAGGCAATGATGTTTTCGAATCAGTGCTTCTGCTACATCTGCAAACTTTGCGCTTGTGGGATAGGTGACATACTCAAAGATGCTTTCAGCTAAACTATCAAGGATGTCTGGAAGGATGGCAGTAGAGCTGAGTGGACTTCCATCTTTGTTGAAAGCTTTCTTACCTGCTGCTAGCACAAGCTCTGTGCCATTGCAAAAACGTGGAATTGGAAATTTGGAAGTCCAACACTGAGAACACCGATTACTTTGTTTAGGTAAAGACAGTATCACTGAATCATCAGATTCACATGAAGTACTGGCAGCCCAAATGGAGCTGATGGATGCACTTGTGTTCAAGCTATCCTTGTCTGTTACAACCAAGTTCAATGAGTTGAGTTCAACAACATGAACCACCTTTATTGTGTCTTTATGCTTGAGATCTCTTGTTGAGGTAAGAGAGAAAAACTCCCCTCCAAAATCAGCATCCCTGTAATACAAGGTCAACTTCACTGGCTCCAACCCATATTTCTGCTGCACAATAGATTGCAGCTCATCCATTGTCCCAGGAATTCCACCAGGCAATTCCAGCTTGTCAATCACATGGTCCTGAAGTATGAGGCAAAGTGCAGCAGCTACATTCGGATGAGACATTTGAGCATCTGTAGCAGAAAAGACATTACTTGTATCTGACATAGCAAAATGTGGATATTATAAACTTTAAAAATCTTAGACCCAAACTTTTGTTTGACATGCATATTTCTTAGCTATTTGAGATTAGTAGAGCCTGATTAAGGGAAAAAAAAACTTATCAGGAACATCAGCAGCACCATCAGGAACATCCACCTCCCCAAATATTCCCTGAAAAAGTGTTGCGCAAGAAGAAGGGAAAAAATACTTCCTGATTAGCTGCATTATAGCTTATTTCTCTTGCTAAAATTTGTCAAATTGACAGACTACAAATACTATTGAGCATAATGAGATTTTTTCTCCAGATCGGTTGTCATTGGCCCTGACGTCTGCCATTGTCACGAATGTGCCGAGCATGGACCGGGGAAGTAGGCGAGGGTGATGAGGAATCAGGAACAAGGTTTTTAATTGACATGTGATAAGGCAGACAGGACAGAAACGTCATAACACTACAATGACCAGACTGGGGAAACGAACGGAAATGCGGACTAAATGCACCGGATTAATGACAATCAGAAACAGCTGTGAAACACTGGGAATCCACATGAGGTTAACGAGGGGGGCATGGCACAAGAGGATTAGCACGATCGTGGTGTGACAGCCATTTTATTATCACTAGATTGCAAAAAGACTACATCAGAAAAAAACAGCCTGACCACAAAACTTCAATCATTTAAATGAAGGAAGAAAAGGGGGGGGGGGGGGATGACAGTACCACTTGGAGTTGGTTGCATTGTTAACTTTGCTTCTTGCCATTTTCACCACCTTTGCTAGGTTAGAGTACAGGCAGGATAATGTTCTACACGTACACTTAATACACAATTTCACAATTTAATACCAATAGATGGAGAGAGGGGAGAAATGGAAAGAGATGTTTCCCTAAATAATAAGAAGAAGCAACACACAGCAAGCAACTCTAGTGGAAAATCTATGCAAGAATTTAATCAACGTGTCACGGCTTAAAGTATAGAGCCAGCATAAATCTGACAAATAAAAAGGAGCTATCACCATGCCTTCTACATGTATGGCAAGTAAATGTATTCCTTCAGAGTCACAATAAACTTCCCCGCAATGGTGTATGCTGCTAAAGGGAATATGTCAGACAACTGAGCTGGCTCAAGAACATTGATGGTTTTTGTGTTTTCCAGCTCATAGCTCCAAGATGTTCACTGTAGCAAACATTTAAGCATTCTACAACAAATCCAAGTTTGCCATGAACAGCCACCATCTGAATCAGCTCTCCAAAGTCTGAGAGGCCACTTGTTGAACCATTAGCCAAAATCATTCCAGTGGCGTATCTGGTGTCATTATAGCATACTGTGTCTGAACACTTGACTCACCAGGGAACTTTGCTTCCAAAGCCGTCTCGATGTCCTGTCTCAGCACGGTCAAGTCCACCTCTGACAGTTTAGTTACCTGCAATGAAGGTTATCTATGTCATGTCATATAGATAATATGCAACCATCATCTGATGCTTCACTGGAAGGGACAGAAGAAAGTTTCGAAAAGAGTGTGTATGTCTGATAACATGCTTAAAAATGGTATGTTTTGCTTCAAACCGTATGGTCCACAGTGACACAAGTGGTCCAAAAGCCTTAATCAGCTGAGGATAATGCTCTTGAAAGTGATGTTTTGGAATAAATCTTTGCTCGAGGAAAGCCTCACAGAATCTGTGTTGATGCTCAGAAATCTTACTGTCCAGGAAACAAATGGTCTCCTCTGAATGAACTGGGGCTAGGACAAGTTGAACTATGTCCTTGATGTTGAGAAGAACCTGCCATACAGGTTCGCTCACTGGTATCTTTGTGCCAACAATGAGAGGAAGGAGTCGCAGTAAAGCCCAGTTTTAGTGGGCATTCCCACCAACTGTTTTTTTGCAGCAAAATTCAACGGCACTGGTTGGGGTGCATCCTTCTTGTCTGCCTACCTATATGGTAAATGTTTCATTAATTTGTTCAGCTCTATGAGAGTGAAATATTTGCCCTTGATTAAGGCAACTAGGCACAGTACCAACTCTTTTGGTACAATACCTTCAAAAAGATCATGTAACAAATCAGGTGGATATCCAGATATTACATCAAAAATCTTTAAGTTTTTCTGTCAGTGGACACAATTGCTTTACTCCATAGCAATGGGACCCACCTGTACTCTCCTGGGAAGTCTGGTCATGCACTCTGTGCTCTTCTTTTGTCCTGGGAGGAAATGTTCCTGTTCGAACTTCCCTTTCTTGAAACTGGCATTGTTCTCCCAGACAGCACCTGTAGACAAATGAACTTGAGAAACTCTCAACGAACCACCAATGGAATGGGCACTCAAGTTGACTGCAATAACACAAGTCACAGTACCTTTTACTGATCTGCCTAAAGAAGGAATGTAAAATCCCTCCTCTTCGAGGCTTGAAAGATCTTTGAGCAGTGGCTCCAACACAAAACTATATCTGTACTGTTTTATGTCTTCAGCTTTGCAGAGAATTATGGAAGGAAATCTTGGACATTTCTCAAAAGGAATTACAAATTGCATTTGCAATTGCGTTTTCCATGCATAGAGTGCGACATAATTCAAATGCAATTGCAAATTTTTCATTACCGTTTGCTTTTTCGCTTTCACAAACGAACACTGACTGCCAAATTTCAAATGAAAAAGCAAAGTCCATTTGCAGCTGGATTTCCCATGTCTTACAAGTTATGATCCTGTCATTTTTAAATAGCAAAATCAATTACCACGTCTGCTTTTTCACTTTCTCTGCGTCGCGTATGTAGCCCACCAATACTCAAACGCAATCGCAATTCATTTTGCATTTGAATTTCCGACGCATTACACGGATACCTGTCAATCAGAGTTAGGGGTGGGTCTATACTGTGGGGCCTGATTGTATGGGGAGTGACGTCACTCGCAGTCGATGACCAAGAGAGGGAAATTTGGGCAATGGAGGTGATCAGTGAAATTGTGGAGGAACTTATGATGCTAGCGCAGCAAGTTGATGATAGTTCATACTCTGCCGCCCTGATGAACAACAACATCAGTAATGTTGTCTTCGTCAATCTGGGTTCAGTGGCTGACAGGCTTTTTGTAAGGGACAGAACAACTAAAGGACCAGGACGTCCTTTGATAGACATACCACTAGAGATGATTGAGTAGTACGTTGTGTGGGGTTACTCATGTATCCAGCTTGTGTGCCTGCTTGGAGTATCTCAGTGAACCATCCGTAGAAGACTGGAACAGCATGGATTAAGGTACATACAATTTTCACAAATGCATTTGGAATATATGACACTTTATATATGACAAATATAAATACATACAATATAAAGCATACATATGGCACCTACATTTGGTGCTCCAAGCCAAAGCACTTATCCAAGAAATTTAAGCATGGTTTTATTATAGTAAAACCATGTTTTTGGTGTACTGATCACCATTTGTATAACTACACAAATACCTTAAAGTATGATTTTTGCAGAAAATTCATGGTTGTGGTTACCATGGCAATAGCCATGTTACTCCCCCTAAAAGCTCTGCCTTGAAGTCATCCAATCAGTGAGGAGTGTGTTTCCGGCTCCTATGAGAGGCAAATGTACCATAAATGTTAGTTTTGAAATGGCAGTTTTCAAAAACACATGTCACAGTTTCTTGCTTTTTTAAAAGACAACAAATATGCTCAAAGTACTCTTTTCCGGGGAGATGGTGCTTAAAGTGCAACATGGACATTTAAAAGACAAGACATCGTTTGCTTTCACCATTTCATGATATGAATGACTTCTTGACATATGTGATTTACGGCTGGTCCATGTTTTGGAAGAGCAATAACATTCCCAATAAAGACATGGCAGAAATTGTACACGATGCACATGCCACAGTCTATAATGTTTCAAAAGCTCAGTCTTTCTCTGGGTTTCAGATTTACACATTTTACAGCACCAATTCATTTTGAAAAGATACAATCCAGTTTCAGGAAAAAACCTCTAAATGACTACTGCAAGACGTACAGTTCGGATAACCCTAAACACTACCAATCTCTACAAAAAGAGATGAAGTATTTCCAATAGACTGTGCTGCAATAAGTTCCTTTTCTCTGTTTTTCATTAGTCTACTGTATTTGACAAATTTGTCTTCCACAAATCTAAAGTCTTTTGGAGCTAAACAAAACATAAATTCCTGTTCAGAAAATTCCCATACATACCACACACAAATGTCATAGTTTGAAATTGTTTCCTGGCTTTTTCAAAAAGCAATCAAATATAAAAGCAAGTAAAAAGCCCGCCCAACTACCATCACTCTACACTTAGTTATGTGGTTGGCAAGAGTAGACTCCGAAATGACATGGGAAACGTCACAGATACAAAATTGTAAATGTGTTGACTGTTGAAACAGCTAACATCAGATGTCTCCAACTAACTATAACCACAAAAAAGTAAAAAAAATAAACCCAACACAAGGTGGAACGGTGTTAACTAAATAGCCATTATCTCAAATTATTGCTGCTGAAAATGGCAGTCCTCTTGTATTTCACAATGCAACTGTCACGAGCGGGTTTCGCAGCGTGCCTGGATGCAGGTGGCGTGGAGTAAACAAGGCAACGAGGCAGGAATATCCAGGGAAACGGGGTTTATTCGGATGACGAGACGGGGAAATGCCACAATACATCACAATGACCGATCTGGGGATACGAACTCAGACGCGGACTAAATACAAAAGACTGAGAGGGAACTAACAGGAAACAGCGGATCACAATCAAACGGATGCACAACAGGTGCTTTCAATCAGGATTGAACACAGGGAGCAAGGGGGCGTGGCACACATGAGGTTCGAACGGACGGATCGTGACAGCAACGATAACACCAACTTTGCTTAACTAAAAGATCTGAGCAGCTCAAATGGATGGAAATTGCCATACAACTTAATATATGCCAAGATAGCTTTGTACTTCGTTACGGTGTTTAAGTATACATTTTTACGTATCTGTACTTTACTTAAGTAAAAATAATAATGCATACTTTTTATTTTACATTTTGCAGCAATTATCTGTACTTTCTTATGCCGTTAGTAGTTACATTTTATGAACACAATTTCCTCAAATTCTTGCATAAAAAAATAGCTAGCCTATTGCGTTCTGCCATTTCCTACCAATCAGGTGGCTTTATTAGCTCCAATGATGGCAGATGTGTTGAATAGTTTTGCAAGTACATAAATGATTTAAAGATATATCATACACATATCCTGTATAGTTGCTTGTAATTATTACGAGCAATGACATCAGTAGAGGCATAAATCAGCATATCTACTATTCTTTTACAAAATGGCACACCCCAGACGTTGAGACAAACTATTGTGTGAGTACTTTTACTTAAAAAAATATTTTAAAGTAAATTTAAAAGTACTTAGTACTTTCACTTAAGTAAGATTCCCTCACAGGCTTCGCTATGCGATGATAGACCGACGTCAACCGCTATACAGCTCAAACTAATGACAATAGCAGGCATGTATGCGTATGCAAATCGACAGCCTATTGCTAGTATATTTGTCAGGATGGCAAAAGGGGCGGCGATTTCCTTGTGTACAATGCCGAATAAAAATCTTAATCATAATCTCTGCACTCGCTTTTCCGTCAACGTTTACCGCAATCCACAAGTGAAATTTCAAAACTTGACGTTGACGTTATGATGTTGCTTTAAACAACGTGCGAATATGGTGTGAACATATATTTTTAAAGATAATTATTTTACAAAATAAACCAAAAATGTATCGTTTATGATAAGAAAATACTTAATTTATATATTTTTTAAAAAATTGTGCCATATTTGGCTCGTTGATGAAAGTGACTTACCTTTTTTCCTGCTGGAAGCTAAGAACTGTGCCTTTCAAGTGACATGACCTGATGGCTTATCTGCTGTTCAGAACCTTCACAGTCAATGCAGTCTGGAATTCTGGTGTCTTTGGAGCATTTGTATAATAAATCCATAAAGAATCCGAAATATTAGAACGCTGTCTAATCTAATTTCCTATAAAGTCAAGGATATTTGTTGTTTTGTTATGTGGGGGCTTTTATTGTGCATGAAAGAACAAAGTTGGGAAGTGTTGGGTTGTAATCCACAGTAACGACACAGGAGGGAAATAGTATGAACTATTTATACATATTTTACATAGAAACGTTTGGGTGAACTAACTGAACTGAATCACTTTCTGAAACAATTCGTTCATGTCACAGTTCATGTGTTGTGAGTGATTTGTTTACTGCAAACGAGCAACAGTTAGTCAGTCATTCAATGATGGAATGAATCCCCCATACGTATCCCAAGCTAACACTGCGAGGGAACTTTATATGTACAGGTGATATTCAGCGGCTTTAACTGCCAGAATCAGCCTCAGCAAATCCAATAAGGTTGGTAGCGGGTTGACCAGTTGATCATACAGTTGTTTATTCCAACATTATACGTGTAGGCTATTTGTTTTATCACCCACAAAATATTTGTAAATTTACGTAAAATATGAAAGCTAGGAGATACTGGTATTAAATAAATAATAGTATTTTAAACTTGTGATTAATCATTAATGATTAGTGTGAGCATATTAGCGGGATTACATTTTTTAATACATTGATAACAGAAAAAAATAATATAGACTAAGCTTATGAACTGAGAAACCATTTGAAAAGTAAGGAAAAGCAGAAACTAGTATAAATAACCAAAATGAAGGCCTATATACATCTAAAATACAGGTGTGGAATGTAGGGCTATACAGAGTGAATATGAAAGACTGGCTGTCCAGTCAGTGCCGACAAGATATTTTAGTTGAGCCAGGTCAATATATTGTGACTTGTTGAACCTATGCAACATTCATCCATCTATCCATTTTCTATACCTGCTCATCCTACTGGCTCGTGGGGGTACCAGAGCCTACACGGAAGCAATGGGCCTGAGGCAGGGAACAACCCTGGACTGGGGGCCAGCCCATCGCAGGGCACACCCACACACCACTCACATATACAGGCACACCTACGGGCAATTTAGCCACTCCATTTAGCCTTTGGACTGTGGAAACCAGAGTACCCAGAGGAAACCCCACGACGACACAGGGAGAACATGCAAACTCCACACACATGGAAACCAGGCGGAGACTCGAACCCAGGTCCCAGAGGTGTGAGGCAACACTATGCCGCCCCCCTATGCAACATTATACATTTGAATTACATATAAAAATAAGTCAGGATTTATTTTACATTTTCTACTTGTTTTAACTTGCTGATTTAAGTTGGTTATTTAGTAAAACAAGTGGATGTAGCAAACTCAAATATTTATACTGAAATTGCATGCTTATTTTAAGCTGGAATTACTACCCCTTTGCATGATCTTTTAGAGTGTATGCAGCTAAATCCTATTAGTACCCAGGCCTGTGGTGAGCAAAGTGTGGCTTATTATAAAACACATACACTGCGTGAATACAGCCAAGGACGGCCTATGGCAGCTGTCAGAACTGTCAGAGTAAAAACAATGCATGCTCAGGGTACTCTGTCCATCGACCTTGCCATGAACAGTCATGGATCTTCTAGGATGAATGTAAACAAACACGGATATTTCGCAAGTCAGGCCAGGGAAGCATCTTTTGTTTCACTTGATATTTCAGGTCACTGACTTTCCTCAGGTCTGTTTCAGGGGGCAAATTAAAGGCACAAAATCTGGTCAGAGGAAGAATGATTCAGACTCAAAGTGTGCGTGTGTGTGATGGGGCTTAGTGATTCTCACAGGAGGCAGCACATCTGTAAAGACTGAAATTTACTGGAAAGTTCCTCATTAAAATGCCTCTCAGTTGTACCTTTTGAACCTTTCCAGCAAAATGCCCAGCTAAGATAATTGTGAAAACAGCAACTATAAAACAGCTGAAAAAGAGGTAGGAAATGATACCAGTGCCCAGTTGCTGATATCACCAAGAATTCCTGACAGATTGGATACGGGAGTGTTCAGAGCAGATGGCCATAAGAAGGTAACATACTCAGGAAGAGGGCATAAAGGCATGCAGGAAACGCTGACGTCCTCAGAGTCCTCAGCTGGGTTGAGCCTGATACGTCTGTGCTTATATCACGGCTGCTTTTTCCAGGAGTATCACAGATAAATGAATATAAGTTAGCGAATGAGTGAATAGCATATCTCTGAAGACAGCGCAGCCCCATGCTCACAGGAGGCCTGTGACAGCAAGCAGAGAGAGCAGCAGCTGCATGACTCCCAATTGCCTGTCACCGAACCACATGTCGGCTGACTGCCTGTCTGCAAATCTCCCGTATGCGTGTCTTCCAACTGCGTAACTGCGGCTCTGTGCCTCCCAGCTGCGTGACTCCTGACTGCTTGGGGGGATGTGGCAGGTGGATATGCAGTCTCCAGGCTTACATGGCTTATGTATGGGGGGAGGAAGTGCATAACTAAAGCACTCAGCAAAATGAAATGACCTTTGAGGACTTGTCCATCCTCTCTCTTGGGGGTGCCTTTGTGCAACTGAATGTCCTCTCAAAAACAGACAGTTCTCGAAACCTGAAAGAGCGAAGCCAGCCTGCTCTTTCCTGAAAAAGCACATTAAACAGGGTGGAGGAGGGGGGTTCCCAGAAGATCAGGGCTTTATTCCACCCCCCATTCATACAGCCACTCAATCTGGGTGGAGTTACTGTGAAAAGGAATAGAAAACGGAGAGAACACATTACCGGTCAGGTGGAAACTGTACATTCCTCATTCATTTCTTATTTGGTTTCTGCTCATAAGTTTTCATGTGGCAGCATTTTATCACACTTTTCTGGTGTCATATTCTAATCAGGGTCATAAGTTCAGTATTAAACAGCAAAAGCTAAAGGCTAAAATAAACTCCTGAACAATAAACTCCGGAGCAAAACAGCCCAATTCAGCAGCAGCAGCACTGAGAGTTCTGTACCCATCATGCTAACCATGTCCTACAGAAGCAGACTGCAAAATAAGTCTGTATTTCTGTCCATGGGGTTTGCAGTATAGCAATATACAGTGGTTAACACTAGTAACACTGGTTTAAAAGGTTTTTGTCTTATTTATAATTTTAGGTGTGCCACATAGATTTTGTGAGGCTGATCACAAAAATAACTTAATTTTCACATCATGTAAGGTTTTTGAGAAATGGCCAATTTTGTAACAATTATTGTAACATGTTTAAAACATGGGTATTTCACTTAACACTGGTCAACAAAAAAAATTCACAGAGCAACTAAGGAGTGTCCTTCATGTACTTCTAAATGCTGATTTAAGACCTATAGTTTTTTAGTGAGCACATTTTTAGGATATACTGATAGTATATAATTCCTTATTAAGAATATATGGGCTTATCCATCCATTTGAATTTGGCACAAACAATACTGTCAGAGTCACCTGTTTTGATTTGTGAAGCATAAAGAAAGTGAAAATTTATTGCTTGTGAAATACATCAATAAACAATTAATGCTATTTCCTACACAGACATGATAAACGTACTTGTGAGTAAAGGAGTTTTAAATCTTTATAATATGTATAATATGCTATACAGCTTGTCATACTGCAAGTGTGGACGTTTGTATGAAAACAAGATGTGTAATTACTGTGGTCTGAGCCACTTTTAGCATAATAATAATTAATAATAACCAATGCTCCAACAGGCTCAACTTGGGGCTCTGTACTGACTGTTGAGACACCGTGTGTCACGAACGCTGGGGAAGCTGTGCCTGGGTGTCGGCGGCGTGAGGCAGGCAAAGGACGAAAGCAGGCAAAATCCAATGGAAACGGGGTTTATTCAAGAAGACGACAGGGTAGACGCAGACTAAATTCAAAAGATAAGCATGGACGGATACGGGACAGGTGGGCAGAATCAATCATGGATTGACAACAGGTGGTTTCCAGCAGGATTGAACACGGGGTAGCGAGGGGTCGTCCACACATGAGGCTCGGACGGACGGATCATGACATAACCCCCCCCTAAGGCGCGAACTCCGGACGCGCCCCAGGGAAAGGACGGACAAGACGAGGGAGGACCGGACCTGGAAGACAAAACGAGATACAGGTAACCGGGGAACGGGAAACAGTACGGAAACGAAGAACAGGCAGAGGGACAATAACCAGGACATAAGGTGACAAAGGACAGGGAACGCAGACAGGCAGACCAGGAAAGGAGACATAGAGGGAGCAAGAGGCGAGACAGAAGGACCAGGGGTGAACGGGGAAACCATAGCGGGCTAAGGAGCAGAGACGGGAGGAACAGGGCAAGGAGCAGAGACAGGTGGCCACCTAGGAAAGGGCGGAGGACCAGGGGGAGCCCGAGGAACCCAAGGCAGGTGACGGGCGGCGGCCGGAGGAGACAAAGGGAGCAGTAGGGGACCACAAGGGGAATACGGAGACAGGACGAGGGACAAATGACTATGGAGCTGAGGGAGCAGGAGGGGGAACCAGGGGAAGCACAGAGGGACACCAAGGGACTGTCAACGGAGGAAGGGAAAGCCACGGCAGGCGACGGCCACGGCAGGCGATGGCCACGGCTGAGCCGGCAAAGGCATCGCCAACCGACGTACCGAAGGAGGAAGGACCACAGGGGCCGGAGGGGCCGACCTCAGGGCACCCGCAGGTGACCGAAGAGCCGGGGGAGGATGGCCCGAGGACAGGCGATGTGACACCGCCGGGGGACCTGCAGGCGACCGAAGGGCCGGAGCCCCTGGCACCGAAGGAGGCCCGGAGCCCCCGCCAGGGCAACTGAGGGCGAGCCAGGGGGCAGGGAGGGCGGGACCTAGACCCTACGCTGGTGCCCTCTTCCCTTACGGGACACAGACAGGCAAGGTAGCCGCCGGCGGGGTCCAAGTTTCGGTCGGGGTGGCTCCAGCAGGCATATCCCCGAGGGGTCCCATTCGAGCTCCTCCTCCAAGGAGGAGGGGGTGAGGATGTTATCTGGGACCTCCTCGTGGCTTGGGTCTAGGGCAAGAGTCTCAGGGGCAAGAGTCTCAGGGGGAAAAGTGTCGGGGGCAGGAGTCTCTGGGGCCAGGGCAGTGGGCGTGGTTGTCGGCGATGCGGGCATGGCAGCAGGCGTGGCTGTCGGCGAAGCGGGCTCTGGCTCAGCGGGAGAGCAAGCGGGCGTCGGCTCGGCAGGAGTGCAGGGGGGCGTCGGCTCCGCAGGAGTGCAGGCGGGCAACTCAGCAGGTGAGCGGGGAGGCATGGCCTCACCCTTCCGCCTGGAGGGCGACTTGGCCGGAATGCTGGGGGGCATCGGCGGGAGTGCAGGGGGGCGTCGGCTCGGCAGCATTACAGGCGGGCGACTCAGCAGATGACCCTTCCACCTGGAGGGCGATTCAGCCGGACTACAGGTGGGCGGCGGCTCCGGGGAGAGCAGACGAGCGACTCGACAGGAGTGTAGGCGAGCGTCAGCTCCGCAGAAGAGCAGGCGAGCGACTCAGCAGAGGAGCGGGCGGGCGATTTAGTCAACAAGCAGGCATGTGACTCTGTAGATGAGTGGAGAGATAGTGTCTCAACCTTCCGCCTTTTCTTCTTTGGTTTGGGTTCAGGAAGAAGCACTACTCCAGGGAGCAGGGACTCCTTGACCTCGGGGAGCTCCTGGGCACGGAGGTCAGCAAGCCCAATGGAGATTATCAGCCCGCTTCTTCTTCCTCCAGCACGATCCGCCGTGCCCGGGTAGCGGTAACGCGCTGGAGTAGCGCCCCGAGATTTCTGCGTACCTCTGGAATGGGGTATGCCATGCCCGGAGAGGGGTCGCTTAGCATGAGGTTTGCGCTTTAACAGGCTATTATCCGAGCGATCGGGTCCTCCTGAATGCCTGGCTCTTTGCTCCAGTATAAGACTTCTAGAAGCAAGCCGGCTCCGGCTTGTTTCTTTGCTTTCTTGGTGAGATCCGTCATTCTGTCACTAACGCTGGGGAAGCTGTGCCTGGGTGTCGGCGGCGTGAGGCAGGCAAAGGACCAAAGCAGGCAAAATCCAGTGGAAACGGGGTTTATTCAGGAAGACGACAAGGTAAACACCACGAGACACCACAACGACAGATCTGGGGAGACTAACTCAGACGCGGACTAAATACAAAAGACAAGCATGGATGGATACGGGACAGGTGGGCAGAATCAATCACGGATTGACAACAGGTGGTTTCCAGCAGGATTGAACACGGGGTAGCGAGGGGGGCATGGCACACACGAGGCTCAGACGGACGGATCATGACACCGTGTTTAGTTATGCCTAATTTCCCATGATCCTTTGCCAGTCCCAGGACTTTCTCCTGGGTGGAGTCTACCTGAAGAATCACAAAAGGGAATTAATGTCATGCACAATGCTCCAATCAGTGCCGCACTTGGCCAGGCCCATAAATGCATTACGCCCCAATTAATCACTGCTCAAAATAATGTGACACAATTTATTAGCAGTTAATTTGAAGTGACCTTGAATAAAAGTTTTGAAGTAAAGTGAGGCTGTCCCTTTTACCAATTTTAGCCAAAATATGGAAAATTAAGCAAATATGTACAGATCAAACCCATATATTCAATAAATTTTATTACTAAATACTTTTCTTCTGTGACAATACAAAAATACCAGAGTATGTGACAAGCCAAAATATATTGTCTTCTACTTCAGATTAAAACCGTTTCAGCGAACCATAACACAACCAGTCATGCATAAGGATTAAAATGTGGCATAAGCCTTCATGAAGATGCTGACCGTGGTTAATTGGGGTCAGAGGACAGCAGATCGGCCACCCACCACCTGGTGAACTTCAATCTGTTTGCAATTGGAAGGAGGCAGGAAGGTGGGAGTTTGTGTATATTCTTTGTTAGCTTTGTATTTCTGACACGCCTGTGCTGAAATGACTCAAGGACAGCTCAGTAAAGCCTAGGGGGGGGGGGGGGGGGGGGGGGGGGGGGGGGGGGGGGGGGGGGGGGGGGGGGGGGGGGGGGGGGGGGGGGGG
>JAODUD010000001.1:51188369-51201801 GCA_026784285.1 Stomatorhinus walkeri | reverse complement strand
ATTCCTCCCACCATATTCCCCATTCCTTAACCCAGTTGAGGAGTTTTACTCATCATGGAGATGGAAGGTCTATGATCACCAGCCACATACACAGATGTCTCTTCTGAGTGCCATGCATGCAGCATGTGAGGATATCACCATGGAAGCCTGCAGAGTCTGGATTAGACACTCAAGAAGATTTTTTCCACGTTGTATTGCAAATATCATCATATTTGCTGTGATGTTGATGAACATCTGTGGCCTGACAGACTGGGTCATCAGGGGATATAGAGACAGACAACAGAATGCACAGTTTTGCCTAAGAGGTGTTTCCTATGTTTACCATTTTTAATTTTATATTTTTCCCCATTGTGCTTTTGTGTCCTTATTTTTCTTACCACAATGACATCATATGATGTTATATTGTAATTCTTTGTTCAGTCCAATAGTGAAAAGTACAATAAAAAGTGTGAATTCCCATAGTAGTGAATTGGTTTGAAAATCGTACTGTGTGACACGAAAAAAAGCGTCAATTGTGTCAGTGGGCACCAAAAAAAAAGATGAAATACCGTGAATATTGCACGTAATGCCGTGATACTGCGTTGGTAAATTTGTGCTGTTGAATTTCATAGATCCCATACAGAAGAAAATCAGCTTTTTGCATTGTCAATTATAGTAAACCAAACCATATTTTATTTTGGGAAATCCTGAAACCATGCAATGCCATTCTGACAACATGACTAAACATTTTGACCTCACCGTATATAAGCGATGACAAAAGGATTTAGTTTTTTTGCTTTTTTTTTTTTACTTTAGAGTTAAAGTGCAATCTGACAAGCCAAAAAAGATGCTTGTAAGTGGGACGGCAGACCACGTCATTCTAAACACTTGTAGAAACTTGTAAAAACATTTAGCATGTTAATGAATCCCGGCTTTTCTACAGTATGTATGGGCTCCATGTCTTTTGCGATACACGTCTCGACAGCGTTTGTTGTCGTCTTCCACCGTGCCCCATTTGTATCATATGGCACACAGTTCGAAAACGGGTCAGGGACAGTTGCTTGCTTAACTTTGGATGTTGTGCTGGTGCCAGGGACGGATTACGGACCGGGCCAGCGGGGCCGCTGCCCAGGGGCCCTTGGGTGCAGGGGGCCCATGGGGCCCCTAGCCCAAAGCAATTTGCAACGCTTATCAACAATGTATTTTCGTTTGTCTATTTTAGAGGGCCTACATTCTTTGATCCTCTGCCTACAAGGGCCCCTGACCCTATATATATAGCTCGCGAACGTTTTGCCCAGGGGCCCACACAACCCATAATCCATCCCTGGCTGGTGCTGCAGGTATTTTCATTTAGCTGGGAGCTACACTACTCCCAATCTGCTGTGTGCCCCTACTTTAGGTGCTGGAATAAATTTGTCTTGCTGCTTCCTTTGCTTGCAACAGTTTTTAAACATACTTCGCAACTAGGACTTGTTTAGTCTGTGTCCGACAGCGCAAAACCATACCATTGCAGTTTTGTTTCTGAATCCGCTAAAGTGTTTGGGTGCACCACCCTAATTTACCCGTGAAGTACAGTGCATCACATTAGTTATTTTGGCGCTCCCAAGTAAAATAAGTAATAAAATTGATTTTCATAAAAACACATCGTCATGAACTGTAAATTCGAATTAATCGATAAAATCTATTTATTGCCCACCTCTAGATCAACCCTGTTGGGGCGAAGTCGGAGGAGTCCTCCGACACCTGGAGGGGTCAATGGGGGCCATTAGTGAGGTCCCCGAGGGGTCCCACTCATGCTACTCCTCTCCCTCCATCAAGGGGGGAGAAGCAGTGTTCTGATAGTCCGGGACCTCCTCGGGGACTGGATCTGGAGCAGGGGGGACTGGAGCAGGAGTGTCAGGTGCAGGAGGAGCAGCAGACAGCGTCGTAGCAGGAGCCTCGGTGGGTGGCACGTCAGCCATCGGGACCGGAGTCCCTGCGGGTGGCAGGTCAGGCACGACGGGCGGGACAAGAACATCAGGCACCAGCGGGACCAGGACATCAAGCGGGTCAGGTATGGGAGCCAGAGTGGGTGCCTCATGAGCAGGCGTTGCCCCTTTTAGAGACTGTGGGACCCGTGGAATGGCATTCCAAATTGATCTGACTCCTTTAAGAGCCTTTGGGACCCGCGCGATGGCCCTTTTAAGAGCCGAAAAGTGCGTTCCCGTAAAGGTGCAGGCTGTCGCCGCTGGTCACAAAACTGCAGTGCTGCGTGCGTCATGTACCTGCTGTGCAGTGGCAGCGGTGGCACAGGGCGCAAACACCGCCGGACCTAGGATCGGGAGGGGTTCCCTCTGACATCCAGTGGAGGAAGAAGTGACAGAGAGGGAGATGGCCCTCTGGACAACCGTTGGCTCCTCCTCTAGTTTTGGAGCTCTCCATTTCTTCCTTCCCCTCCGTTCAGCTTGCGGTGGTGAAATTGGAAGAGCTGTGGAGAGGTTGGCACTCTCCCCATCTAGCTGCATGACCATTTGGATCCGCCTCTGTGTTATACTGTCTGTCAGCCGCTAGAGATTATCGTGTACCTCGCGGAAGGGGTACACTATGTGTTCCCAGCCGGAAGCATCTTGCTCAGGAGGGTACCGTTCTGGCTGCCTAGTTCTCAAGCCACGGGGTCCTCACAGACCTAGGGCTGGTTGAGCTAATACACCACTACTTGCAGCAGACTGAGGCGTTTGATTTCAGTCTGCTGCGGTGCATCTTTGGCGAGGTCTGTCAATCTGTGATGTCTGGTCAACCACGCAGGAACTGGGGAATGAAGGTCAGGAAACGGGAGTCCAAAATGCGGGATTTATTGGGGAAAACACAAGCCACAAGCACACGACACGGTATACACATTAATGACAGACCTGGGGAAACAGACTTAAACGTGGACTGAAATACACAAGACAAGCCGAAATAACAGGAAACAGCTGGTCACTATCGGGGCTTCACATGAGATAAATGAGGGGGCATGGCACACAGGAGGATTGTACGAGAAGGTCATGACAAAATGCTATAAATAAACTGATACTAAACATACTTCAAGATTCAATGTATTTGCCTAGTTAACAGTGAAGGGGGTTAGGGTTCAAGATATTTTATTGTGGAATGAAATTCATAGCTGTGAGCTTCCTGCAGACCATAGACCACTATGCAGACCACTTCCTGCAGACCACTAAATACAGAATAAAATGAAAATACAAAATAATAACTACAGAGTCAATGAAAGATGAACAATTCGGGGGCTGTATGAAGAAGGTGGATTTTTCGGCAAGTAAGATACAGTAATTTAAGGTAGTCTGGGCTAAATGTATGTGAATGAAGATTAAGTACATTTAAACTGCAGCACCATAAATCTGACAAGTTATCTAACTAACATATCTCGTTTTGTGATACAGGTCCTTGACCTTGCTAGCTAACCCACCAGTAATGACAACATCAGCAATACCAACAATGTTTGTAATAATACCTTTATCTCATATGTGAAGTATTTTGAGTTGCATTCCGTGTATGAAAAGTCTTCCATAAATAAAATGGAAACAGCCCCAAATTTGGTGTACATCATCTAGAAAGGGCTCTAACAAAAAGTTGTTCAAAGAATTATGCTCAAATGGTTTGGCCCCTGTCGTCCAATGAATTTGAGGATGAAGTCACCAATCTTGACATGAGACCATATCTCAGCAACGATTTCATGTATCAAAACCAAATTTGGGATATGGACTTGAGGTCCGATTCTGAGGTCAAGCACCAAACATGGTGCCATTGCACCTCTAGGGGGCATCGCCATTAACAAAAATACATTTTAGCTAATAACTCCTGATCTGTTTGTTGGAGAAAAATAAGTCTTATATTTTCTAATTCTGTGGGATGGCCCCAGGATGACTCCTGGGAAGGTTAATGTTAAATTCATGCTACCACCATATTGGATTTTAGTGAAAATTTCAGTGTTTTCCACATAACACAAAATTGATCTAATCTCACCTTTGAAATTTGGCATATTGGTAGGGACTAAACCACAGCATGCCCTCACCAAATTTGGGGTCAATCCATCTATCCCTCTAGTGTCACCATCAGGCCAAATGTCAAGATACATTTTTGCATATAACTTTTAATACCTTTCGTCTAGCATTGTCATCTTTGATTCCCCTTAATTGTTGGCTCGTCCTGATTCGATTGCACCCATTTTTTTCATTTCTACCATATTGAATTTTTTGACACACTGAATTTCCTAAAGAACTACTTTTGTGAAGTATTCCTAGGCCGTTGATCCAATCATCATCAAATTTGGTGTGCTTTATCTGTAGTCAGTCCCAACCTAAACTTATTCAAAGCATTATCCTAAGCCAAATAGTATGTCTGCTGTCATCCAACAAACTTGATCACAAAGCCCCCAAACAGGAAGTGAGGCCATATCTCTGAAATGGTTTGAGATATCAAAACCAAATTCAGAATATAGACTTGTGACCCAATTCCAAAAGGATTCACCAAAAATGGCATCATGCCACCACTGGGCAGTGATTAAGTAAGCAAAAATGTGTTTTGGATGATAATTGTGGTAGGGTTTCGCATAGAAAAAACATTCTTATGTCTTCTAACACCATGGTATATCCCCAGTCCTCTCTATTGCCAAATTTATGTTATGTATGTCTAATTGATGCGAACACCATATTGGATTTTACTGAAAATGTAACAATTTCCCACAGGCAACTGTCTAGGGATTGTCAAGATAGGTCTCTGCCAGTCTCTTTTTAATTCTTTCCATGCCATCCATGCCTTGGTTGTATGCTTAGCCCCATTTTTGCTTTTATTATTATTATTATTATTATTATTATTATTATTATTATTATTATTATTATGAATTCACAGTTTCAGTGCATTTTTGAATTCCCTGTGTGAATCCAACTACAGAAACATAGAGTTAGGTAATTAGCAATTGTTATTTCCAGGATATTTCAGGCCACATCTACTTTCAGAGAGTAAGTGTGTCAGAGACTGGAACACTCATTAAACTAAAAATTTTAAAAATTATTTTCTTTTTGTTCCCAACCAGTGAAACTGCTCTGAATGACAGACCTGTCAGCTGTGCCTCATGGCTGTGATATCCAGCCGTAGTGCAGCGTCTGGTGAGCAAGGTGAGTTCTCTGAGTGTCTGTGAGCAGTGCTCAGGTCTGAGCTTCTAGAGTGGCAGGGATTCTCGTACCTTCAGCTCCTGCCTGTGCTGGGCTGTGATCATGTGTCTCCTGCATGCAGCTACGGTCAGGACCATAAATATTTGGACAGAGACAAAGTTTTTCAATTTTTCAGTTCTGTACATTACCACAATAAATTTTAAAAGAAACAAGTCAGATGCAGTTAAAGTGCAGACTTTCAGCTTTAATTCATTAGGTAGAACAAAACACTGCATACAAATGTGAGGAACTGCCTGAAGTCATGGACATGACCAGATGATGGGTTTCCTCCTTTTAATGCTCTGCCAGGGCTTTACTGCAGCAGCTTTCAGTTGTTGTTTGTTAGAGTCTTTCTGTCTATAGTATAGTCTTTAGGAAGTGAAATGCATGCTCAATGGGGTTGAGATCAGGTGACTGACTTAGCCATTCAATAATATGCCACTTCTTTGCTTTAATAATGTCCTGGGTAGCTTTTGCTGTATGTTTTGGGTCATTGTCCATCTATATTATGAAATGCTGCCGAATCCGTTTAGCTGTATTTTGCTGGATTTCAGCAGACATGGTGTCTCTGAACACCTCAGCAATCATTCTGCTGCTTCCATCCTATGTCACATCATCAAGAATCACTAAAGACCCAGTGCCACTGGCAGCCATGCACGCCCAAGCCATCACACTGCCTCCACCATGTTTACCGATGATGCGGTGATCGTAAGCTGTTCCAGCACTACTCCATACTTTTTTCTTTCCATCATTCTGATACAGGTTGACCTTGGTTTCATCTGTCCAAAGAATGCTGTTCCAGAACTGTGCCTTTCTATTCTTAAGGCTTATGATTGGCTTCCATCTTGCAGTGAACCCTCTGTATTTGCTTTCATGCAGTCTTCTCTTTATGGTAGACTTGGATATTGATACGCCTACTTCCTGGAGAGTGTTGTTCAATTGGTTGGCTGTTACGAAGGGGTTTCTCTTCACTATGGAATCAACTACCACCATTGTTGTTTGTGGACGTTCGGGCCTTTTTGCATTGCTGAGTTCACCAATGCTTTCTTTCTTTGTCAGGATGTACTAAACTGTGGATTTTGCCACTCCTAATGTTGTGGCAATTTGTCTAAATGTTTTTTTCTGTTTTTGCAGCCCAAGTATGGCCTGTTTCACCTGCATCCTGAGTTACTTTGACCGCATGTTGTATGTTCACACTTCAATCTTCCAAATGCAAACAAGAACCTCAAATCAACTCCAGTTTTTTTATCTGCTTAATTGATAAAGAAAGAACGAATGAATTGCCCACACCTGTCCATGAAATACCTTTTACGTGAATTGTCCAATTACTTTTGGCCCCTTTAAACAGAGGGTGGCACATGTTAACAAGCTGAAACTCCTAAACCCTTCATCCAATTTAAATGTGGATACCCTAAAATGAATGTGGATGCACATTATGTCAATGCATAAATTCATGGTGTTTGAATGTATGCTATACAGTCTTGTGGGGTGTCTTTGTTTGAAGTGCGACATTACTGATATTGTAATCATTTCTAATTTAAAGGAGGTGCTCTGGACTTTGAGAAGGTGCAGCACATTGAGGCTGACTGCAAGAAACCAAATCCTGTTTCATAAGTCATTCCCTCATTATATGAGTTGTGGTGCTCAACTGCCACAGGACACTGACTACAGTGTGACCCAGTCACACCGGACGTTGAAAGCTGCTTGACATCAAAGAGTGTACCTGCAAGGCCAAGCTCTGCTTTACAGTGTGTCTTTGGAATTTCCTGCAATGCTACCCCAGGCTTGATGAGGCAGGATGAACACAAGGTAGAATGATGAGGTCACCAGTGTGCTTTTCCAGTTAATAATGCACTAATATTATTCAGGGGGGGTCTACTGAGGGGCGAAGGAATCCATGTCAACCTGTGCCCTCAGACAGTTAATTAAATCAGCAAAGGGCAAGGTGGAGCTGTGATTAAGCCCCCAGGACCCCAGCCGACAGAGAACGGCATCGCACTGGCAGCCAAGCGTACATCATAATCACGCCATGGAGTACAAGCTGCTCAGGGGGGTGGTCTGGCAGCACAGTCCCAAAATGGGACCGCATGGGGATGCTGTAGTGATATTGATGTTGTCACATGCCACAAACCCGATGACTGAAGAGGCTTTGGGTCCCTGCAAAACCATAACTCACTCCGTCATTGTCACACCATCTTTTTATCACGATAGCAGAATTTTTAAGATCCCATGTGAACATCATACACTTTATTGTACATGCTAGAGAAGGCAGACAGATGTACGGAATAGAATTGTTGGTTATGGATAATTATGGTTAACAACGGAGGTTAATTATGAAAATCTCCTTGTCACTAGAGAATGGGGAATTCGGATACAGATAAAGCAGAAAAGAAACACATTTTCCAAAGGCTAGAAGGGCTCACTGTTCCCGTACTGAACAGTAGGAAAAATGGCCCTCAGAGAAAGGATTCAAGGGCAGAAAGCCGAGGTTACAATTCACAGGTCTGACCTTTGGTGCTCATTTTATTTATTATATTGCATTTTTTTACATTCTTCATTGAGAGTGGTGGCCAGCACCACCTAATTGGTAACCAGGCAGCATGTGAGAACGAGGCAGTTCATCCAGGTAGGAAGGACACACAACATAAAGTGAAATCGATTCTGAGGAGCCTGTGTGGGCCGTTAGAGAGAGGCAGTCTGGTTTAATCATCTCTTCAGCTGCAGGAGCTGTTTCTATAGTCCCTGCTGGTCTCCAGCATTCTCTGACACTCAGAGTAGAGCAGTGACAGCACGTGGGAACTTCTGACGCATCCCGAACCGTGACTGGGATCGTATCCTGGAACGGCGAGAGTGGGGATGACAGGCCAGCTCTTTATAGTCGTCTCTGTATGGATTAATGGTACTGACACTCCCTGAGGCTTGCCATTTCGGGTAGCACTCCAGTGCTGAACTAGAGGAATTATGGGTAAATTGAAGCAGTATAGATAAGTGGGCATAATGTTCAGAGTCTTCATGGTTAGGAATATCTTCTTGAAATGTTCCCTACCAGAAGTAATATTTTATAAAAGTTTCAATATCCTTTTTTTGGAAGCTTCAGTTTATTTTGAAAAGACAGATATTTGAGGTAAAATGAAAAGCACCTACATAATGTCAAAAGCAAACATGAACTGCTGGGTGCTGTTTAGAAACACATCATCTTTATTGACTGACAATTATTTCGCCAGGAAAGTTGTAAATAAATCATATTTTAAAAATTGCCTGCAATGAAATGAGACAAATTAATGAAGTGTTATAAATGAAAAATGGATATTCACTCAGGTATCATTTTGCAGAACCTTTGATTCAAATGTCATGATAAGGTTAGGGTCCAATCAATATAACCTTTCTATATTAGCAAATGTTGCTCTTAGCTTTTTTATTAACCATACTCAATATATAGATAGATAGATAGATAGATAGATAGGTAGATAGATAGGTAGGTAGATAGATAGATAGATAGATAGATAGATAGATAGATAGAGTGCCCTCCACAATTATTTGCACCCTTCATAGGATTTGTAAAAAAAAGGTTATAGAAAATCCACCTTTTAGTAGTTTCATCTCACACTGAAAAAAATACAAAAATCCAACCTTCCATTTGAATAGATTTATTGAAAGAAAAACAAATCATTCTTCAAAAAATAATTTTCACCAAAAACACATGTGCCATAATTATTGGCCACCCTGCATTTAATACTTCGTACAACCTCCCTTTGCCAGTATAACAGTACTGAGTCTTCTCTTATAAGGTTGGATGTTTTTAAGGTTAGAGAATACAGAAAGCTGAGAATGTTACAGAATCTCTCCAGATCATGCAGGATCCTAGGCCCTCTCTTGTCTCCTTTTCAGCTCAGCCCACAGGCTATCAGTGGAGTTTGCAGATATATTGCAGAACCTTGATTCTGTGGTCAGCTAACCATTTTTGTTTTAATTGGGACATGGGCTTAGGATCACTGTCCAGATGGAAGACCCAATGATGGCTCAGTTTGAGTTTCCTGGCTGTGGCAGCCAAATTATGATTTAAAATGTCCTGATATTTCATGCAGCCCATAGTGCCATGTACCCAAAGAAGGTTTCCAGGGCCCCACAACATCACAGAACCTCCAACGTATTTTACAGTTGAGGTAAGGCTCTCTTTGTTATAACCATCCTTCTTTTTATGCCAAACCCACCGTAAATTTTTATTGGCAACACGTTCCATGTTTGTTTTATCTGACCATTGAATTGGTTCCAGTCAAAGTCGTAGTAGTGTTTCGAAAACTCCAGGTGCTTACATCTGTGGTTAACTGACAAAAAAGCTTTTTTTCTGGCATACCTTCCAAATAATCTGTTAGCATGAAGGGGGCGTCTGATAGTTTTTTTGGAGACATGGTAACCCCAAGATTTTACTTGGTCTTGTAATTCACCCAAAGTGATCCTTCAGGATTTTTTGCCTCTCATGCAATCCTCCCCACTGTACATTGGGGTAAAGTAAATTTGGGTCCTCTTCCAGGCAGGTTGTAACAGTTCCGCTTTTTTATTATTGCCCCAACAATAGACATGGGCATTTTCAGGCAAGTGGCTATTTAATACCCATGCCCTGAATTATGAGGGTCAACACACTTCTCCCTCATTTGGTCTGTTTGTTATCTTATGTTTCCCATGTTGATGGATGACTAAGGGAATTTGGGCTCTGTCACCTCATATTTGTACCTCAGTTAATCAGAAAGTCATGGATTACAGCATGAAGATGCCTATTCACTCCAATCAACTCAACAATGTGCAATTTACAGGGGAAACATGATTTAGTTACATTGTGTTCATTATAATTTCTATGGCTGCCAATGATTGTGGCACGTGTTTTTGTTAAAAATAATTATTTCTTGATTAAGGATTTGTTTTTCTTTGAATAAATTTATTTCAATAAAAGGTTGAATTTTTCAGTGTGAGATGAAACAGATCTTTACCAGAGGTGCCAATAATTATGGAGGGCACTGTAGATGCTAGCTAATTCCCTTGGTATATTTTTCCAGGTAGGTGAGTCTGCAAAAGAGAAAGAGGGGTGGTGAGGCTGTAAATGGTGCACAGCAAGTGTCCTGCCGGTGACTCACTGCCATCCAGAACATCATCCTGCTGAGCTTATGTCATGCAGCCAGATGTTCCTTCTTGAATGACATCATGATATACAATTTCTTTCAATTACAGCTGGAACAAAGACAATGATGGTAAAGAAATGTCGGCATTCATGGTCTATAAATTACACCCGGTAATTGATTATTAAATTATTAATTATTTAGTAATTACCACATATCAGATTATTTAGGAAATGTATACAGAGTTGATACCGACAGACAGTGACAGTCTGTATCAGTTTAGCCATTCATTTTGTATTTCATGTGTATTTTATTTGATGGTTCTCTCAGAGAGCCATGTTACATGTGTCTTCTGTAACTCTCGAAACCCCTATTTATCCGTATGCCTGATACTGGTCTGTTTTTGGAAGTCTAACTTTCAAAGCTGTCCTTCTGACTTTTGGGTCTGCTTTTCTCAGCAGCATGGTGCTGGTCTGTTTCGTGCGATTCTACTGCCCTCTCACCCAGTGCTAGGATTTCGGTGTCTTCTGTGCCACATAGATCGCCTTTAGCAGCACAACCAGACTGAGCGCATTGTCCCATTTTCACAGTCTTCCTGTTCTGCACACGAGTCTGGGCTTCCTGTTGCATTGTCTGTTGGACTCCCTGTGCCATCCTCTTTACCATGTGACCCAAAGCATGCAATCTCCTTGACGACACACCAGACTCAGTGAGAACATGACTGGTAATCCATCAGCTCCTGCATGAGATTCTGCACATTTACCTTAAATTTGAACAACATCCCTCATTAAGGGGGGGGGGGGGGCAGTGCCTTAAATATGGAAACCTCTCCCCACAATCATATCCAGAAAAAATATCAATATCCTGTCCCTCTATATCAATGTTCACTCAAAAAATGAGGTTCCTCAAAGTGCCAGGCTAAGATGATATGCTACTCATTGCCGATTTCCCCCTAATCTCTCTAGAGATTCCAGACGGATAACGAGCCGGAAGCCATGGCTGGGTAATGAGCACACCCAGTGGATCAGAGGTTTAGCAAGGTACACCTTACAGGGGCCTTGAAGGTCCGAACAGCACAGAAGGATTGCAGTATATCGCTTCTGGGTGAGGCTGGATTATTAGGGTTTATACATTCTGTAGCCTTATTAACCATTTCATTTTCCTTCAGGCCAAGTATGTTAACTGTCCATGCACCTTTGAGCATGCTTGGGAATACATTTTATGGATTTTTGACATAGTCAGTTATAGTAGTATTAATTTACCATGACATGAACTTATATTTTTATGCTATTTGTAAAGAATTATAATTATAATTTATAAAGAATTATAATTAGTGCTTTGTATTTACTTTGAGTGATTTGGTGGTCAAGCCAGGCTGTATGTATTTATCATTATCACTAAAGCTAATCCTCCAGGCATTGTCATCAGGGAAAACCATAGTTCACGCTGTAGGATTCTTGTCAAAGAACAGTTGTATGATACATTCCACAAATCTGTTGAAACAAAAGCACTTGGCTATATGTAAGTATTAATATATGAATAAATGTGGATTTATGAGCCAGAGGTTAATACACATTTCACTGCCTGGATCATGCAGGGCACGGTGGAAAATCCCGAACTGATGCCGCTTTTGACACATTTTCTGGAAAATATGTATATACGAGGTTGTTTGTTTAAAAAAGTTCTGAAAAATCTAGATTAAAAACAAGCCGAACTGGCATTTAGAAAAACAAAACAACTGGAGATGGACTGATTGCCTGAATTAATGGCTAAATTAATACCCAATTAATATTCCAAACTAATTAAACAAGCAGGAGACTGATTACAGAGCAGCAGAAGTTTTTTACAGAAAGCAGACAATTTAGAATGATACTACCTTCCTTCAAATGTGGTGACAGCTCTGTACCTTTCTATCTGAAGTCTTAGCTTGTATTTGAACCTAATATATGGCATATATATGATGTTGTCCTTAACAGGTTATAGTTGTGTTTTTTGTGAAAGAATCTTTGTCAGATTAGGAAGGTACAACTTTAAGACTAGGAATGATGTGCTGGTTTGTTTTTCCAACAGAAGCTGCAGTGACATTTGAACCCAGCTATGGGGACAACTTTCTGTTGGTGATACCGATACGCATCATAGGCAGAAAAGCAGGACAGCAGCTCTGAAATGCCCAGATGTTGGAGAAGCCTCTTGTTTGTCAAAGGGCTCAAAGACATTGTCTCATTGTCACAGGCTACAGAAACAAGAGCTTATCAAACATGATGAATTAGAGCCCATCAAAACCACCACATGATCCCTGTCATAGTGGGGGATGTGTCCCTGCGTTTATAGGGGGATATGATATATTATAAATGAGTTTCTCTGTGGAATATCCTGGACTGTAACCTCACACATAGGGTAAATAGCCCTGAGATTCTGAACCACACGGCTGCTGTCTCATGATTCCCGACATTCTTGCCACTTCAGGTCACTCCGCTGATGGTCCTCGGGGTCGAAAGCATTTCTGAAAGGTGCCCAGGAACGTTCACGCTCCCGCTGCCTTTCATTATTAACACGCCCCGCGCAAGCCGGTCCCTCCAGGGCCTGTGAGAGTGTGAAATCAGGCCCCGCGGAGATAATGGAGAGAGTCCAACCTGCCATTGCATGGACCAGGAACAAGCGAGATACCAGAGTGAGGAAGCAGCTGTGTCACACTGACGGATAACAGGCAACAGGAATCGCTGCATTTTAATCACACTGTAAATCGACTCATGCCAACAGAAGGAGCCATTTAAACATATACATGCTAACAAGTGGTGTGGCTACAGTAACATGCTCTGTAATAATGCTGTGCTGCTCATATAACATACGGCCAGTTTGGTGTATACACAGAAAGACATTCCTCTCATGGTTAATGATGTCACTGTCTTCTTCATCCAGTTCATGCAAAAACCACACCTGCCTGCTCTCATTAATTATTAATGAGCACGTGTTTCTTAACGATATGGGACCCACCCCCCCCCCACCCCCCCGCCCAATCATAGTTCTGCACCCCATGACCTGATGGATGGGAACAATCACGGCAAAGCACAAATCAGTCACTTTAAATAGCAGGCAGCATCACTGGCGAGGTTCAGAACAGGAGATTGGTTCGTCACACACACTCCCCCGGTG
>JAODUD010000001.1:51171232-51182750 GCA_026784285.1 Stomatorhinus walkeri | reverse complement strand
TATTTTGATGATTTTTGGATTTTCAGTAAAGTTTTGGTTAGTAACAAATTCTGTGCCCCTGAGTCTGCTTGCTGGTCATATCAAAATATTCCTCAGCACATGGTCATCATGTACAGATGAGTATGGACAGGAAAGTACCCAGGAGTGATGTGGACATAGGCAGAATTCCCAGTATGCTCTGCAGATCCCTTACTCCGATTGGCTGTCTACTTGCTCTTCTGTAACATAGTTACATATGACAGTCGGGCCACCTCCCTGGTGACATGCGTCGATGGGCAGTTTGTATTTTTACCTGTGTCAAATCTAGTCTTGAGAAATCACCATCCTTAGCACGCAGAATACCCAGCATGCTCTGCAAGCTAAAAAGCACTTAATAATGAATAAAAAGTTTACTGCAATCGAACACATACTGATACTCATGCTTTGACCTTTTTCCCTGTTAATTACGTTACTACATTCCCATTCTGGCATCATTCACACCTCTTTTCATTAGTAAAAGTATTTGTTTATTCAGGTTCTCAAGGATTCTGATACAGTACAGTCCGCTGATATGAACAGAGTGACATTAACATACTTTGCTGAATGGGCGGGGATCTGTCTGCCCCCGCCCTAGTCTAACCATTGCTCAGCTGTATGTTTCTCTGCACAGACCAATTTGCATCAGGATGTACTGCAGCGTCACTTTTTTTCCTGCGTTATGAAAATGAAATAAAGTTTAAAGAAATTATGCCTTTTAACAAGATTTCCAGGAAAGAGTCCTTGTCCTTTTGATCTCATTTAAAAAAGAAAAATCCTAAAATACAGTCTCACTTCCATAAGGACCATGCATTGTTAGAGACCTTCCAGACATGTATCTGTTTACCATGGGCCACTTGTCAATTAAATATTGTTTTATATCTAAAAAATAGAATTCTGTATGATATAGAGGGATAAAAAAGAAAAGCTCATCCTATTATAACTTTGAGTGAAAAGCTTCTATCGTGAAGTGATCACGGAAATTTGGAGAAAAGCTCAGATTTTAATGACTTTTAACACTGAGGTTTATGGTCTTGTCTTTGGATAATTCCAGAGAGATAATGTGCAAAAAAAATAAAATGAAATAAAAGATTACTTAATTACACCAACATAAATGTCTGAAGATTTCCGACTTTCCCGACAAAATATTGTGATAGATGTCAGAGGAGCAGTGAGTCTGTGTCTGTATATAAATTTATTCATTCTGAATGAGCTGCCTTGGATTTACTGTATGTGAGGGCTATTTATAAAGGTGTGCCTGTGGTCTGTACCTTTATAGAGCACTCCCTGCAGTGTGTACCTATGGAGAACACCCCCCTGCAGTGTGTACCTATGGAGAACACCCCCCTGCAGTGTGTACCTATGCAGAGCTCTGCCTGTAGTGGGTACCTATGTAGAGCTCTCCCTGTAGTGTGTACAGTACTTGTGCAGAAAGCCCCATGCAGAATATCTATGCAGAGCTCTCCCTTTAAAATGTATGTATGTAGCGCGCCCCCTGCAGCACGTGCTTATGCAGAGCAACACCTGCAGTAGGCACCTGTGCAGGGCGCTCCGTCAGCTTGCCTGGTATAAAGATGCCGCATCCACTGTGATAGATACCTGACATGTCCTCCATGACAGATGTCCACCATTTTCTCAGAGAAAGATGAGGGAAAAACAGATGTGGAATCTTTATAGAAAAAACTGTGATTTCAGATTCAATGAGGCAGAATGCACCATGGTTCGAATTTAGCATGTAAAGGTGTCTGGTGTCTGTCTTTATTTTACTTTGTAACAGCCCATCCAGATTCCCCTGACATTTTAAAATTCACATGCACTGTGTGTGTTGCCTTTGCGCTTCGTCTTGTTTTGCACTGTATGTTTGACTGTGTGCACTTTGTGTACGTTGCTGCTTTTGGGCCCAAGAAACACCACAGCTGGATCACCTCAGATCTCACCAAGCAGGAGTCCCTGTTCCTTCCTCCTGCTTTTCCCGTCTTCTCCTTCTGTGATATTTCCAGTTTCAGGGAGTCACTCCTGTTTTTGCCGACTCACCATTAGACCTGCCAAAAACTGTGCTGATTCTGAATTTTATCAGGTCCCATTGTTCACCATGACAACAATGGTAGAAGCGGAAATGTGCTTCAAACTTGCAGCTGGAAGGCTGTGGTCATAAGGGGTGCTGTTCGAAATGCATTAAGGGCGCATTAGTGCTCATTCGACATTTTTAAGGCGACGTGACCCCCCTGTATTTCTGATTTTCCTACACAATCCCTTTGTTGCCACGGAGTCATTCGAAGACACAATGGCTCTTTTCTCCACTTGATATTCTTAGAAATGAAGGCATTAGTGGTTCAGGCACTCTCATTATCTCAAACTTTCAGAGCACATTGAATCATCTCAAGGAGACTCATCCCACGTGAGGCAACCATCTTGGCATCTCCTTTGCCTCAGGGTTAAAAGCGAGAGAGAGGATCAGGGATATGGGAATACTGTGGTTGTTATGTAAATCTGCAAACTAATTTCCTTGAAGAATAGAAGAATCTTCTGCACTCGTTTTGTGGGAAGATTAGCTGGCTGGGCCTGCGGATCTGGAGAGGGATCCTGTCCTTCTGAGTGAAGTCTCATACCAACTGTAAGCGATACAGTGTAAATAACGTTGATTTCACGCAGACTTTGGAAATGTCACAAGCAAGGAGCATACAAACTTTTTCTGAGTGGAGCAAAGAGAAACTCAAAGCCAAACATCATATTTATTTATTTCATGACAAAAGTAAGTAATCCGGTGTTGGTGTTCTTAGGTGAATATGTTTGGTTTTTCTTCTGCCTAAAATGGATAGACAGGGGCTGAGTCACACTGGCGTGCAGCCTGATAATGCAGCATCTTGCTGAAATAACCAGTGCTTCCCGGAGGAGCTCGTATTGGCCTGCTGCTCTAGGGGGTTTGCTATGCCTCCTGCTTCTCTCATTTCCCTGTTTTCCCTCTGAGCATGTTTCCCCCGAACTATTACAGCATCACTTCTTGGACTTATGCACCCACTTGCCTTTACTGGGATCCTCTGTGCCTGCATAAAACAAACCCCCTCCTCCCCCAAAAGGAATGTAACCGAATTCTCAGCAAAGTGCTCAGCAACGTCAAATGACGCCATCATGAACCTGCAGCGTTTTCTCAGTGAGCTTTACCTAGTCAGGAATATCGGGTGATGATAGCTGGCCCACGGCGTCTTAATGAATGAGGAGAGACCCTCAGAGTGAGTGAAGGAATGATTAAACTGATAGATGATAGCAGGACAGAATGGCATTGAGCTTACTTTTTTCTTATAAAGCTGAACACCCAGATTTATTCCCCTGTATGTTCACAGCAGACACTGTGTTTACTCTTATACCTGGGGGAGGGATTGTGGAATTTCTTGTGTAAAATATTTACTCATACAAGAAAGAGAAACTGGCGAGGGGTCTCTATTGCTGCACTGCAGGAAGTATGATGACATTTAACAGAAATTATGATCCTTCCTGTTTCCATGCAATGGTTGGGTGGTGGGCGGGGTTGAGGTCGGCAAAAAAAAGAAAGATTAGTATCAATAGGTACAATGCACAGAACACCAGTTGCTTTATTGAGATCTTCAGTTATTATCTAGGCTGTGTTACTCTAAGTGACTCAAAATAGAAGGTCACAGGCCCAGGCATGTTCAGGCATGTTTGCTTGCGCATTTTTGCCTGAGGTAGGCTGAGAAGAGACTGTCCATTCATGGTTATCCTCATACAGTTTTTACATCCGTGTATATGTATAGAGTGATGCATCTTTCCAACTAACTATTTCAGGAGACCTTGCATTCAATCAACTGAAAATGCAGATAGCAGAGAATATACATTCAAATTATAAAACTAACATTTTAAAACTAACATTTTAAAATTTACAGAGCGGAAATATAATCTCAAGTCGAGGGGTTCAAATCGAGTCCAAGTCTTTCCATCAGTTTTGCCAAATTGAGTCACAAGTCATCAGATGTATCTTTGGCTCAAGTCCCTACCTGAGGCTTCCCACATTTTTATTTTAAAACATATATGCATTCAGAACCAACCTGTATCATTAAAGATAATATTCAGTGGTGCCTGCGGTTCACCAACGCTGTGGTCTATGAACAATTTGGTTCATGACCAAATATTTAGTCAAAAAATGCATTGGTTTGGGTACAAAATTTGGTTGCCAAGCAGATTCTTCGACCAGATTCCTTTTTTTATACTAGTGTTGCACTGCTCCTAGCATGCCCCCCATGCAATTGTAAATAGAAGGACCACAGCAGGCACCCCATTAGCACCAAGCCCAAATACACAGATAGGAAACACAAGGTTGTAAGATGCCGAACTGCAAGATACACACACGGTGGAAGATTTACACACACTAAATACACCTGCGGATTGGACTGGGTACACACAAGACACAGGCAAACAAACATGGGACAATAGGGAAATGCAACCATTAACATTAACAACAACAACAGTACAAGGGTTAATAAAAAGGGACTGTTAATAAAGATTATGATTTCCCTGGCAAGCAAGTTTCCATGTCTGGCTCTGCTCCCACGATGCCTCGGTCCACCCGTCGCCACACTAGATATATTTACTATAAAAACCAGAAAGTTAAGTAACAAAAATTATTATTTGATAGGCTTGTGAACCAGTTAATTGAATTTCAATGCTTTCTTGTGGGAAAAATTGCCTTCAAAATTCACGTACAAATTGGTTCACAACCACTTTCCTGGAATGGATTGTGTTCGTTAACCTCAGGCACCGTTGTACATTTAAGAATAAAAACGAATAATGTCTGAATCATAAAATATCCACCCCCTTCTCTACCCATCACATGGTTGCAGCCGGACTTGAAGATAGCCCAGAATGCACTATGTAGGGGACAGCTTGAGATGGTTGTGAATGTACCACAGGGCATACACACACAAAAGGCACTCCAGAGGGATTCAGGAAAGTGCTTGATTCAGTTTCCCTTTTTCAAGTCAACTGGTAAAAATGTATACATAAACACCAAGTGGCCATTTTTTTAGGTACATATGGCTCATACTGGGTATGACTCACTTTATTAAGTACACCTATCTAGTACCCAATAGGACCTGCTTTATTAGGTACACATGGCACCTAGCTAGATGAGCTAAGCATTTAGAGAAACCTTTATGCACAGCACTGTAGTACTGAGCTGCTATTTTTGCATTCCTAGCCTTCCTGGAAATGTTAACAAGCCTCTGACCTTTCTCCTTAGAAGGTGTCAAGAACTGCTGCTGACTGAATGTTTTTTTTGTCCATCACACTATTGTCTGTAAACTCTAGACCAGCGATTCTCGGCCCATGGGTTGCGACCCAAATTTGGGTCATGGCAAGTTCTGAAAGGGTTGCTAGGCAGAGCTGGAATTGTAAGCATTTTAAACAAGCAATCTCCTACACTGATCCACAATCAGATTTCCCAGCCCCAGTCCTGGAATTAACCAATATAAACAGGTCTTGGGTCTGCAAATGCTTAGCACAAAACAAGCGAACACTCAAGCAAACCAAGAAGACAAGATGCTTTATTTTAAATTTACTGCCACATCCAATAAGATTTGTGCAATAGGCATTGATTGGTATAAATTGCAGAGATCACTAGATAATAGTGTTCATTTAGACTTATATCAGATATAGGTTCGCAAAATGACATGGTAGAAATTTGGTTGCAGTGCAAAAAGCTCAAGACATTGCAATGTTTCTGAGATGCTGGAACCACCACGTCCGGCAACAACAATCACACCACATTAAAAAAAAGTTTAGATCAGTACCTCAGATAATCTAATGCTTAGCTGCATGGGCCTCTTGACCCTGGCTACATGATACATGTATTCAGCTGCAGCCACATGATTCACTGATAAGAGGCACAGGTTGTTTGCATTATATTTGCATTCTGACTGCATCAAGATCAGCTTTTAAATATGCTGGACAATCTCTATACAATTAAACAGTGATGTCAAACATTTGGAAAGCAGACATTCATATGTTCTAAAGTGTCTCAGCTATATTTTTGGCACTTGACACAGACTTTTGGTAGCTAAAGGTCGGCTAACCGTATGGAAATGTTCGCAGAGCTATCCAGGTTGGGTCCATGACTTGTGTTCCAAGTTTCTGTTGGTCTTGGAGTTTGTGTCCTGTGTACTCGCTAATGTTTATTCTCCTCATGAAACACCTATGCAAAAAGCAACATGGTTTGTGTAGATTAATGTAAAAAATGAAAACAGATGCGGTAGATGTTTAAGGGCAAATGGAAAATATGACCAGTGGTGGTAACTTTTTGGATTTGTAAGACATGAGAGAATGAGTTCATTACTCACAATTTCACAGCCACTGGAGTCAGAGTGAGAGCTGCAAACAGCACCCAACGTGAAATACTCCACACTGTCCACACCAACCCCTGAACATCTGCAGTCCTAAAAAAAAACAAAGTTAGGGAGACGAGGGACAGTCGCTGAATTTACACTATTCTTCTTGCATAACTTATTAACTTATAATGTGTGCATAACTTATAGCGTTAGCTTTAGTGCACAGGTTTACCTGGCCTGAAGTGCAAGAGCCTCTGCCAAAATGGGGCCTCAATCACTTTGTATAATAAATTTCACCCTCCCATGGTGGTAGCCCAGGGCCCTGATCAAGGTAATGTGCCTTGATGTCTAGTAAACTAATTCACTTCGAAAGGAAAAACACTTTTATGTATTATGTAATTTTTCTACATTTTATAAAAATGAAACAATTGTCCCCAGTCTCCCCTATGATGGAGGTAATATTACTGTACCGTGGTGAAACCACACAGGACCTGGGAATTATCCACATGTCATAAAAATCATGTTTTTTACCGCTCTGTGCTGCCATCAACTGTGACATGACCACTGGTTGGTGACATGGGGGTCACAGTGCTTGAAGGCGTGGAGTTCGCAGTGGTGCAGGGTAACTTGGGGGTCGTGATGAGGGATGGTGATGTCATCATTACCCTCTCTGTTTTCAATTCTAAAAAGCAACATGCCACCCGGGATTCTGAGCATGGAGGGATGCCCCACCCCAATGTCCCCAGCTTCAAAGCAGACTATGCTTACATTAAATTGAAAGTGTCACTCACCTGGCATGATGATTAGCTCGATGGGGACCTTGACGTGATTGCTAACACGCTGGATGGCGCACCAGTACCATCCTGTCCTGCTCCTGTACCCTCCTCATGGTCACCGTGAACATGTGACTTTGTTTATTGTCCAGTACCAGAAGATCCCCATCCTGGGGGGGTATTGGTCTGGAGTGCTGAAGAACACTGCAGTGATTCCAGTAATATCCTCTGCACCAGTATTTCACATTGTCCCGATAAAAGCTATGGTAGGGACAAGCGATCTGTACGGTGCCGCCCACCGGGATTCTGACCTCTTTTGGTCCAGAAATGTGGAAAGCCCCTGAAACTGAATGCACAGCAAGATGCCGATCCAGAAACCGAAGCAGCAGCCAGACACATTCATCTCCAAACAGCTCACCTTGAATGCAATGATGAATTAATCTCAAATGAAAATGTTAAAGGCTGGACCACTTACCTTTTATGACGAGAAAGAAAATGAAGGTCAGCATGTCACCAGTATGCTGTCCCCACTGCCACTGTCACATCTGCCACTGCACGAGTGACAGGACACTAACACCTCTGCTCCATCTGTGTGGTCAGAGACCTCTGTTTCCTGTGAAGGCAGCTTCTCTTAAGCAGAGGTAAAAGCCATGTGCAGTTCATGCTACTGAAGAACTTCCATGAGCGCAGTTACCCAAGCAGACCACAGTTCTAGAAAAAATTAAGATATCACTATATATATATTTTTTTTCAAATATGCATTTTTAAATCTGGATTTAATCCTGCTTCTGCTGGCAGAAGGCCACACTGCCAGCCAGGCTGCTTCCAGACTCAAAGTTCCTAAGATAGCAGTACACAAGAACAAGGTGAAGAAGGAGACTCTGGCAATAACCAAAATCCAGGTAGAGGGCAGAAGCAGCTTTCTAATGCCAAAGATGGCCATAAACCTATCCAACAGTGCCTCATAAATCAGAGGATGACCTCAAGTGACCGTCAAAAAGAATGGGAAATATTAAATGCAGGTGAAAAGTGCACTGCTAGGACAATTCATAACAGGAGCCTAGAAGCAGGACTGATGACCCACAAAGCAAGGAATATCATC
Organism: Stomatorhinus walkeri; assembly: GCA_026784285.1. Taxonomy (NCBI): domain Eukaryota; kingdom Metazoa; phylum Chordata; class Actinopteri; order Osteoglossiformes; family Mormyridae; genus Stomatorhinus; species Stomatorhinus walkeri. The sequence goes on along the minus strand of JAODUD010000001.1, from coordinate 51,174,525 downwards.
AATGACAAGCACAGAAGAGTCTGGAGTTTGCAAAAAAATGTATATTTTACATAGGTGTGTATCCATAAACTGAAAAAAGAGTGTAATTGAAAATTTTGCTGTGTTTTTTTGCAGAGCTGTAGTTGTAGTCACTTTTGCTGTTCAGCACTCACTATGAGAGACACAGGAGATTTAATGTTAATGTATAATTTCTTTGCTTATAGAAATGACCTGAACACAGCTGCATCAAACACTGTGACCCAACTGCTGCTTTGGCATGTGGAAATCCACCTGTCCGGGTCGGTGCGCCCACTCTTCTGCGGCAGCGATTGTAAAAACAGGCTGAGTCTGATGCTGCCTTGTAATACCTGCCAGGTGTTCCAGGGCCAATTCCTTCACATCGTCAGAGAAAAGAAAACTGATAAAATTGGCTGCTTCTGCCAAACACCCATTTCCCACTTTCCTCTCACAGCTCCACCCACATCTGGTGGAAAAGAAGGGATCAGCTGGTATCATCCTACCCGTAGGAGATGGGAAGGTGCAAAATCCCCCGTCTCTCTCTCTGTCTCAGGGATGTGTGACAGATGTTACCGGAAATGTGGCACACATTGGGCTCCTGGTGAGATAGCGATGGTTGCATGGCCTGTGGCTTAATGGCCCTCTTCTCTTCTGCTCAGGACAGCTTCTGAACGTGGGAGTCTTATGACGGATGGTTCAGGCTTTCAGGCTACAAGACAGAAGGCCGGAGCATGAGGGGGTTGGGTGAGCCCAGAGCACGACCGGCGCCACAAGGCGTGTGCTGTTATCTGCAGAGGTTTTAATATGTGCTATGCTGCTTATGAGTGTTCGAACACAGAGGTCATGAATCCCGGCAGAAGATGACCGAGTTTCTTCATGAAATATTCAGCAAGGCATGGAGCCAGCTTATGGAGAGAGTCACATGGCATTTCCTGGAGGACGGGGTTCAAAAGACGCACATCCATGAATGAAGGATGATATGAAACACTAGGTAACATTTTGTTTATAAACACCCCCCAATGTGGTACGCTGTGGTATTATGACACCAAGAAGCTGCTCATTTATGGATGACACTCTAAAAGAATATACAGCAATAATAGGAGACTGCAAAAGAGTGTCGTCAGCATCTCAGCAGAGAAGCGTAAATCCCAGTGATTGCATAAACCTGCATCTCTGTAAAGATAACAGACAGAGGGGTGTGATTATGTCAGACGGCATAAGTACCACCTTGCTGAGAAAGTCACTGTATGACAAACCAAATGTGTGTTTTTTCATGTTTTATTTTTATTTTGTATTTTTTATGTGGTAAAATACACGGTGTCATCTGGTTTGATACTTTGGAAAGAATTCCAATTAATTACTTCTACATAATACACTATACATGTAGTTAACCAACATCATGTGTTCATAATCCATAATAATATAATAAAATGTGCTGTTTGTTTGCACTTACGTAAAAACAATAGCAAAAAACCTTGGTTAATTAAGGGAAAAAAGTAATGGAATTTCAATTTCTTAAGCTGTGATCAGGACAAGGGAAACACAACATTTCCATTATACTTCTGAATTGCACACCGAGGTCTCCTCACAAGGACATCGCAGGCAATCTAACGTTCTCGTGTAATGCAATAACACAGCACAGTGTTCAGAAGCCTCATTGGAAACCAGATATACTCTCCAAGCAAATCAGTATCAATTAATGAGATCGCAAATTTATAATTAAAAAGTATTGATTCTCAGCGCCCATTTTGTTAATTGAAAAACAAACATTCCATGTTCTCCATATAAACTACTTCATTTTCTGTTTGTTACCAATGACAATTCAAATCCTGAATCCCATTCATTCTCGCATTTTATAACGGACATTAAACAGCTACTAGTTGCTAAAATTCAGATTTCCCTTGTGCTTCAAGCAATTTTATGAGGCAATTTAATGACATGTCTCATTACTCTCCAATACAGGCATAAAAAACACAATGGATTTTACTTTAGAACTGCGATACTGCTCAATAATATCTGATGTATAATTTCTGTGAATGCACAAAAATAACATCCCATGCTATTCTATAGCAACGTAGATGCCTATTTGTGGTACAAACAACATTGCCTCTGAACACATAAACCCAAATATACATGACCCATAATTTGTATCTCTGTCACTGAAGTCAAATTCCAGTGATAACTCGAAAGAGATGACCTTGCTGTCCTCTATACGGTCAGAGGAGGAATACATATTGATTTTTGGCATTTGGTGTATATCTGGCTTATATGTGCTTGTGCGGGGTCAGGTGCCCATGATTACCACAGTTAATTCATTTTGATGATCCGCCATTGCTTTGTGAGACCCATGACTGCGCTTCAGTTACATTTTGTCTCCATGTCGTGTGACCATGTTTGTTTGCTACTTGTCTACGTCCTCAAGGAGTATAACCATCAGCTATTGACCCCCTTGTGTCAGTTGGCTCTGTCCCGTTCACAATCCCCCACCGGGAGACTCTCGTCTTTACAGTTAACCGGAATACCAGGTATCTAACCCTCAGTGATGTCATTCTGGGGACAATGGTGGCCACATCATAGAGGGTGTTATGAAAGGAAGTCGTCAGTTCAGAAACAGGAGAGATCACTGTACAAACACTGATATATTACAAGTAGAAGGACAAACAATGTAAAAATAAACGATAGGCCCCTTAGCGCCTCTGTCTTAAGTAGATGTGCCTCTTTTCACAGATAACTAGGCATTATGATTCTGGCATCTGTGCTGGAAACATGAACATTGAACAGAGCCTTAGAGGAGGAAGGTCAGTGCAGGGTAGCACTCATTCCTGTCAGCAGTCTCCATAGGCTCGTTTTGGGCCTGTTTGGGCTCTGAACCCACAGCACCGTAGAGTCTGATAGAGATATGCCATGCCTTCAGGCCTGGCTGTCATTCCCAGTTGACACAGATGCCAAACAACCGAAAGGCTTGATCCGAGACTGCGTTTACACTGCTTGTGTAATAGTATCGGTATCAGGGGTATTTTATTGAAGTTACTTGTGGGTGGTCGGGGGGAGGGGGGTCTCTAGAGTGGTGAGGTTACAAGCCTCCAGGGAAGCTTAATCTGTGGAACGTACTTTGAAACTGGGAGCCCGACTGAAATGCATAAATAAATGATTAGAAAGTACCGATACGTGCTGAGGGACATCCGCTCTGGTGGAAAATGAACTGATAAATCCTTGAGAGCAAAGGGTTCTTGTCTGCCCCTGGTGGACTGTCTATGTGTGTGTGTGTGGGGGGGGGGGGGTGCTTCATCATAGAA
>JAODUD010000001.1:51102065-51128530 GCA_026784285.1 Stomatorhinus walkeri | reverse complement strand
ATTTTATAAGACCACAGGAGACCTCAGGATACTTTGGAAGACCTCAGGAGACCTAGGGATACTTTGGAAGACCTCAGGAGACCTAGGGATACTTTGGGAAACCTCAACTGATTTTATAAGACCACAGGAGACCTCAGGATACTTTGGAAGACCTCAGGAGACCTAGGGATACTTTGGAAGACCTCAGAAGACCTAGGGATACTTAGGAAGACCTAAGAAGTCCTAGGGATACTTTGGGAAACCTCGGGGGACCTAGGGAGCTGGCATCTTCTTATAAGAGCATTTCATTTTTTACAATTTGAAACTAGCCAAATTATGTTAGATCAAATGTGGATGTCTGCCAGCTTTAACGGATCAATCAGCATCAGTTTCTTATTAACAATCACCACTGTGTACGCAGAGCATGTATTCCCTAGGCGGGGGCACCAAGCCTCTTCAAGAATGAGCTATGGCTTGGCCCTTCAAGCAGCTGTGCAGGTTAATGGGTTTCTAGGTATAGTCCAGTTCCACCCCAGCAGAGGGATTCATCAGGGGCTACATTGATGTATGCATCACCGTCCTGCCATTGCCACTTGGTGGCAGGGTGGGCTTGAGGATGATGGTATCCTTTAATTTAGGTGCACGTATCCAGACAATAACAATCAGATATATTCTGTGGCGCCGAAATTTTTCTGCGATCAAATTAAAACGTTTTTTGTGTGTTTTTTGATGCCGTTTTCTAATTGTCATATGATTTTTTTTCGAGGGGGGGGGCATTTTGTGAATGGTCCCCTCCAATAAGGTGACACATTAAATCACCCCCCTTTGGCAGCCAGACCCCTAACCTCCTGACCCCTCATCAGCTGCAGACATCAGAATGTGAATAACTAACCAAAAACACAGCTTATAAACTAATCACGTGTCAGGGAAATACAGTTCCTCAGGAGGGCAAGGGGCGCTATCCACGTAAACAATGTTCAGTCTGGAGGCGTATCAAGCCAAGTCAGCAGGTCACCGTGTAGAGCCATGAAACCATGCTCTGTTTTACCACGTCAGTTATTTGCCCATTTGCTGGTCCATTTCCCTTGATGAATTGTGTTCAGTTGGGTTCATTCATGTATAAAAATCATTCAGGACCCAAAACATACAGCATCATAATATTTGACAAGAAATCCTACAACAACACTTGGGTTTCATTCGCCGGTACCGAACCTCAGAAACTCCTGGATTATAAGCATTCGTTCCATTTAGTCTGTTATCCAGAAGAATTCCAGAGTCATGGATGTCACAATAAACCACTTTCAAGTTGGACATAATTAAAGCAGATGAACACGAGAGTGACTAGCATTTGCCAAAGCAGAGAGACCTGAAGAAAAACCAAGCCCTGCAGCTAGATGTCGACATGAACAACTGAAAGAAGGAACTTTTTGAATCAGACAAGATTCAATGAAGGCTGGAGCCTGGAAGCTATTTGCGTTCCCTGTAGAATTTACCCTAAAGTATAAGGAGGTTTCTTCCTCTCTACTTCCCCTGGGTTCTCAGGCTAATTGCATGACTCACTGTAGGGTAATGAGTATCTGTATCAGTCTAATGTTTTACCAGCCCCCATTTTATTAAAAATGACAGATCCCATTTTTACTTATCCTTTTGTAGGCTCGGCTCTCTTTGCTGAAAGTTTGGGTAATGATGTGCTCAAAGAGAAGAAAGGGCACTATCATGGCACTACAATTTCTAATTGCATGTTGTCTGTTTCTTTGTCAGCATATTAATGAGTACACCCTGTATGATTGCTTGAGATATGTTGTAACGTATCATATGTGATTTATTACACATCATAACATCTTATGACTGGATTTATAATTCCTGGCGAAGGGGGAATTCATAGGAACCGTTAAACTATTCAAAAACATTTTCAAAATGTACTCTATATACATCCATCCATGTGTTCATCTACTAACCTCTTACCTTGGTTAGCATTCCAGCATCTCTAAGGGTGATTCCACATTAGCTTCGGTGTCAAGGAGATGAGGTTCTCGGTATTTGCATCAGCTTCGGCTAACATTGTATTATCTTCAGTATTAGCCAAGGGATTCTCTTTGTATTAACTTAAGCGTTGGCCTGCAGAGGCTCTCAGTATTAGCTTCAGTATCTGCTAATGAAGGCTCTCTGTATTAGTTTTGGAATTGGCTAGCCGCTCTTTGTGTTAGCTTTAGTATCAGCTAGTGGAGGCTCTTGGTATTTACTACAGCACCAGCTAACAGAGGATCTCTGTATTAAATACGGCATCACCTAGCAGAGTCTCTGGGGACTAGCTTTGGCGGCAGCTAGTGGAGGCTCAGGATATTAGCTTTGGCATTACCCATGGGTATTAGCTTCAGCATTGGCTAGTGGAGGCTCAGGGTATTAGCTTTGGCATTAACCATGGGTATTAGCTTCAGCATTGGCTAGTGGAGGCTCTGGGGATTAGCTTTGGCGTTAGCTACTGGAGGCTCTGGGTATTAGTTTTGGCATTGGAAAATCAAGGCTTCTTGTATTAGGCTATGGGTATTAGCTTCACCACTGGCCACGGCTAGAGGAGGCTCTTTGTATTTGTTTCAGCTTTGGCTAACAGTAGCTCCCTGTATCACCTTCAGTATTAGCTTCAGCATTGACTAACAGAGACTCTCAGTATAAACGCTCCTCAACTTACAAACTTTCAACTTACAAACTTTCAGACATATGAATGAAGAGGACTGTTAGTGTAAATTGTATTTGATGGGCTTTTGTTACCTTTCTGCAACATCATTTTTTTTCTGCACGTAGTATGCATACTCCCAGCATCCTAGTTCTTTGCACTTGCATATACCCTTAAAATTATGTTGTATAATGACCTACGAACATTTCAAGTTATGAACGGCCATTTGGAACATAACTCATTCGTAAGTAGAGGAGCGTCTCTATTAGTTTCAGTTTCAGCTAGCAGAAATTCTGGTATTAGCTTCAGCATCCACTACTGAAGGCTCTTGGTATGAGCTTCAGCATTGACAAATGAAGCCTCTAGGGATTAACTTCAGCATCGGCTAGTGCAGGCTCAGGGTATTAGCTTCAACATCCCCCTTGAGCCTCTGGGGATTAGCTTTGGCATGAGTTAGTGGAATCTCTGGGTATTAGCTTCAGCATCCCCCTTGAGCCTCTGGGGATTAGCTTTGGCATCAACTAGTGGAGACTCTGGGTTTTAGATTTGGCATTGTCTATGGAAATTAGCTTCAGCATCGGCTAGTGGAGTCTCTGCGTATTAGCTTCAGCATTGGCTAGTGGAAACTCTGTGGATAAACTTTGGCATCAGCTAGTGGAGACTCTGGGTATTAGCTTCAACATTGACTAGTGGAGACACTGGGCATTAGCTTTGTCGTCTGATATTGGAGGCTCTGGGCCTTAGCTTTAGCATGAACTAGCATGGATTCTAGGATTAGCTGCAGCATTGGCTGTGGGTATTAACATCAACATCAGCAGGAGGAGGCTCTCCTCTGTTAGGTGATGCTAGCAGAAGCTCTGGGTATTAGCTTCAACATGGCTAATTGGAACTCTTGGTATTATCTTCACTATTGGATAAGGGATTCGATTGGTATTAGCTTCAATTTTGGCTATCAGACACTCTGGTCTTAGTTTCAGCATACACTAATGGAGGCTCTGCTGATTAGCTTTGGCATCAGGCTAATCAAGGCTCTGGGGATTAGCTTTGGCATAAGTTAGCAGAGGAAAGGAATGCCTTGTTATTAGCTTCAGGATTGGCTAGTGGAGCCTCTCAATATTAGCTTCACAGTTGGCTAATGGAGGTTCCCAGTGTTTCTTTTAGCATTGGCTAGGAGAGATTCAGTATTTGCATCAGCTAACGGGAACTCTCAATATTCCCTTCAGCATCAGCTAAGTATACATACGAGCAGCACAATTGCGTGAAAATTTTCGTGCCATGAAAGCGACAGACCTGTTTAGCAACAGACTGTGAGAGGGCTGTAGACTACCGTGGACCAAACGACTCAAAATTACTATTAACAAAGTAACCAGAGCAATGGACTCCATTCTGTTCAGCAAGAGTGCCGCTTTTCCTGTTTATCCTGAAACCGTCGCACCATAATGACGTAAGCGTGCTCCGGCACGAATGCTGAAACTCTATGTGAGTGCAGGCCAGAGGGGTAGTGGGGAGGGGGGACAATCGTACTGGGACCCGGTTCACGGCAACCATGCACCATGCCTAGTGTGAGTACACCCTTCGCCTCAGTGTCACTTAACGATAGTTCCAGGTATTAGCTTCAGCATTGACTATTCTAGGCTCTCTACATGAACTTAAGCATCATCAAACAGAAGCTCTTCCCATTAGCTTCAGCATCAGCTAAGGCATTCTGTCGGTATTAACTTCAGTGTGCACTAGCAAAGGGGAGATCTGGGTACACACCATGAAAAGGACGGACGTTAGACTTCAATGACCGGACTGGGGAAAACATACCTAATGCAGACTGGTATACATTGGACTAATGAAAGCAACAGGAAACAGATGGTACACATGGGGCTATCACATGGGGTAGATGAGGTGCCGTGACACACGGGAGGATCGGACGAGCGGGGCACGACAACTAGCACAGTGGATATTAACCCTGGTGCTTCACACCTCCAGGGCTGTGGGTTTGAATGTCGCCTCTGCTGTGTGTGTGGAGTTTGCATGTTCGTATTATGTGGATTTCACACTGCTAGTCTGTTTTTTTTTCTACACTCCAAAGACAATTTAGCTGAGTGATATCATTTATATGTCGGTAGTGTATTATTGGGTGCATGTATCTCCCCTATGATGGCCTGGCCATCCCATCCAGTGCCCTGTGCTACTTAGATATACGTTATAGACCAGAGATTTGGCCCACCCTCAGGTTTTTTTTTATAAACAATACACTGCATTGTCAACCTTTTATTGCAAGAAAATATTTAAAATGTTTAAAACAACTGTAACTGACTGCTTTTCAGGATTTTATGGCTTGTAGTAACATTATTTAGCCACAAAGGCTGAAACTATTGGTTCTGAAGAAGACATGTCAGGTCTGCTTTAGTGCATTGACATTCACTTTGTGTTGGAATTCTATTTACTAATGTCAGAACTTGATTGGCTCTTCTCTTGATTTTCTCTTAAACTAAATGATAGCCACTTGTCTGCTTGCCCCAGATTAGTTTGTGAGAAGTTTAACCTCCTGAGACCCCACCCATTCATTTATGTCCATTGTAGTGGACATTTTATTTTTGCATATATATTTTCACTGATGTTAGGAAACATATTTATTCCTGTTGTACACTAAAAATGAAATTAAAAATAAAAATACATTTGAAAAAATCTAAATTGTAAGATGTCTTATTTTCTCCAAAGACAAATAACTTAAATTGAAGGACACTTGTTCCTTGGGTCTCGGGAGGTTAATGCTCAGGAGGTCTGCTCCTCGATTCAATCTTCTGTTGTCCTCATGTCTTGATATTTTGATTAATATTTCTTATTTGTATGCTTGTAATGGCTAGAAAGACACAGTTAACAATTGAACAGAGGGATCAAATAGATATTTTGAGTGAGGAAGGCTTCTCTCATTGCCAAATAGCCAGAAAGTTCAATGTTTTAAGCATGAAGTTACTACTGTTTATAGAGAAGAAAGGTTGACAGGAAGCAACAGTGACTGGAAACAGTCTGAGTCAAGGAAAGTGACATCAAAGGATGAAGATTATCACTTAGTTGTGATGTGCTAAAGAAATTGGAAGATGACTGTAATGGTATGATGGCTGCAATCAATGTGAAGAGGGAAACCAGTAACTCTTAATACAGTCAAGTAAAGACTAAGAACAGATGGACTGAATGGATGAGTTGCTTCCAGAAAAGCTTTATTCATGGTGTTAAGAAAGAGAGACTAGTATAAGCTAAATAACACAAACACTGGAGTATTCATGACTGTGAGCGGGTCTTGTGGACGGACGAAACTCCATCCATAGGACAAGTTAGACCAACAAGATTAAAATGATTGTTTATTCAATGAGACAGAACTGTTTGCCTGCTTGAAAAGATGTTGGGAGGGTTTGGACATTAGTTATTTCCAAAAATTGCTGGAAAAGGTGTTGTGAATCTGTGCTGCTGTGATAAAGGCAAGGGGTGGTTATTTTGATAAAAGTTGTACTTAGGCACTCACACTCATTAAATTAGACTTACAATGCACTGTATATATTGTTATATTGTGTTTCTAATAATTTCCTGTAATAAAATTTGGGAAAAGCAGTTAATTGTTTTTTTTTTTTTTATTGTAGGGTGGGCCCAGACTTCTGGCCTGTAGTGTAACTGACCAAGCAGCCTAATTGAGCAGCCTTGAAGAAGACCCGAAGGTCATCAGTGCTAGGTAAAAATATCCATGAGACCCCATCACTAGCAAGCCAAAATATTTATTATGCCATTTCCCTACATATTAATGGAATGCCATTTATACACAAATTTTCTGGTTACTTTGGGTATCCATAGCGTCCAGCATCTCAAATCATAACAAACATTCTATAGAGTCATAACCAGTATTTTATGGAATTTAAAGCATAACAGCTGACACCCTGATCAACACCTGTTTTCAGACCAAGAGGATCGGGAGCACGGGAAAAAAGAAGACTCCTGAGTGCAGCCGTTCTCCCCAATCTTCAGCCCTTCACCCCAAAACCTCTCATAAACCCAGCCTTGGAGGCTCTTTGAGGATCCATGGACAGAGTGTGGAAAAGCACCAGACAATATACCACCGTGTCATGGAACCAAAGCTACTCTATCCATCTGGCCGGGCTCGACCCTACTCGATTTGGGGCAAAGGGTAAAGCAGCACCTGTGGGTGGCAGTCTCTTACCCAAAGAGACATGCACCCGGCATGTGAGCTGTTTGAACTTCTGCCCTCTGGTAAACGTTACCAAAGTATGCACTGCAGAACAAGCAGATTTAATAAGAGCTTCTTCCCCCAGGCCATCAGAATACTAAACGCTAATGTACATAAGTTCATGTGAAACCCTAACTCTCTCTTACTCACTGTGCACTTTATTATCTCAATAGGTATTAAGTTTACATTTTATTTATATAGTGCAATAATATAATCACTGTGAATACTGTATGTACATTGTGCAATAATACAATCACTGTGAAACGATGTGCAATATTTTTATTTTTCTCTTCATCATAATCAGCACTGGCTGGTTCTACATTTCTGTATATGTATATTGTTTTGTGTATTTAGTGTCTGTCTTATGTTGCCTTATGCTTGTCTTACAGAATCTTATTTCTGTGTACAAAGTGAAATTTTGTTGTAAACTCTGTATGTTGTCTCAGTGCTCTTGTCCTTTTACGTATGTACATTGAGCCTGGAGATTCAGCTATGCATCCGTTATTGTATGGTGTGAATGACAATAAAGTTCACTTACTTACTTATTTACCAAACTAACTGAATTGGCTGGACCAAAAGAGGCAATTGGAATCAAAGAGACTTGTCAAACCAGGGCAGAAGGCTTACCACCCTCTTATCGAGGTGGATATCAGCGACGAGCCCCAGCCAAGGAGCCTCTATTGAAGAGAATGAGACATTAGGTCCTGCTCCATTTATATAGTGTAAATAAATATAGGCACACAGTTATAAAAAGAACTTGTGTGTTCAACTACGTCTAACTTCATCAGGCACCTCAAAACGCACAGTAGGCGGAGCCTGCATGTTTATTATAGCTAAAAGCGGCCCTGGGGACCAGATTGTTTATCCATTATAAATGAAATTCCGTTATATGCAAGTCCGCTATATCCGATGCTTTTTCTGCATGTTGACACACAGTGGACCTCATCCATTATAGACGATATTCCATTATAAGCAAGTCCACTATAACAGGATTTTACTTTAGTCTATATTTGTAAATAAATCTATGTGTATACTTCTAAAATGAATTTAGTGTGCTTGCTGTGTTCATATTTATAAGATCAGAGTTTTAAATGAACTAATTTCAGTCATCCCCGCACAGATGTCATTAAGTGTAACTACTGCTCGACACATTTGTAAAATACCACATTTTACAGATGCAGCAGTCTTCTTGGAACTAGCTCTAACCATGCTTTTACATATTTGAGGCAAAAGAAATTTGTCGGCTATACGTTAAACTTTATGTAAAGCTTTGAGAACAAATATTGATCTGCATTACAATTGTTTTCTTATTGCTCTAACTTTTCTCTATTGTCGTGCGCATGTTTGCCCGTGTCTTGTTTGTACTCTGTCCAATTTTCTCGTATATTTAGTTTGTGTAAATCTTACAATTCAGCGTCTGACAACCTTGTGTTTCCTGTGTCTAAATGGTTTGGTGCTCATTGCGTGCCTGGTATAGTCCTTTTAAGGACTGCGAATAAAGAGGGTGTTCTCCCTGGCAAGGAAGTCTCTGTGTCTTCCTCTGCTCCTGCGATGCCTTGGTCCGCGCTGACGCCACACTGGTGTCAGAAGTGGGATCCTGGAAGTGAATCCTTTGGTGTGGCTGGCGCGGGCACTTATCACCATTGTCCAGCAAGCCTGCTCCAGCTTGCCTGCTCTGTTGGAACAGGAAGAGGCGTGCTGCAGCTGGGAGGCCCAGCTCACTAAAGAACATGGCGAGCTTGATGAGCAGTGGGAGCAGGACCGTCAGACCTGGAGCGGCTGCTGCACTGTGAGCTGGCCAGCTGGGAGCAAGAGCGCAACTGCCAGGCATGCCTGGTCGAGTCAGTGGAGGCAGCATTACCAGGCCACGAGATGGCGCTGTTCAGCCAGGAGGTGTGTTGCGACTTGGAGGCCCAGGTAGCCCAGGTGCGAGCACAGCAGGAGCTGTTATGCAGGCCGCCTGGTCCTGCAAGCAGGAAGCCCCGCGGCAGGACCAGCCTGCCCCACACCACCTGGGCCCTCCTAAGTGGGGTAAGAAGAAGGGTCGGGGTCAGGAGTTGGCCTCACTGCTGGAAGTCTCCAGCAGCCCCTTACGCTGGCTTTCACCAGAGAAGGTAGCCTGGCTCTGGGAGTCGCTGGGTGTGGACCCCCTGTTAGCTGTGCTAGGTCCCCTTAAGGCGCGGAAGAAGGGTCGGCGTTCAGGGGGGATCTGACACGCCAGCACCGGCCAATAGCTAGCCACGCCAGCACTCTGAGCTTCCTGCCCCTGGCATCGGAGGTGACGCACCCCCAGCTGCCAGCAGAAGCCTGGGACTCACATCAGAACTGAGGGGGGGACTGGGGGCGGTGGTCACCGGGATGGTCTACCTCTGAGGAGGGAGTAATGTAGCACTAGCGGTCTGCATGTCCCAGCATGCCCCGCATGTAATTGTAAATAGCCATTGTTGTGTTGTTGTTAATGTTAATGATAGGCCGAATTGCATCCTCTCGTTTGTATAGTTCTTTTATTCTTATGTTAATGGTTACATTTTCCTACTGTCATGCATGTATTTGCCCCTGTATTGTGTGAACCCTGTCCGATCCTCGCTTATATTTAGTTTGTAAATCTCCCGCTGTGTGTGCATCTTACAGTTCAGCGTCTGACAACCTTCTGTTTCCTGTGTATAATTGGTTCAGTGCTTGTTGGGTGCCTGGTGTAGGACTGCGAATAAAGAGGGTGTTCTCCCTGGCAAGAAAATCTCTGTGTCTTCCATTAGGTTATGCATCGTAAATACCTCTTCGTCGCTGGAGTGCTTCTCAGGAACTTCATTTATGTGATGTGCCGACTGCTTTTTATCTTTTCAGCACTGCTTCTGCTTCCCTCCCTCGGCAAGCTGTAAGTCTTCTACAGGAGGAGCAGACCTGCACATTTTTTTTCACATGCCCCTTTTTCCCACAACTATGGAACTTCACAGTTATGAAATGACAGTCCCAAGCCCATCGCCACTCTCGTTCTCGAATTAAACTTAAACCATTGGACTATTTCGTTGGGTTTAGGGGCTTGTAATATGTCTGAAGCAGCTCCATCTACTCGCCATAAGTTTTGCCTTTCTGCCGTGTCTTTCTTTGCTCCCATGATGCCTTGGTCCGCCTGATGCCACAGTATAGTTAACTATGTATGTGGGTGAAGAAAAGAAAAGAACGTTTTGGGAGCATGGGAGAATCACTGTGATGTTTACGGTGTGTGGTGATGAGTAAAGAGGGAAGGTCTACGTTGCTGTCCGTGTGTCCTTATTGAGAGGATCCTACACATTGGCAATGAGGGAACTAGCGAGTGCATAAGTTGCTTTAAAGTGCTCTCAATAGCACACATCCCCGGCAACTCTTCATAGAAAATTAAACCAGCACGAACCACGTAATGGCGGCGTCTAAGGTAGGGATGCTCACTCCATTTGATAGTCAGAGAAAGACCTTGGGAGGAGTATTGTGAAGTAATGGATCACCTAATGACCTAATGCGAAACTTTCTGAGCCCAGACAAGCCGGGTGACAAAACTTATGGCGAGTTGATACATCACAACACCCTAAACCCTGCGAAATAGTCCACTGATGATGGAGGACTTACCCTTGGTGTCGACGGACGAAGTCAGCAGATGGACAGGTAAAGACCCTGTATTGTCTTGGGTTAGATGTTTCAGCTGTGAGAAATAGCAAGTTAAGCGTGCAGGAGGGTGTATATTATGGAGGTCATGTGTGATTGTCTTGAGCATAAGGCATTGCTACAGTAATTGCATTACGGGCACACAGGCATTTCCCAGATGAAAGCATTAGCGTGACATTGAAGCTCTAGGGAAAGGAAGTCGTACATCCCAAGAACACTGGAATGTACCAGCAACAGCTCCACTCCAGCCCTGGGAGTAGCCAAGGAAACCTTAGCAGAGACTGAATATTGACTATGCAGGACCATTTATGGGTCACGTTTTTGATTCTGATTGATGCCTATTCGTAGTGGATGAATGTTTATCCAGTAACTTCAGCCATCACTGATTGTTTTAAGAAGAGTTTTTGCAGCCAAGGGTTACCAGAGATGATCGTGTGAGACAATGGCTCATGTTTAGTCAGTATGGAGTTCATGCGAAAAAACGGCATCACCTCAGCTTCATATCATGTTTCTTCAAATGGCTGCGTCAAGTGAGCAGTACAGACTTTTAAGTCTTTGATGAAAAAGGTGGAAGAAGGAAGCCTAACAAATAAAGTGTCGAGAGTGCTGTTTAACTACTGCATTATTCCACAATCTACCATGGGGTTGTCTCCTGTCGAAATGCTGCAGGGTAGAAGGTTACAATCAACACTAGACCATGTGCACCCTGATCTGTGGGCAAGGGTAGAACAGAAGCAGAGCACCCAAAAGAAACTTCATGACAAGCGCTAGGGCAAAGTTTCTAGGTGGGAGATGCAGTGATCGCAAGGAACATCAGCTATGGCTCTAAGTGGATCCCTGTGGCCTGTACTATGAAGCAGGGTTACTGGCCTATCGGGGTACCTTGTCAGATTTAAGGTACCACAGTTTAAATGGACCAGTCTCATACAAGATCATATTAAGAGATGATAATGTCGTAAGTAGACATATACAGTAGATCAAATTCTGGTGAGATCAGTAGATGAGGACCTTATGTTTGAGGCTTGGGCAATGCCCGAGAGCACTGCTGCAGGGAAGCATGGAGGTGTTTTGGAGGGTGAAACACAAGAAGCAGCGAGACCATCAGAGGCAGACACGGAGGCACCAGATTCACCCAAGCAGTCACGAGAAAGTGTGTCGCCTATAAGACATTCACAATGCACAGTATCAGAACCAAGTCATTTAAAGGATTTTGTATATTAAAAGAAAAAAATAAAACATTTCGGTTGTGATTTTTTTTTTTTTTTTGAGGTGAGTGAAATAATTCCTAGTAAATGGAGTGTATTGCTACAGATGCTCTGTAGGTGTTAACAGATTCTGAAGGGTGAAGAAAACAAAAGAACGTTTTGGGGGCACAGGAGAATCACTGTAATGTTTACGATGTGTGGTGCTCAGTAAAGAGGCAAGGTCTACATGACTGTCCGTGTTTCCTTGCTGAGAGGATATAACAGGAGCCTATGTCATGAAGCCGGATCTCTTGCCTAGTCAGTTAGCTTTTAGGCTTAGTAGCATTAACTAGCATTCCAGTACCTCAGTGCTGGTTTATTTCTCAGCGGGATAATTCACCACGGTAACTCGTGCTACACACTTTCAAACGGTGCTTGGGCTAATTAAAGAGGAATTGTTGGTAAATTTCCTGAGGAAACAAACAAGATTTTCCCAAACTCTCAAAATGACTTTTCTACGAGTTAGCTGCAGTGCTTTTAGTGGGGAAAACATATGTTGGTACTCCCCTTGTTATTCAGTCCCAGCAGATATTGAGAGGTGCCAGTGTTTTCATCATCTTTTGTGACCTTCACAATGTGTGACTCCAGTGGGGATGTTTCACAAGGTTCCTGTTTACGTGCACAAGCCCTCTGTGCATTTCACATACCTTTTTCATTTAATGTACCACAGTTAACTGAACTTTTTCTAGGCACCAGACACTTTCAAGGCAGCAGCATTCCCATTTTCTATTCTGTCCTCTAATTTGTATTGTTTAGTGTTGTGTCAAGGAGCATGATAGGAAATAACTTTTCTGCATGTTCTCTCAAAATCAACATTCACTAATTATATGTTGGAAAAATGGGTAGTTCTGAGTAGTTTTACAGCATGGGCTGTAAAACTTAGCTGATGTAGCGACTATTTTCCACGATTGCTCACTTTTATTTTTGATTTATATATTTCAAAGGGGATGTGTGCAAGCCAAATACAACTATTGGTAAAAGATGTTTCAAATGAGATGACATTTTTTCTTCTTGATTTTGTTAACTTAATTGCTAATTGTTTTTTTGACATTTTATTTTGTGCATTTTGCGCACAGGGCCCGTGCGCATGAAGATGGACCTTTCATTCATTCCCTATAATACAATGGAAATACGTTATCTCTAAATCAAGTGGTGTGTGTTGTCTTCCATAGCCCATTGCAAAACATGCTTTATTGAACATATCTATCTCATTTTACTGTATATGGTTGGCAACTCACGCATTTGACGTGATACGCTTTCAGACTCTCATGCTTAAGCAAAAAAATCTTATGGCAAATCTGTATTATTCGATTTTAAACCTAAAATTGGCTACATAAAAGGTGTTGCAAACCTTACAGACTATTTAAAATGTAATAAAACTGTTACATGCATGTAAACGCTTCGCCATGTGTGTGCTGACATATCTAAAATTTAAAATCTCATGCAAGCCAGCTGACCGACGCTGACAACGCTGTTTTTGAGTGTAAGGAAGAAGCCAGGGTAAGGAAGAGGCCATAAGCCATTGCAGAT
The DNA here is from genome assembly GCA_026784285.1 of Stomatorhinus walkeri. Classification (NCBI taxonomy): domain Eukaryota; kingdom Metazoa; phylum Chordata; class Actinopteri; order Osteoglossiformes; family Mormyridae; genus Stomatorhinus; species Stomatorhinus walkeri. The sequence goes on along the minus strand of JAODUD010000001.1, from coordinate 51,115,236 downwards.
AATCTGCGGCTACATGGGTTAAGGCGTATTTTAAGAGAGAATAGCCAATATCGTAAGTGGCGTAATATGGGAAAAATGGGACTATAGCTTTGGAATATCAACGCATATGCCACCAAATAGAACATGTTCTCCTTTACGTTATCCTCTAACAGTGATGTTATTATTAGCATTGACATTGATGTATTGGGTTCTTGAAGCTGCGCCCGCAAACCAGCCGCGAAGTGTGCTCCCGTTCCTACGTTCCTATTCGGCTGAACTCCTATCGGTGAATTAGCTAATATCTCACCTCAGACGCAATCTATACCAAGTGGCTTGGGCTAAATGAGCAAGTCTGTAAATGGAAATACGTTACAAACTCATAGATAATAAAACTACATAAATATTGCTTGGTTTAATATTTAATGAGGAGAAAGCCAAGAATATAAAACTGCCAACACAAAGGAGCAGAAATAATATCTAGAATAAATAATTAAGCAAATATCATTATTAATTCATGTTTTCCCTTCTTGTCTGCGGCCGTTTCATGTGACTCCATCTTTACTTTGATAGTCCCTTCAGAGGGAAATTGTTTTTTTTGTCTTAATTGCATGATTCTGACGACACCATTTGTTTTTCTCACATCATCATTTAACTTTCCTATGCAGGTTTTAGCTCTTATGAAGCTGCCCCCCCCACCACAGTAGAGTGCTGTGTTGTCCATACATGCCTTGAAATTAAAAAACTTAAAACCCAGGAGGGCAAATAAAATGTTTATCGATTCAGAATCCCATTGAATGAATCCAATAAACATGGCAGAAGATCTCCACATACTAAGCCTAAGGTAGTCATAGTGCCCTAGGAAGCTATTTTTATGGGAAGATAATGTGAAAACTCTTTGCCTGTCTGTTATATATGGTGTAATATATATTCAATGACAAAAAAAGTTAAGCATCCAGAAGTAATGGTCCGATTTGGATGTAATTTGGTACACATGCAGACCAATGATGGGTATGTAAATTATTCGCTTTGCAAGAACCTGGCGCGTCTAGTCGTCAGACACAGAGGACGCCTCGTAGATGAATTACACAGCATTATTAGCACTTTACAGAGTTTCATAGGCCTAGGTCGCATTGTGGGTTTGCATGAGGCCGGGTGGTCATATCATGCAATTGCCCAGGAAGTGGAGCATACAGATGTCACAGTCACCTGAGGTTGAAACCAATGGTTACATATGGGCACCCACACATATCGTGAAGACAGGCCACACCAAGTAAGGATCGTCATATTGTGCCCGACTCATTACAGAATCCTATGACATCTGTGGCAGGCATCCAGACACAGGTGCTGGACTCTCTGTAACACCCTGTGTCATCCCGCACTGTGTGTGTGACATCAGCCAGACTATGGGTTCATCGTCCCATGCGTAGGCTGCCATTAACATCAGCGCTGAGACGGCTGTGTTTGGAGTGGTGCCATAACATCAGGTATGGACTGATGACAAGTGGCATTGTATCATGTTCAGCGATGAATCTCATTACCATGGATAACCGTTGTGTCATGTATAGTGGTGCCTAGGGGAGAGGACCAATCCTGTCGATATTGTGAAGAGACACACCAACATTATTCCTGGCATCATGGTGTGGGGCGCCATAGGGTATGACTTCAGGTTAACTCTGGTAATGATTCGGGGGACCCCGACGGCATAGCTGTATGTTAGTGACACCCTGCACCCGCATGTCTTACCCTCCTGAGACAGCACCCTGGTACAATATTTCAACAAAACAGTGCCTGTCTACACATGGCATGTATGTCTATGGACTGCCTGTGTCATGTTGAGGTACTCCCCTGACCAGCCAGGCCCCCTGATCTTTACCAATCAAACTTGTGTGGGATCAGCTCGGACATCAACTCAGACCCAATCCCAATCTGCAGGATCTCGAGGACCAGTTTCAACAGCTGTGGGCCAACTTTCCACAGGAGAAGATACAACGGATGTACAACTCCCTACAGCACTATATTACCCCATGTGTCCTGGCCTGCAGGGCAAGGGTTGCGTACATTGTCACATGACCTTTCATGATATTTAGATTCATTTCCACCACTCCATCTGAATGCTTAACCTTTTTGTCAGTGAGTGTAATATTCTAGAAAGGAATGCAGCATTGGTATACTGAAGGAAATGAGGTAATGTAAAAAGAAAAATTGCAGGTATCTTAGGTGAGTTAATGGCAGAAATTCTGCAAAGTGGTATTCAACTGTCAACTAATCACCACCTGGTGATGAGTTGGCTCTGGTGGTGGGGTCAGACCTGGTAGGCCCATAGTGCATAGTGAGGGTCTGCTGGGAACATCTGGCAGAGGCTCCTGTTCGCTGGAGCTTTAATTCATACCTCCGGCAGAATTCCAACTGCATACCAGCAGAGGTTGGGAACATTGAGTCTGAATGGACACTGTTCCGGACCTCCATTGTGGAAGCAGCCATACAGAGCTGTGGCTTAAGGGTGGTTGGTGCCAGTCGTGGCAGTAATCCCCGTACCCGATGGTGGACACGAGAGGTGAGGGGGACTGTCAAACTGAAGAAGGAGGCTTACCAGGAATTATTAGCCTGGGGGTCTCCGGAGGCAGCTGATGGGTACTGGCAGGCCAGGTGGAACACGGCTCGGGCGGTCACAGAAGCAAAATCCGGGCATGGGAGGAATTTGGTGAGGCCATGGAAAGAGACTTTCAGTTGGCCTCAGAAAGGTTCTGGCAAACCATCCAGAATATCAGGCAGGGGAAGCAGCTCCTGGTTCCTACTATTTATAGTGGGGAGGGGGTGCTGTTGACCTTACCTGGGGATATCACCCGGAGGTGGAAGGAATACTTTGATGACCTCCTCAACCCTGCCTCAGATACATCTACGTACACTGCCTTTGAGACATCTGAGGGCACAGAGCGCGAGGGTGCTGGGGGGGAGGGGGGCTTGCCCATCACTGGGGCTGAGGTGGTCAGGGTGGTTAAAGACCTACGTGGAGGCTGGGCCCCGGGGGTGGACGAGATCCGCCCGGAGTACCTGAGGGCTCTGGATGTTGTGGGGCTGTCGTGCCTGACACGCCTTCTCAACAGTGCGTGGAGGTCAGGGACAGTGCTGCTGGATTAGCAGATCGGGGTGGTGGTCCCCTTATTTCAGAAGGGGGACTGGAGGGTGTGTTCTAACTACAGGGGGATCACAATTCTCAGCCTTCCTGGGAAAGTCTATTCCGGGGTACTGGAGAGGAGGGTGAGATCGATAGTTAAATCTCGGATTCAGGAGGAACAATGCAGTTTTTGTCCTGGCAATGGAACACTGGACAAGCTTTACACTCTTGCAAGGGTACTGGAGGGGGCCTGGGAGTTGCCTATCCAGTCTACATGTGTTTTGTGGATTTGGAAGGCTTACGACCAGGTTCCCTGAGGTGCTCTGTGGGGGGTGCTTCGGGAGTATAGGGTCCACTGTTATGGGCGATTCGGTCCCCGTATGAACGGAGCAGAAGATTAGTCCACATTGCAGGGAATAAGTCAAACGTGTTCCCAGTGCGGGTTGTGCTCCGCCAGGGCTGCCCTTTGTAACCGGTCCTCTTTATAATATTTATGGATAGGATTTCTAGGCACTGCCAGGGTGTTGAAGGTGTCCAGTTTGGTGGCGTCAGGATTGCCTCACTGCTTTTTGCAGATGATGTCATCCTGTTAGCTTCATCTGCCTGGGATCTCTAGTGTGCTCTGGGGCATTTTGCAGCCGAGTGCGAAGTGGCGGGCATGAGGATTAGCAGCTCCAAGTCCGAGACCACGGTTCTCAGCCAGAAACAGGTGGATTGCCCTCTTCAGGTCAGGGAAGACGTACCGCCTTAAGTGGAGGAGTTCAAGTATCTCGGGGTTTTGTTTATGAGTGAGTGTAGGCGAGATAGACGAATTGGAGCGGCGTCTACAGTTTTGTAGGCGCTTAACCAGTTCGTCGTAGCTAAGAAAGAACTGAGCTGAAAAGCAAAGCTCTCGATCTATTGGTCCATCTTCGTCCTTACCCTCACCTATGATCATGAGCTATGGGTAATGACCAAAAAGATGATATCGTGAATACAGGCGGCCGAAATGAGGTTCCTCCGCAGGGTGTTTGGGCTCTGCCTTAGGGATATGGTGAGAAGTTTGGATATCCGGGAGGGTCTCAGAGTAGAACCGTCGCTTCTTCACGTCGAAAGGACCAGTTGAGGTGGTTAGGACACCTGGTGCGGATGCCTCCTGGGCGGCTACCTGGAGAGGTTTTCCGTGCATGTCCTACAGGGAGGAGGCCCCGGGACAGACCCAGGACTCGTTGGAGGGATTATATCTCTCAGCTGGTCTGGGAACGTCTCATCCTCCTCCCCGAGAAGCTGGTAGAGGTAGCTGGGGAGGTGGAAATCTGGGTATCTCTCCGGAAGCTGCTACCCCCACGACCCAAACCCCGGACAAGAGGCAAATAATGGATGGATGAATGGTATTCTGAGCTTTCCACAGAAAACAGTGTCCTCTGGGGCAGGCAGTGTAAATATAATGTTGGTATGGGTGAACAAACCAAATGGCCCAAAGCAGGGCAGGTATTCTTACAAAAAGGTTTCCATTTACTAAACAACAACTTTACGTACTTTGTTCACACAGGCTTTTATTTTCATGTATAATGAGCTTTCACAGTGCACATGAGAATACAGAGCAAAGCTTTCAATTAGTGGCACACACAGAGCTAATTACAGATAACTTTTTGAGGTGAATGTGTTTTCAAAACAAGAATGAAAACCAATACAAGCTAAACTCATTGTAATCGTTCTTTGAAGAAATAATAATAGGGAGAGACATCACTGGAAAGATGTGGAAATGCTAACAGCTTATCAGCAACAGGCAAAAGGGGGACTTACTGTGGGGAAATGAGAGAACATGTGGTCTCCTGAGAGATGCACGTAGCAGGCCAACTTATTTATGTGTCTCCAGACTCATTTGATGATATCTTTAAATAGTTCGCAAATATGAAAATGATAGTTTAGCTTGGCGTACACTGAAGCATGAGTTGGCATTCTTCCTCTTCTTGAGTCTCACAAGGATGCATTGAACAGTGTTTCTGGGCAAAATGTCCAATTAACCTAAATATAGAGTGTTTAATGGAAATCACATTTTGCTGTATATGGTTCACCACATATGGGTTTGCAAGAAAACAAGGTCTTAGAACTGAGAGTATACCATATTTTCTTTAGTCAGCTATTATGAAACCTTTATGCAGTATAGATATTACTGTAAAATCAGGCGCCTTACATAAAGCATGCTTTTTTGGTTCACTCATCTTGGTTTTCCAGAATTCAATTGACTGTATATAACAGTTCTGAAAAGCCAATTACCTCTGCTTCTCTTCTTCACATTTTGCTTTTATTGTTTTTATGCTATGTCTTTCTCAGAGTGGTGAGTTTATGAGTATGTGTTATCGTTTTTCCAAAGGGGATTTACCGCTAGCTCTTAATATTGTGTGACTTAATGAGTGCCTTCCTGGGGCTGGCTTACACCTTTATGCAATATCACATTTTCTGATGGGTAATCCACAAACGCAGGCAGGATCAGGTATCTAATTTTGCTTGCATTAGCCTTATCAGGTCTGGTCTTTTAGCTGTGACCTGTCAGTGCCACAGGTAATAACTGTTGCCAGAGCAGTGAGGAGCAATATGTGTGTTTGTGCGTATGAGCGTTTGATGATTGTTTCTGATTCATATATCACCATGTCTGTTCTTTACCTCTGTTGTCCTCCCCCTTCTTGCCAGTCCTCTCTTCCATCCATCCATCCATCCTTTATTCCATCCATCTATCCATCCGTTCGGTGTCCTGGTGTTTTCATCTATAGATTTCTATAGATTTCCCAATAAGTGGGAATGTCATGATACCTTATTGAGTTTGATTACTTGATCACCTTGATTGATTTATTGATTAATAATGCATTGTATTTGCACACAAGCTCCTCTCATTCATTAAAATCATTTCCTGCATCTTCAGTCTGATCTCCTCCACTTTCCCAGCATTCCATAAATGAATAGAGACTATCTGGTGGAGAGCCCAGAGCTGAATTTATTTAAAGCATCTCCAACATGGCCTTCTCCACTATGAAAGCTCTGTCTCTGCCATATAAAATCTCTCTATGTCTGTCCAGCTGTCAGCCAACCAGCTAGACCTAGTAATTATCACATATCTCTTTTTAATTATTATTTTTGTCACTTCCAATGCAATGACATTGATGTTTACCTGATCAGGGTTATGGAGAACAGTTAATAGAGTCATTCTCATTATCCCTATTTATATGATTACCGAGTAGTCTGTTTTAATAAAGACAAGAATGTCTGAATCTCTTCTTTGGATCTAATGGTTTTCATTGCTGTCTATAGCCATCGCTCAGGCCTGCCAAGGTGTCAGAAGGAAGCTATGATGCATATTGATCCACCTCATACATGCTGCAGTGCTTGGGTTCAGTTATAGTGAGAGAAACATCGTTGATTCCCGTTGGTTAGCCAACATGAATTCCAGGGCCAGATGTAATCCGTCCGACGAAATTGTCAAGGTGACAAAACAGGATTGAGTATTCTCTTTGCACGACCAAATGTGGGAAGATCCGTTTTCTGACAGAACAAACATCTGTTATTTAAATTTAACAGAGTGATTCCTGTTTTGGGCCACATATTCATGTCCTCGTGTTTAACTGGCTCTTATTATTTTGTAAAATTAGACAAATCTTTATAACAAACCTATTTTATTGTGTGTTTAGTTGTTTTCTATTGCTCTAACAAAGATAAATTACTATTTTTAATTTTTTTTACATCTCTTGAAAGCACAATTTCTCTGGAATATGCGCTCATTTTAGAATGTCCAAAATGCAATGTATTCAAATTCCTCAGTAAGTATAAACTATGAAATTATAAAAACAAAAACTTATTCTTTATTATTTTAATAGATTAGGGTTTTGTCACGCCCACAGGGGCGGGAACGAACAGGTGTCTCCTCTAATTCGCCACCTGTTATAAGCGATCCTGCAGATCTCCCCATTGCGAAGTATTGCGCTGATGTATAGAAGCCGTACCGAGCATTCTTCTGTCTCGCGTCTCCCCGACTTCCTGTACCACTTCTATTTGCCTGTTGTGTTGTCCTTACCTCTCTCCCTTACCTCTCCAGCCCAGATCTCGTTCCTGACCTGCCTTCCCTGCCGAGCCCGGCTGTGCGTGTCTCCCCTTCCCTGTGTGTCCTCATCCCGTGCCTGCCCGTCGGACGGAAGCCCCCCCCCCCAGAAAAGACCCACGCTGACTACGACTACGACTCTTGCCTGCCGATTCATCTACACCTGCTGTCCTTGCCTTGCGCCGGGGATAGTCCCCACTCCTGGTACCGCCCTGGTCTGCTCCCCGCTCCTGCTTGCTGCTAAACCTTGTCCATCTGCTAACTCCATTAAACCTGCATTTGGCCCGCATACCTGGATCCGTGTCTCTCTGTGTGACCGAGCGTGACAGGTATACTACCTTTAGAGAAAGAAATAACCTGCTGAAACTTATTTTGTTTTCTGTAATTATATAATAATATATGTCCCTGCATTCATTTTCCACCCTGTGAGCCTCTAGTTTCTTGGCTCCCTTCATGCCATTTCCACGAAGTGACATCATTTGTTTTTTTGGCGGAAATTCAACTGCAAGACTAAAGTAAGCTTTAATTGTCACTCTCTCCTGTATTTTTCTCAATTTTATATTAGACACCGGTTTGAGGCACCCTGAAAGTTCCATCCTGTTAGTATATATTATGGGAAGTATTTATTGGAAAAAAAATATCACTCAAAGAGCTAGAGCTAAATTAGCTAGAAATATTCCATCTGTCATGCTCCGTCCGTCCGAGCCCCATGTGTGCCAGGCCCCCTCGCTCCCCGTGTTCAATCCCTGATGGAAACCACCTGTCGTTCATTCGTCTGATTGTGATCATGAGTTTCCTGTTAGTTTCCTGTCAGTCTTTTGTATTTAGTCCGCGTCTGAGTTAGTCTCCCTAGTTCTGTCATTGTGATGTTTAGTGGCGTCTACCCTGTGTGCCCGGCAATAAACCCCCTTTTACTTGGATATTCCTGCCTGCATCCAGGCACGCTTTAACCGCAAGCGTGACAGAATGACTGATCTCCCCAGAAGAGTACCGCGGCAAGCCGGCTTGGATAGGATCAGCTTGCTGCAAGAGGTGACTTGCCTGCTCCACCAGCCCGGGGTCAGGGAGGAGCCTGTTGCTTGTAAAATGGGGCAGAAAATTGAAAGACTTTTGTTTCAGGTGTCACCGTTCGGAGAGGCGTACCATCTCCGGACGGTGGAAGAGGTGCTGCAGCAGTTGCGGCAGCGGATCGCCCAGCACGGAGCCCCGCTGTACGATCAACCAGAGGCTGACACGCCTCTGTCTGCACAAGTCAGGCGGAAGAAAAGGCGTAAGGGGAATAAGTCGGAGGACGAGGGTCCTCTGGCCATACGCGTCGGCCAAGTGTTCCTGGGTCCGGCGCGGCTCCCGGCTGAAGTGGAGGAAGGGCTTCCCCCGCTTCGGAGCGCGACCGCGACAAGTCCGCTCTGCCGGCATTGCCAGCTGCGACGCCTGTCAGCTCCCCTGCCTCGTCATCCTGCCCGCCTGCTGCGTTGTCTGCCAGGTGGAAGGATAAGGCAAAACCTCCCCACTCGCCACCCGCAGAGCCGACGCCCGCTTGCACGCCTGCAGAGCCGACGCCCGCTTGCACGCCTGCAGAGCCGATGCCCGCTTGCACGCACGCTGAGCTGACGCCCACTTGCACGCCCACAGAGCCGACGCCCGCTGCCCCGTCCTGTTAGGTTCCAACCTGTTAGGCTATGTATGGGATATGCAGCCTACTCAGTAGAAATTGTACAAGAATATTTATTATTTTCATTAAAATGACTTGTACATTTATTATTTGAGTATATTTCTTGTGTATGATAATGAATAATAATGACAATCAAAAAAAACTAATATTAATATTTATTATTATTTTAATTTCATGAGTGTATTTCTTATTTATGTTACTACAGTGGTATCATTATTATATTATTATTAGTTGTAGTTATTTTTGTTGTGAATCTGAATCTACTTCTTAAGAGGCCTACTCAGTTCCACCCTGTTAGGCAATGATTTAAAAAAAATATTCTAATCACAACAGTAAGTGTTTGGTATATTTGTATATTGTTTTGTTAAATGAGGTACATATTCATCTACATATACTTTTATTTCTAATTAATAAAATCCCTCATACAAAACAAAATGGGGACAAAAAATGCATAGATTCCATTATTCTGACATTGTACTCTTCATAAAATTATAACTCTTAATACTACGGGAATTAAACTTTTATCATAGCAAAAGGGACACCTTGTATCCCAGAACAGTTCAGTATTGTTAGACTTGTACATTATTTAAACTCATTGTGATTACCATGTACATGTCCCTAACAGGGTGGAAAACGTCTGGTGAAACATATGTGGTGGCCTAGGGTGGAAGACCCCTCCGCAACTCCACCTTTACAATTTTTGCCAATAGACACCCTTTAGGACCTCCGTTGCCACGACACAGAAGAAACCCATCTCAGTTTCACTAAATACACAATTTTATTTGGGGAATTACAGCTCATTCCTGAACTGTCACCAACACTCCCTCCCGGGGACAAGTCCCACCCACCAGACATGGAAAAGCAAGCACACGTGTTCTAATTTCAACCACCACACAGGTCCTCCACAGCAACTAGTAAACAGCCCACTCAGCACCGCAAACCTTCGACACACTAAGTGACCTTAAGGAACTAGTGGACGGGCACTCCTCCCTAGGTGGGGAGTAATCAGATGAGACTGGGCCCCACAAACTAGATATTTTTAAATAAAAGGGGAAAATCAGTCCGGGCCACGGCTACCCATCGTGGCCCCCAAAAATAATAAATCAAAATACACCCTGAATCCTCATCTATTGACCACCCCAGGCAGTGTCCACATGGTCCGAGCTACTACCAGGGCCGCAACTCAGTCACGCAAAATCCAGGCCCCGATTGCACTGTGCGGAGTCGTCCTGCTCAATGTTCTTGCCCAACTTCCACAGATGAGCCCACAACGCCATTCTCGCCGTTGCTCTGGCCTGCTCCACGTCCTCCAGCTCCAGCCTGTCCTCCTAGACTTCAACGCTGTATGAAAGCAGAAGGCGGCTCAGACATCCCCCCAGCCCCGAAAGTCAACCTGCCAGGGTCTGCCACACCCACTCAATCAAGCTTAGGTACTTCCCTTTAAGCAGAATTGGGGGCGCTGAACATTCTGACCATATCTCTTTCTCCTGCGTTGTCCTTCTTGCCAGCTCCCCACTTGGGCCACCTTCACCACTGTCCACACCGATGGAGGGGCGCAGAGTGTCCAGGTCTAGTCATCCTTGTCCACTCGGCGTTTCCTTCTGGCCACTGTCTCCTTCACTCCTCTGCAAGGCAGTGGCATCCCAACACACCCATACAGACAAGCACCAGATGGCCGCCTGCTCTGGAGTAGTGATACCTGCGCTTTGGAAACCTGGCGCCAGGCCCACTCGCCTTTCAGTCCAGCGTACTCACCACCCAGCGTAACACAGCCAGCAAATAGTGCACAAAAGCAGGATCTCAGTCCACAGTTTCCCCGTCAAACAAAAAAACTCTTGCCAAACACTGGCGGCCATCTTAAATACTCCAAGGCCCGCCCCTTCCCCTGTCCATCACTCTGCCCCAACCAATCACGACCCGGGGCATGCTACAAGGCCATGTATAGCTGTCCATGACACTGCCTGGGTGAAATGCAAAGAAAGAAACACGCACGCCTCGCAAGACAAAAAAACCCAAAATAACAATTCCTTCCCCTCCTAACCATGAGGACACGACGCATATATAAAAAACATCCCACAATTATAATATTTTCAACCCCTGAGCTTGGCAGACATGCATTCCTCATACCTAAGTATGTTATTGTCCTGACAAATACCATCATTCCAATTTTCAGAAAGCAGACAGCCAAATCTGTGGTCCAAAACAGGAATCACCCAACGATAAACTCAAATTAATGCACTCAATCGATATTATAATGCAATGTTCTATATATAGAGTAACATGTGTGACAAGTTTAGTCTGTGGCTTATTTCAACAGGCTTGTTCCCAAAGCTCGCACTGTGTGCCTAAGGCTCACTTCCATCTGTTTATGTTACTGCTCGGAGATGAAGACGTCAACTGAGAGATGAGATGAGATGAAGATGAGTCTTTCATCTCTGCAGTGTTCTTTTCTGTCACCTGACATACGTAAATGTCACTTTAGCACTTCATGTCTCTCCACATGATTTCTTAACGAAGTTCAGCGGGGAGTGAATTTGGCTGATGACTCTGGGACAGCTCAGAAATGTGCCCAATAATGCAGTAATGATTTCAGTGGTGTGTTCAGTAGTATATGGTCAGTGGTGTGTTTAGAAGTATGCTCAGTTATGTGCTAACTAGCTCTATTGTGAGCTCAGTAGTATGCTTAGTAGTGTGCTCAGTAGTCCTGACTGAACACTCACAGAGACTCTGAAGGAGACAGAGCACCATTCTTCCACTTGCTGTTAATTCCTCTCCAATTCCTCCAGAACATTTCAGAGGGGTTAGTTCCTGCCGGTTTGGAGCACTCTGAATCATTTGTAGTGTAGGACTCTGCCTTATGGGGGGGTGGGGGGGAGGCTACTTTCTTTGTCGCTCAAACGTTATGGGATGGGGTCGCTGCAGGACCACAGTGGGGGTGTCTGTGCGTGTGGCCGTGTACACTGACAGACATTCCGTTGGCAAGCGGGGGCAGCGCACGTCGAACACAACCAAGAGTGGTGCTAAGCCATAAATCCCGCACAGCAAATCCAGGGATTTGAAATCCCCATGGAGCTGCAGATCGACATCATCAAGGCGCTCTCTTTCTTGCCCTCTCTTTCTCCCTTTCTTCCTACCTTTCACAATGTGCGCATGTAAGACGTGGCGCTGCTTATATAAAGAGCTCTCTGAAGTGGGTCTCCAGAAAACACCACTGCTGTTAACCACTCTCTAATGCAAGGCTTAGAACTGCAAAACAATAGGAGAATTTGCAGATCATTAACTAAGACAGGCAGTGATTAGACAGACAGGCAGACTAACAGATAGACTGACTGACCAGACAGAAAGATAGACAAGCAGGCAGTCGAGGAGAAAGGTAGAAATAAGGCAGTTTCACATCGCCAGAACTTTTTTCTGAAACCTGAACCTTTTTCTAGAATTAGGGACTTTTGTCACGTTCACATGCACAAACTCAGCCTGATTGTAGTTCCTCAGAGGCATTACCAGGCATTTTTTAGTACCTACTCAAAATTAGGTACTTTTTGAACACAAATTATTGTGGAGGTGCTTACAGCGATAGCTTGCTGATTGGTTGACCAAAAGCACCAGCGTTAACTTGGAAGTTAGGCAGAACTGCAGAAAATAAAATGTATCAGAGCAAAAATTGAGCAGATGTGTCATGTCCTGCCCTGCTCTGCCTGACCCTTCTGTCTCCCCCCTGGTGTGGCTCTAACAAGCCACATCGGGTACTTGTTAGTCTTTCCTCTTCTTCCTGCCTTTCTGTGATTCATTCCAGCTGCCTCTCATTGAATTCCCTTGTTAATCCAGTATTTAAATGCTTCCTGGTCCGTCATTGATGTATTGTGTTCCTGTAGCCCTTGTCCTAGCCTCCTTTCTGATCCCCTGTGATCCCGTTTTGTTTTCAGTTCTGTTCAGTTCATTTAAATTAACCTCCTTTGTTTGGCCTGACTCCTGTTCCTGCATGCTCCATGCTGCCTATTGTGGTAGAAAAATTATAAATCAACCTCTCTGATAACACAGAGAGGCACTTAGAGTAAAAGTCTGGACCTCTTAGCTTGGTGAGTAAAGAAAATCTCTTTTATTCCAGCAAGTTCAGCAAAGCGCTCCCATCACACTCTGGCACTCGTTACCAAGTCACCCCCAGCCCACAGAGCAACCAGTAGATAAACCATAGCTCCCAGGACTTCTAAGTCCTGATTGGTCACGAAACAACAACAAACTAAGTTGAAACGTATAACAAACACAATTCTCCTGTTCCATTGGTTCACCTCGATATCAAGTCCACCCAATATACACAATTTAATGGAGACAGCCT
>JAODUD010000001.1:51081322-51095758 GCA_026784285.1 Stomatorhinus walkeri | reverse complement strand
CTGCCTTCGCCACCTCCCAAACTACAGAAACAAGACTACTTAGCGACTATGTTTTAATCGCAAAACACACATCTTGCAGCAGAGGACTTACCCACAGCAAAATGCAGCTCCCCAAAGGTGTACATTACACAAACCGCTCGGCCCCCAACATAACACCTCAAGGGATAAGGGATGACCACAAGTGCTCCAGTTAACCCCCTGCGCAGTCACTCCACGGCTGCCACCTTCATTGCCCGCAACAGGAACTGCTTCAGCCCCATACCTAGCCGTCCACCCACTACATATACACAACCCTAACCCTGCCCAAATGACAGGGGAACCAATTGGGTGGACAGCCCAATGTTCCCCACCTGGCTACACAAAGACAGGCCCCCTCTCTGCTGCTCACAGGAATCAGGCACCATGCAAACATATCTAGAATAGAGGTCCTTTATTCAACCCATGGAATAATTGTCTCATAGCCTATCCTATCTTGCTCTCTATGAGATACACACAGTTAGGGGAAAATCCGTGGGTCATAGCACAGGGCCAACCAACATTCGACTGCCCAGGAGCAATGGGTGTGAAGGGCTTTGCTCAGGGCCCCCAAAGTCAGCATCAGCCCTGGATTTGAATTGACTTCCTTCCAGTCATGGGTAGAGAGTCTTAACCCAGTAAGCCGCACCCAGTGTCTGGCGGCTTCTCTTATTGTCTGATGTTGTACTGCACCTGTTGGGCACCAATGAGATGCCCAGGACCCCTTTTTGTAGTTGGGTCATATACAGTAGGACCACCCACAGCCCATCTAAGACCCCCAACCATGAGACTCACTATCACACCAGCACCTCCTGCCCCCCACTGTCCTGACTGCACAATGGAGCACAGCCTTTTTATGTCATTACAGCCTGAGCATTTGATTTGATATGGATTATGCTTCCTGCTTTCTGAGGAAATGTTAACAGCTGGCCATGTATGTGTGGTATCATGGGCAGTGGTCAGCATGCGAAGTGTTTAAAGGACTAGAGGCACCTGCAATGGCAACTCCAAGAAACATGATTTTGCCTTTCTGACAACTGCTGGCGAACAGTTTAGAGAGGTCATTGAGTCATGTCAGATTAAAGTACTGCAGATTTACTTAAATGCTCATTTCAGATGTCACATGGAGAAGTTGCCATTTGTCACTGGAGATATTTCAGGCCTGATCCTAAGGAGTTTATGTGCAGAACGGACTGTGAGATATGGCATGGTGTCTGAAATGTTGCTGTGAATAATGATGCATTGAAATCAGGATGAAGGTCCCTCAAAAGGGTCATCTGGAGTAATTTCAGTATCTAGGATCCATCTGCGCGTGTTTGTGTGCATGGATGGCCCACTTTGCTGTTGCATGAGGAGAATTAAGAAGCTCCTGAGCTTTCCGATCCTGAAACCACGGTGTGATGTAGATCGTGCTGGAGCCATTGAGCAATAGCTGCCATCTGTGACACATCAGCCCCGACTGCAACCTTTCCTCCTTCCACGGTCAAGACCTATGAGTTTCATTTTTATGTTATTTAGAATATAGTCCTTCATATTTGATCATATGATATCCTCCATCCCAAGCATTATAGACCACCTCCAGTTCACCTACTGCCCAACAGCTCTACAGAGGACGCCATCTTCCGCATTCTGCACACCACCCTCAGCCACGTGGACAAGAAGTAAGGGAACTATGCGAGATTGTTGTTCATTGACTACAGTTCTGTGTTTAACACAATAGTCCCCCACAAACTTTACACCAAGCTGCAGGAGCTAGGACTGAATAGCCACCTGTGTGCCTGGGTCTTCAACTTCCTAAGAGGTAGACTACAGGTGGTGAAAGTAGGTGGCTGTGTCTCCAACAACATTACACTCAACACTCCTCAAGTATACATGCTCAGTCCTCTCCTCTATATACTCTACACTAGAGACTATGTGGCCACACGCAGCTCCAACTCCTTCGAGAAGTCCACTGACGAAGAGGCAGATAACATGACATCGTGGTACTAGGAGAACTGCCTTCAACCTGACGTCAGCAAGACCAAGCGGCTGGTGGTGGACTTCAGAAGGAGTAAGGAGCTCTCCTACTCCCCCCTCTACATCAACGGGACTGCAGTGGAGAGAGTGAGCAGCTTCAAATATCTAGGTGTACACATCACTGAGGACCTGACATGGACGGAACACATCCAGCAAGGCAAGGCAGCGTCTTTACCATCTAAGACAGCTGAAGAACTTTTGGGTTTTCTTAGGACTTTTTACTCCAGCGCTGTGGAAAATGTCCAGAGCCAGAAAATCACATATTGGTACGGAATCAGCTGTATACAGGACAGTAAGGGACTATGTAGAGTGATTCAGGCAGCAGATCCCTGCACCAAATCTTCTCTACTGTCTCTGCGGGACATTCATACCAAGAGATACTGGAGCAGAGCAACCAGGATAATCAGAGACTCGTCTCATCCCAGAAACTGTCTGTTTGAGCTGCTGAAATCAGGCAGGTGCTTTAGGAGTATTACAGCAAAAACAGAGAGATTCAGGAGGAGCTTCTATCCTCACGCCGTAAGACTCCTTAATCAGGACGTGCCACCACTGCACCCTTAGTATATATAACCCATGTAAACCCTTCCCAACTATCACCAACCTGCTGTTTTTGACAATCCATCTTTGTTGATTATATTTATGCTTATGTCACCTGCACTTTAAATATGAAGCTCTGTCGTCATATGCACATGTACAGTTTTTTAACCTTAAGATTATTTCCTATATTAGAACTCTCTAATATATTAATTCATTCTCTATATTATATACATTTTTAGTTATTGTAACATTTTAGTTTATTGTAAGATTTTTAACTTGATTTATTCTTAATTCTATTTTTGATTTGATTTGCACAGTCTAAGGGTCGTTCAGGGTACATTTCACTACGTGTTGTACTTGTATAGCCATGTATGTGACGAATAAAGTCTATAAATCTAAAAGTATAAATCTTTTATATTGTATCTTGTATACTGTATGTTGTTATTCTACATTATACCAGTTGCATTGCATGGGTAAAGATGCATAATTTGATTGTTGCCTTGCATGTAATTACTGCAGTTATATCAGAGCAGGATTCATATTTGTTGATTCATTTTGTGTTCTAATTCAATAGCACGTCTCCCTCCTAACAGAAATCAATGCAGTTTGGAAGGTTGTAATTGCATATTTTTCTGAGTAAGATGTTTTCAGACATAAACATTTATATTATCAGCTAGACCTGTTGACTTTAGTTTGGATTTCCATGCCCTGTGCAGTTAAATGATGAGATGTGGTTGGGCTACACCAATGTATTGCAGCTCATGATGAACCACACAGGTTGGCCTCCTGCTTGCTGCGCCAGATGGGCGGACAGGCTAATGGATGTGACAAAGCATCCACACGGATTTCATGCCTGTGGAAATGGAAAGAGCCCCCCTACCATAAAGTTATACACATCACATGTCATTGAAAAGTGGACTTTATTAATCAGTAAGTCGATCTTTAAATAAAAGCTATGGGAAAAAAAAATCACCATATCAATCATGTTCCAGCAGGTGGTATAATTATTAATTAAATTAAATTAAAAATGTTCACTGCTGGAAGTGTGCGGAGGAAAGTGATCAATTTTATGTGTTGGGAAAGCAGCAGTAGGTGGGCAGATTGTTGGAATTTTAATGTAATCTGTGCCCTGCATAAATAAAGCATACACTGGACATCAATTGGAAATTGATGGATGTCTGTGCTCTGATTTCCCTCTTATTCACATTATTAGATCCATGAGAAGACATCACTTCCTGTAAAAGGTAATGTGGTCATTACTGTGATCCTCCCTCCACATTGCTTTTTCTTAGGTAAAGCTTTACACTAAAACCCCTCTAATCACAGGTCAAAACTGTAGTGTTGATATTATGAAGGTCACTCCATCAGCCTCCTCATTGTGTGTAAGCCAAAGACCTCACGGTTACGCTCTCTGCTGAGATCCATTTGGCCTTAACATTATTATAGTAACACAGACAGCACTGTGATGATATTAAGAGTACTTAAATATATCCCACCCTCATCAGCAGTTTTCTTTAATATTATGCAATATCCTTCTCAAAGTATTAAAAAATAAAGCTTAAAATAGCATCCCACTTATGAATGCTCTGGGCCTGGAAACGACATAGCTGTGTTATGTACATAAGACTGAGAGGATTCGAAAGGAACTGTTTACAGATGGGATGGTTATCAGGTCCCAGTGGTGAAAGCAAAAGAGACACGTTTGATTTGAAAGCCGACTTTCTTTGCCCATCCACCACCCTTTCTCTTCAGCATAAAAGCCCCTTGTTTCTCATTAGCTCTTGGTCCCGTTGGTCTAAATATCCTGTGTGTCTTTGATGAGTTGTGTGTCCCACATGCTCACAACTGTACTGAAGGGAATTTGCCAGTGGCTAATTCCAGCGCTCTGTCAGAGGCTGCATGTCGATGAACCTGCAGAACCGCCACACTGAAAGAGTTTCTCTCTCTCTGTCGTTCTTTCAGGAATGTCACCCTGGGCCCAGTGATCTATCCCAACCAGAAGAAGTCAATAAAGTAATTGACACGCATAAAAACATAAGCAAACCATGCTTACTCTGAGGCCTCTGAGGAATTAGCTGAGTTGACTCCTTCCTGCCAGCCTGCCTCCTCTCCTCCCTGTGGTCTCTCTGCACCATCTTACCTTCTTCCACCCTCACACATGCTCATCCTTTTCCCTCATTCTCCTTCTGCAACTCAGGTCAGGAAAATTGATTCATAGAGCAAAAAGTGATTCTTTCTGATGTCAGGCTCACACAGGAGGCTTTTGAAAAGTTAATTGGCTACATAATCAGCTTACTGACGGAGAACTAGGATGAGCTTTTGGCACGTGCCTGGTGCGCTCTGTATTATAAAATTCCCTTCTATCGCATTAAAATGGACCTACATAAATGAAGCGGTCTCCATGGAAGCGTGGCTCTGTGTTTTCACTTGTGAACACTGGAATGAGCATTTGTGTGGATAAGACATATTTGGACTTGTTCCCTTTTGCTGGAGGACTTGCACATCAAAGGCAGCAGAATGAAAAATCCGGAAGTTAGGCAGATGGTGGCAATACATATTAAGGAGGCAGGGCTTAATTTTTAAGGGGCGAATAGGAGAGAAGCATCAACAGAAACATTGCTGATTGGTCCTTAGGGAGGAGAAAACTGAAAGACTAGTAGGGAGATATAAAAGTGAACGCTGGGGAAATGGATGGATGAGGTTTGTGTTATGTTTGCAACAGGTGTACACTGTCAGATAGTAAGGAGAAGACATCAATCGCTGGCCTAAATTTGGAAGAGCACAACATGGATGAGAGTCATGGCCATGCCGGCTGTCCAGAGCTTTCTCAAAAAAAAGAATATGTATGTCATATTGCAAAATAAATAATATGTATGTAATATGTATTAGCAGGTCACTAGAAAGTAGCTATCCAGCACTGGATGGATATGGGAGCTCAAATCAGTGTGTGCTTCATAATAACATTCTGTTTAGTGACCGTGAATTTGAGTGGATTTAAGTACATTTTTTAACATTAAATCAATAAAATCAGTGCTATTTTGTTCGGTTTTCTTAAACAGAAAAGGAATGACTGCAGTGAGCATTTTACACTCCTGGGATTTTGTTCTCCCTCGCAATTTTATAAATGATGGTTTTGCAACGCTTGATTTGGGTCGATTGCCATTGTTATTCATACGCACTAATGTGTTTCAAAACTCTACTTTGATGAAGTACTTTGATGTAATGAAGCAGAAAATTTTCTGGAATGGAGAATTGCTATTGACGTGTCTGCAGCTCCTTGGAAGACTGTAATTTTGTTATTTTAAACAGTAGGTACATATCTTGTGTCGAATACTCATTTTTACCTTTTTATGTTTGTTTTTCATGCATTAAAATCTGTCCACCTCAGAGAAGTCATAAAAGGAAATCATAAATGCATTTCTGTTTGCTTCATACATTTTCATATGAATGATGGATTCATGGTAGATTATTGATTATTTTCATATAGCAGCCATTAGTCAGACCCTCTCACGCCTCTCTATGGAGTAATGCTTCCACAGTTCTAATGATGATTTTTGTGAGTTTTTCAGTTATTTGATTATTTTAATTTATCCAAGTCTGTATTGCAGTTAAAAAGAGTGAAAGAAAAGTTGGCAATAAGAGGGAGAAATAGGAGGTGCGACTTGAGTCACGTCATTTTGAAAGCATTGAATCCTGAGCCATTATTCCCTCCGGTGATGTTAAACAGCTCAATCCTCCACTTTCTACAAAGAAGAGGTATAAGGAGAGGTAAGGAGCATGCACTGATACAGTGTGTTGACATACACACCACCTCAGGGATAAGAACGCGAGTGTAGCCCTGCATAGAACAGAAGCCTTTTTTCCAGTGACTTGAGTGCCAATCCTGTCACCAACCTCCAGATTTTTCCATGAAAGTTGTAGGACCTGCTTTCAGGGCTGGATGTAGATTATCATCATACCCAAGACAAAATACTTGCAAGCTACGTGTCATGACCTGCTCGTAGGATCCTTCCGAGTGCCACACCCCCCTCGTTACCTCGTGTGAATTCCTGATTGTATTCAGCTGTTTCATGTTATTTCTGAGTAGTCCTGTATATTTAAGTCCGCATTCAAGTCTGTTTCCCCAAGCCGGTCATTGATGTTGTGACGTCACGTGTTCCTGTGTTGTGTATTAGGATTGAGTCTAATAAATAAATCCCTGCACCACTAATCTTAATAAATCCTTCATCTCAGATCCTTTGTTTGACTGTTACTGCTTCTGCAATCTATCGACATAACACTAAGGGCCTTGATCAAGGGCCAAACATTGTATCACTCCTGGTATTCATGGCATTCAAAGTGGCAACCCTCTGATGGCTGGTGTAGATAACAAACTTCAGACCCACCACTCCACCCACACAAGGTAAGGGAAGGCGTGTGGCTAATTCAGTTCAAGTGAAGTTTCACTGCTCCTTTCAGACGACATCCCTCAGTATCTCTGAGTCCTTTTTTGGGCATCATAGCTCATCTGTTTCTACTTTCAAAGGAACAAGCTTTCAGCCTCAACAAAGGAATTTCATGTAGCTGCTTTGGGGCAGCGGTGAATAAGTAGAACTGGGTTGAATAGAATTTAAATTCTATATAAAATATGGTGAATGTGGAATTTTTTGCTCAGACATAGTTATACAATAAGATGCAATGAACACAAGTTATTGACTGCACAAGTAGGAAAAATTACAAGATATAATTTTCTTCTCCCATGATCTGCTACAGAATATAGATGCTGAAGAAGGGTAACAGCAAGAACTGCCATGTTCAAAATTAGAGAGGCTTTTAAATATTTTTTTAGACTATAATTAAATAATGTTTGTTTAATGATCATATTCCCCATAGTTCAGTTTATTTCAAGCATTTTTAACCAAAGACCTGCAGGAGTTCTTCTGACTTCTGAACAAGTCAGGCAAAACTGACAGAAAGATTTGAACTTGACTTGGACTTGAGGGCAGTAAATAGAGACCTGGACCCGACTTGGACCCTATGACTCAAGAAGACTTGAAGTTATAGTCCTGCTCTGGATACCATAATGTTAATTTTATCATTTCAGTACATATTTATTCTCTGCTGTCTGCATTTCCAATTAGCAAGGCCTCCTGAGACAATTTGTTGGTAAGATGCTCTCAGCATATACACAGACGTAAAAATTGTGAGGACAACCGTGAATGGGCAGTCTCTATTCAACTTCTCTCTGGATATAAAGAATGTATGATATGATGTACTATGGTGGGCTTTTGTTGCAGAAAGTTTTAATCACTAAAGATAAAAAAGCTGAAATAAAATAGATAGGGACTCACAACTCGACTTTCAATTTCAAATTTGATGACTTGGACTCGATTTGGACTTAAGAGCAAATGACTCGAGACTTGATTTGGACTGCAATGTTTTGACTCGAGACTTGACTCAAACTCACAAAGGAATTACTTGTTCCCATCCCTGGTCAAAGTTGAAAGCAACACAAACGCTCCAAGGGTCTGGGGCCAAAGGTTGCGAAAGTGTTTCTTGTGTTTCTGGAGCATTTGAAAGAGTGTTGTTAAAGATGGCGATAAACATCACTGAATTTTTCCTCAGCCACACCGTTTCCTCTGTATTTCTGGCCAAGTTTCTAATTGCTTCTCTGGCCACTGTGTCTTTGCAAAGGGCTCCCACAAAAGCAAGGATGCATTTTTAAGCTGGACCTAACATGTTTCTCTTACCACAATAACATTACAATAAATCAGGCATAAAAACATTAGCATTCTCTAGCCTTAAAAATGGTGTGGGAAGATCCATGGTAAAGAAGAATTACATAACTGTACTTTTACCTCGATGGTATGACATGGATCAGTGAAAATCTGTTACTGTATTCCGTTAATTTTGAGAGGTGCTTCAATCTGAAGAATGTGTTCTTGCCAGTAGCTCATTCAGCTCAATATTAAACCTAATGAAACAAATACAATTACCAATCTTCACCTGCAGGGGGTGCCATCACATTTTCACAGCTTCACTCCATTTTATATAAATGACAGTAAGCTCATGTTCAGTACTGCGTTCTCGTGCGTTTATCTAGGACACATACAGTGTTTCATTACTACCCATGCATGACATGCAGGAAGCTGCAGAAGGGAAAGGGTCGTGAGACATACATATGCAGCACAAGTGTGCAGGCATTCCACTCACATGACATCCACAGGAAGGCACTTTTCATGACTCATGTTTGAGCAGATTACGGTAGCTGTTTAATCACAGGAATGTGTGTACTAGACAAGCTAAAGGGCTGTTTTTCTGCTTATTCTGAGTTTGAGAGTCTGTCTATCTCTTTTAGTTGTCAGACCAGAAGGGATAATTTGTTTTTTGTGTTTATGCTGACAACGGATTTTAAACTTGCAGAATAATAGGATCATACTTATGTGATTCACTCATGTGTGTGGCAGATAATGAGCAGATCACTAGGGGGAAATTACATCGCAGGGATTCAGGAAGTCAAATTCAGGATGTGCAGTGTATTGATTGCAAATGAACATGTAAACATACAGCAAGTGCAGGCGACCACATCAGCAGACAGTCAGTAGGCCTCTTCTGTTCTATTCCTCTGGAATCCACCCAGCTGGCCCTAGTTATCCTTCAGATGCTGGTCAATCCAATCTGCACCAGCTGGGCCTTATTCTGTGAGAGGCATGTCTGGGCATAGGGATGATGATCAATCACAATCAGAATGCAAAATAGCTGCACAATCCACCCTAATCCACTGCTTTACATATGTGGTTATCTGATCTGAAAATGTGTTCTTTTTTCAACTATTTGACAACCTATAAAAGTGACCCATTCGTTTAATAGAAAATTTGCCTGTGATTAATGTAGCATGGAATTCCCTCTGCACATCTAAGTGCTTTAAAGAAAAACTATTATGCAAAAAAAGAACAGCAAAGTAAATTGTGAATTTTGACCTGCAGAACACTTGTGTGTGACAGGACTGTAACCTACGATTGTCACATGTGCCTCACAAGCTGGGTGACTTACATGAGTCACAGCCCAAGCTCTCAATCCCAAAGTTTTAGTAAGTAGTAGAAAAATGCATGAATGATTTCTGTCCATCTGGTATCACACTGGCTGCAGGGAAGCCCAAGATTACCAGTTAGGACCCCTCCAAACTGCACACGTATCACAGCAGTGCACAAATAGCTCGATGTCCTGCCAGCAACCGGGTCAGTAGAATCACTGCTGCAGCTTCCAGCATGTTTTTCGACCATAAGTGTCCAACCATGATGACCCCATGTACTAACCTCAAAATGCCAGAGCACAGGCTCTGGGCCTGTGGAAGTTTCGAGGCCACACCAGTGATGTGTGACTTGTCTGCAACCAGAACCACCGGCCACAGAGGTAGGGATCCTGTCAGGTTATGCAATAGTTGCGTTCCTGCCGGGTAAGTGTCCAGCTGAAGTATGCAACTACATGCTCCCCTCTGGGTCCTCCCTGTGACGGCACAGCGCCCAGCCCCTCATTACTAGCATCTGTGTCCAGAATGAAGGGGGAAACGTGTATCCGGGTAAGCTACCATGGTGGCACTGGTGAGTGCTGTGCAAAGCTGGTTAAAAGCCGTAGCGCAGACAACCGTCCATGTTAAACTGCTTCCCTTCTCTGTGAGACGGTGCAGTGGAAATGTAAAGCTAGCAAAGTCCTTCACAAAATGTCAGCCCCAGGAAGTGGCATAGCTCTTTCATATAGCACGGGATAGGCCAGTCCCGCAACACTGCCATCTTTTCCGGGTCGATGGCCATACCTTCCCCACTGATGACTTGGCCTACTGTAGGTACAGTAGCACGTCTGGTGCTGGAGGAGGGAGCACTTCTGGGGGTTTAGCAGTAACCCTGCCTGCCAGATTGCAAAGAACAGTTTTTAGGTTCCAGAGTGCCCTGGCAAAATCAACGGCATATACAAGTGGATGGTCGACATAGACAACGCACTGCGTTTGGAGAATATAGGCCAGGACATGCTCCATGTGCCTCTTGAAAGTGGTCGGGGCATTGCACAGACTGAATGACATCCAATGGAAGCATGGCAAGGCGGATCAGGGTGATGGAAGACCTCATGTCTACCAGGGCTCATCAGGGCATCTCATTCACCAAGCAGTCGATGTGTAGGCCAGTAGCCTCACTGAGCCAGCTCACTCTGATTGCAACTGTTAGTGCATCTGGTGTGCATTGCAGGGGGCACTCCCCTTACAGATCCACCTGGCCAACATTTCCTGGTTGCTGTTCTGGTTTGAGGGTATGGCAATGGGGCGGGGCAGACACAAGCAAAGTGTCCGACTTCCCCACAGCGTTAGCAGGGGGTAACTGCAGGCAGGTCTCATCTCTTTCATGGCTCTGTGCGGGTCACATGTACTAGCTGTCCCTCCTCACTATCAGAGCCCTTAGGTTTGCAGGTGCGGCTTCTGCATTGTGTGGCTGGCAACAGGTGTAATGTGGCAGGCAGGGATAGGATTTCCTCGGCTGTTCTCTGCCTCTGCCAGGACCTCGGCCAGCATGTGCTGGCACAGCCTCTCTACAGTTAAAGCCTGGACAAAGGCATGCAGAGCCAGATCTTCCTCTGTGGGACTGCGAATTGCAGGTAGCCCCTCCATTTGTAGATGCAGTGGTCCATCATGAACGCTCTCAGAGTCTCTCAGTCCCAACCTCATGAGGCTTTGCTGCTCACCGGAAGCCAGACTGAGGAGACCCTGGAGTGGTTTCTCCTCTACTGCCAAAACCAGATGCATCGCTGTCTCCTCCTCACTCCAGGCGTTGTGCTGGGCTGCCAGGTGCACTTGGATGAGGTAAGTCTCCAGGGACTCCTTCCATACGTAGTGCGGGAGCTTACGTGCATGTGCGGGTGTTCCTGGTTCTGAGGCTTTCACGTGACATACTGAGTGGAGTGTGCTCAGTGCGTTGGGTTGCCCCAGGAAGGCGCAATGCTCGGTTCCTGGGGTTTCCGTATGATTAGCTGGTGCTCACCATTGCTGTAAGAGCTCGTATTGCAGCAGTAGAAACGGATCATAGGACTCCTCTGATCCCACTTCTGACACCATTGTAAAGGTGGGTCGCTGAGCCATGCTGCTCAATTCATAATTCTAATGCAGATCCAGGTTCAACAACAAAGTGGTGTTTATTGCACCCAAACCTGTCGTGCTGAAATGCACTCACACGGCCCACCGTGCCTGTCACCCTGCTTACTCTTAACACACATGGTGGGCATTCCTACACACAGGCAGTCCAACTCACTGCCCAATGGCACCCCTCAGTGCTACAATATATATGCATGAGATGGATGTGTCTTTGATTAAAATTCACATAAAGAATTTTCCAGTTAAAAAAAAGTTAATAAAAAATCACCTTGTTTGGAAAAATTCTCACTGTTTAATCATACATACATAGACAGAGCTGGTCTGTCCCAAGTGGATTAATTATTCTCTGTTAATCAACTTGGAGCCTTTCTCTAAACTGGTTATTATGGTATAATATCTCTAGATAATGGTGGTGAGTGATGCTGTTTTTCAGTTGTGGATCTGGCTGAGCTTCAGTTTTAAGGCCAGCTCATTGACATGCAGGTAGTGATTAGTCCACAGCCCCACGGACCGAAGGCTTACAGATTTCCATCTCCAAGCAGGTAATGCCACATGACAGGACATCCACCGATAGTGAAAATCAGGCCGTGCCCACACATCTGTCTTGCGCACGTGTGTGTGATATGATGTCCATCTATTTGCTCTGGGCCCTTCTTCCCCCTATACAGTATATGTAAACAGTTAACCTCAGTTAATATCACCTCAGGGGGGTGCTGTTGAAGAGTCCAGACACACATAGTTACACTGCCTCCAGGCACGGAGACAGGCGAATCCATACAGATCAGTTTAATTAATGCAGGCTTTCTGCCTAAGCCAGTTATCAGCCTCACAGGCATCAGATGCTGGCAGCTCTGTGCCGGGGAGCTGACCTTCCCATGCCCGGCTTAAACAAGAGCTCCGTCCCGTCAGCGGCTGGAGTGGGCCGTGGCTGTGCCATATTCTGTAGGCCTGCCCACATGTGCTCAGGTGCAAGTTTGGAAAGGGCTAGCCCTAGTCTAAAGCACAGGGCCTGCTATTTCGTGCGGTTCAATTCTACTTCCACTGCCATTAATATTTGTCTGCATGGAGCACGGCTCCCACCGAGCAGACCTTGGCAGGGGGAGAGGCAGAGAGCATGATGAAAAATAGCCGAAGGTGGGCGCCATCTACTCTTGGAGGGCCGGGAGAGCTTGGAGCCAGCGGGACCCCAAGCCTTGGAATACCAGCACACAGGCAGAGGGACGGAGAAGCAGCACCAGCCACAGGAGCAGAGAGGAACTTGCCCAGTGTGGATCATCAGTATCCACAGACAAGGTGTCACCTCAGTGGGAAGGATCCATTTGTTCATCCATGTGAAATTCATATTTCAGACAGAATGGCGACATTGCTGGAAGGTGCATGTGAATTCCTGAAAGCTGTTTCACTTTGTACACGCATTCACGTTTCACTGTGCCATGTCACTGAAATGAAAGATGCACATGCATCCAGAATCTAATCATGCTGCCTGGCAGTCATGTACAGCTGAGAAAAACTCCTCCATCCTCTGGGACAATGAAAAGGGACCAGGAAAATTTTACCATTTAACTTCTGGCCCGAGAGTTGCAGTATCCCCGTGCGGGAAGTTTCCCCTGCTTCAGTTATGGTATGCCAATACCTCATTAACTGAACAGGGATTCCTACAGCTGACATGCCACTTACCAAAACAGGGACTCCAACAACTAACACTTAACTTACCGAATAGGGACTAATATAGCTAACACACCATTTACCAAACGGAGACTCCTATAGCTAACACACCATTTACCAAACGGAGACTCCTATAGCTAACACACCATTTACCAAACAGGGAATCCTATAGCTAACACACACTTACTGAACGGGGACTCCTATAGCTAACACACCATTTACCAAACAGGGAATCCTATAGCTAACACGCCACTTACTGAATGGGGACTCCTATTGCTGACACACACTTACTGAACAGGGATTCCTTTAGCTGACACACACTTACTGAACTGGGACTCCTCTATCTAACACACACTTACTGAACGGGGACTCCTATAGCTAACACACACTTACTGAACGTGGACTCCTATAGCTAACACACACTTACTGAACAGTGACTCCTATAGCTAACACACACTAACTGAACATGGACTCCTATAGCTAACACTCACCGACTGAACATGGACTCCTATAGCTAACACACACTTACTGAACGGGGACTCCTATAGCTAACACACACTTACTGAACAGTGACTCCTATAGCTAACACACACTTACTGAACGGGGACTCCTATAGCTAACACACACTTACTGAACATGGACTCCTATAGCTAACACACACTTACTGAACAGTGACTCCTATAGCTAACACACTAACTGAACATGGACTCCTATAGCTAACATACACTAACTGAACGGAGACTCCTATAGCTAACACTCACTGACTGAACATGGACTCCTATAGCTAACACACACTAACTGAACATGGACTCCTATAGCTAACACACACTAACTGAACATGGACTCCTATAGCTAACACACCATTTACCAAACGGAGACTCCTATAGCTAACACACACTTGCTAAATGGGGACTCCTATATCAAACACACACTTACTGAACGGGGACTTCTATAGCTAACACACACTTACTGAATGGGGACTCCTCTATCTAACACACACTTACTGAATGGGGACTCCTATAGCTAACACACACTTACTGAACAGTGACTCCTATAGCTAACACACTAACTGAACATGGACTCCTATA
>JAODUD010000001.1:51065113-51081222 GCA_026784285.1 Stomatorhinus walkeri | reverse complement strand
AGCTAACACACCATTTACCAAACGGAGACTCCTATAGCTAACACACACTTGCTAAATGGGGACTCCTATATCAAACATACACTTACTGAATGGGGACTCCTATACCTAACACACACTTACTGAACGGGGACTACTCTATCTAACACACACTTACTGAATGGGGACTCCTATAGCTAACACACACTAACTGAATGGAGACTCCTATAGCTAACACACACTTACTGAACTGGGACTCCTATATCTAACACACACTTACTGAATGGGGACTGCTATAGCTAACACACACTTACTGAATGGGGACTCCTATAGCTAACACACACTTACTGAATGGGGACTCCTATAGCTAACACACGCTTACTGAATGGGGACTCCTATAGCTAACACATACTTACTGAACGGGGACTCCTCTATCTAACACACACTTACTGAATGGGGACTCCTATAGCTAACACACACTTACTGAATGGGGACTCCTCTATCTAACACACACCGAACGGGGACTCCTATAGGTAACACTTTACACACTTAATTCTACACTTCCATGTTTTCATTGCACTTCTTTTAACACCTACTTATTTATTTTTAATGTTTTTATGCTATTTTGTTTCTCATTGAGTTACATATTTCCTTTTGAGTACAATCCAAGAAGCTGGTGGAAAAGAATTTCAGTTCTCACATGTACAGTGTATGTTTGTGAGCCATAAAGCTTGAAATGTGGCACTGTGTCAAATCCCTCCAAACTGCCCGTCTCGCATTCCCCGTCCCCCACGTCCACGCAGCTTAGTTTATTTATCCTGCCTAATTTTACGCAGTAGATACCAACTGGGTGCTCTTAAGTTGGGTTTTTGGGGTTTTTTTGTGGCTTCTGATTGGTCCATGTGGGATGGCAGATAATGACCCCCTACTTTCAGCACGTCTTTTTGCAAATGGACAGATGCATTTATGCCGCCACGCTAACATGCTGCCGCCTGGTGCTGCACACTCTGTGTCCCACTACCCTATCTACGTGCATGAAACTACATCAAGATCACCAGTGCCTTCCTGCTGGAGGGCACAGGGAAATGCTGCAAACATTGAGGGAAGACACAGCCATGGAGGAAGATGGGGGAAGGGTAACCCTCTCAGACTATAGGGGGCAGCCACAGTCTCTTGGCTTAGAGGATGCTGCAGTCTCACCTGTTTTAGTGACTAGAGCGAGAATAAGGATGAAGGGCGTTCGAGCTCTTGACAGTCAGCTCATGGTCAGTGCTGGCCATCCCAATAGGTGACAAGAGGTTGCTACCTAGGGTACCATCTTCTTAAAGGGCACCGACATAGCAAGCCAGTTTCACATTGTTTCATACAGGGGACGTCTACAGTGATACTCACCAGGGTGCCATCTTCTGGAGACGTGATGGCCAACATAACTGTAGTGTGAATATCTCAGCTGTGTCAGATGTGGAGTGCACCAAAAGCTTATGCATAATGAAACACGTCTGCCACTTTCCTGTCCGTATGAGACATGTGTGATCTGGCAGCCTTGTGTCCTCATCCAATGACAGCATTGACAGTCTCCTTATCATGCAAGATTTGAGTGATATGCTTTGATTTATATATTCGGCGTTACTTATTTATATTTACTGTTTACTGCTCAGGTGTCAGTGTCATGCATCAACAGGTTCAGCCTCGTCTCATTGGTTTATTTTAAGGGTTGCAGCTGATTCACCTTAATATCAATTTATTTAGCAGACGCTTTTATCTAAAGTGATGTACAACTGAGAAAGCAGAGTCAGCCAGCCCTTGGAGTAATGTGGAGTTACGGGCCTTATCACCAACGACCTTCCGACCATAGACACAGCATCCCAAATCACTGAGCCACAAACCATCCAAGAAGCTTGACACTTATTAAGATTGTGCTGTAATCCTCAGGAAACCATAGCATTCTCTGCAGATCCAAACCACACATCATAACTCAGGTAAAGCCTTGTTTTGCTGGACAGGGTCATTGATTATCTGCCCCCCAACCCTGCCTCAGCCTCTGCCCCTCCACAGTATGGTATCACATTCTCAGAGCTCACACTCAAACGCAGCATATCAGGCCAGCACTTGGGAAAAAGAACCTTTTTTACCCAACAGGAAAAAAAAAAATCTCCCAATTATAAAAAAATCTAGCAGCATCTATTCTGTCGCTGTGAAGGATTTACTGGCAGGCCGGTCATGAATCTCTACAGCTCCCCTGGATTGATCATAATATCAAAGTGTGTGAAAATGCGAGCAGGCACAAGGCCAGATTAGACCGCTTTAAACCTGAAGCGATGAGACTGCTTTTCTCTTTTGTCTCTGAAATTCAAATGCTGCTTCTGGATGGTGAAAAACCTCAATACTTTCCACTCTAAGCACATTAAAATATAGAACCCTCATCTTTTAATTGAAATGTTTGTTGAATACAATTACGTACACAGATTACAAGGTGCATTCCAGAGAATGTTAAGGTAGCTTGAACATTTAGCTTGTGAAGAACGTAACCAGAACCTGCCAGGACAGCGCTCTTTGGAATGCCTTACCTTCACCAAATGTGATAGTTAGCGCTGAAATATCTGCTGCAGAAAGGCTCCTCGTGGATCAGCAGTCAGTCTATGGCAGTGGCTCTGTGTTTTTATTCTGTGTCGGGTGCAAACGCGAAACTCCTCCGGCCCCCATGTGTCTCCTTGACTCCCCTTTCATCATCCTGCTCTCTCAATCCCAGCCGACCCTGAAAGGGCTTCTTGCCTTAGAGGATGAGGGTCGAATAAGAACAGCCGACAGTGACCAGCAGCCATTATCACAAAACTGTCACACTTTTTAGGGAAAGACACATTTCTGTGAGACACTGTTTGCTACATGCAAGTAGCACTGGTGCCATTTTGTTCATAGATATGGGGAGGTGTGTGAACATTAACTGGTGTCAGTATCAGTGGGGTACCAGCGTATAACCTGAGTGTGTCAGGCTGGGCACTGCTGGCCAGGATGTGTGTCATCACCCAAGGCAAAGGTCAGAGGTTATTAATGCTTCTTTGACAGCAGAGTAACCCCAGATATTGCTTGTCAGGGGCATTTCTAGCAGAAAAACCAGAGTCTCCTTCAGGTCTAACTGACTGGATTTATCAAGTCAACATAAAAGTGCAATGTCTGCTGTCTCTGAGTGCAATCCAGACATTGCACACCGCAGGTAGGCTCTGTTCTTCAGGAGGAGGTCACAGCAAGCTAGGCCACATCACCAGCACCTGCTCTTAAGGTTCCACTAGTGGTCCATCTCAGGCCCTAGGACCCCTCCTGCCCCCAGCCCTGATCTCTTGAGCTTGCTTATGGGCATCTTTCTACTGCTCTTGCTAAATTCAGTGGTGCAGAAAGCTCTGACAAGATAGTGACCTCACTGACCTCTAGTGGTCAGAGTGCAGACCTCTGGGTATCGATAGGAAAACATTACAAGCTGGGTGGGGACGGGTCAGGGGGCTGGGGTCGTGAACTTCACCATCACTGGCAATGGATATGAACACTAACCAGAACGAGGCCACTGAGAGAGCCATGGGAAAGTGACTTCACAGTAGGGCGGACAGGAGTATTAAACTGAACAGGTGGCGTTCCTTTGAGTGACCCATGCAGACCCAGCCGAAGGCCCCTCTGTGGCTTTTTGGGGAAACAGTGAATCTGGGGCTTCGTTTAATTAGGCAGAAAACCCATCACATAAATCACCCAATTGAAAATGAACCTCAGCCTGACCAAAGACAGAGACACAGTTTCTCCAGGTGCCAAGCTCTGACGGGTCAGCCCAGTGTTGAGCGGTGGGGGAGCTGGGGGGCAAGGGATCAACCACATGGACCTAGAGCCTCACATCAATCTAGGTGAGCATCTGGGCCACAGGTGTCGCAGATGGAGAAGGTCAGATGTCAAGAGAAAGTATCAAAATTTGGGTCAAATGTTTTAATGAGGCAGCCTTTATGAATGTAACACCTCTAAATTTTCCAGAACATTCTTCCCAGAAACTTATGAGGTGACATCATTGTAGTGCATGCAGTGTTTTACATGATTAATATCCTAACAAGAAAGATATCTCTTATTGGCTTTTCCCCGGGTGCTGTCAATTTTAATATATCCTCACAAACCCCTCCCCCAGATCTCACAATCAAGCGCTTCAAATCAAGTCTTTATCATCACCTTATCATTATCACATTTACATTTCCTGCATTTCCTCCTCTTTCCAGCCTCACTGACCTTGATCCTGTCTTGTACTGGGTCTTGGGGACCCATACATAATAACACATGCTGCATACAAGGCAATCAGTCAGATAACACAGATGCAAAGCTGGCTGTCAGCTTAAGCTAACTCTGTTTTTCTAGGAGTCTCTGGGAGCATTGTAGGAAAGGGTACAATTCCAGTGCCAGGAGGGGCCCCACTGTTGCACCCTATAGAATGGGGCCTGGTCTGATTTATTTGACTGTTTTTTTGCTGTGGATTCGAGGGAGTCTGCTCATTTAACCGGCATACTCTTCCTCTGGCTCTGCTTCTGAGGGGGCACACAAATAACTGCACTCCTTTTATGGTTTTTATGGAATATAATGTGGCTGTCAGTTATGAAATACTCTTTCCATAACAAAGATGCTTACGGATGTGAATATAGAAGAGTGGGAACTCTGTACAGATACACCAAAATATAATGAAATCTCGGTTTTACGGCCGTCCATGATGATGGATGGGAGATCTGGGTGACAGCCCAGAATTTACCATTGGCCAGAGGAGAGAGACCAACATCTACATGCATGCTTTAGAGGAGAAGTAACTGCTTCTAATGGTGTTTGGGTGACACTCCAGATGCTGGAACTGTGCTGCTGCTTTTTAGATAAATTGCCAGTCTTAGCTTCAGAAATACTGAAAATACCATGCGTGATATTATAACAATCAGAGGTACATAAAGACCCAGTGGATTAGGGGAGTTGGAGGTGGGGCATAATTAAACTATGATTAAATTAGGAAGCAGGTAAATAAATTATCAGAGAGAAAATCAAAATCTGATGCACAGTAGCTTGTTAGTTGATGTGGAGCTACTCCTGCCTGATAAGGCTGGGAAAACAGGATAAAGAGGAATACAGACAGTAATACCAGACAGCGTGACTACAGACAGTGAGATCACAGACAGCAGGACGCAACACACAACAGACAGAAAGACCAGACAGTGAGAACACAAATAGCAAAACCACAGACAGTGAATATATTGAACAATTCCTAAAAGGTAATCATGAAATACCCAGAATCATCTTTTAATGTAGACAGCTGGGTTTTTGTGCCAAACTCAGCTGCACAGTATTTATATAGATGTGTAAAACCACAGATTCCATCCATTCATCCTCGTGTAACCCTTGTGCTAGAGTAGGGGTCACATCAGATGGTGTTAGCTTTATAATTGAGCCAGTGTTCAAGTTAATGCGAATAAAATAATAACATAACTAACACACTACTCTAGAGGGGGGGCAAGAACGAGGCTAAGGAAAGTAACAGTATCAAATCTATTGTAACAGCCACTGACAGTGATTTGTAACCTCTGACAATCCATATCTATACACTGCACAAAGTTTGACAAGTTAAAAGCGGTTTCCCTACTTTTACTCCAGTTGGTTTTACCTTAAACATATGATCCCGTTCACACAAAAGTCAATTTTTCAGGCCCCCATTAAGATGAGGCCACATGACATTCAACTCCCCTGAGTTCGGCAAATCCACAAACAATCATAAACCATCTGCTTCACAGAGTGGCTTATTCTGACAAAGTAAATTAAAAGGAAAACTATATGAATCGATATCTAACTTAATTTAACTAAAGAACTTTGAATTAATCTGCTTTATTATTCGCATTCATGCAGCATCTATACTTCCCTATTCCAACTCTCTCACGCAGTTTTCTCCATCACAACGTGACGCAAATAAAAGCGCAAATAAATGCGCAACAAAATGGGTAAAATTTAACATGAGCCTAATTGGCAAAATTGCTGGTGATAGTTACGCTAGATTTATTTTAGTTGGGTTACACAGCCATCCATCCATCCATCCAGGAAGCCAATCAGCAGAAAGCGATTGTGTAGCATGAAGCCAATCAGTGGAAAGACATTCTCAAGCTGGCAGCCATAAAGATGGAAATGATCTGTGGTAGCTCCGGAATCCTAGAAAGAAACCGTTGACTGCAAAAATCCCTACATTTGGTGAAAGATTAAATGGGGTCCATGTCCAGGTTTAGGTTTTCCGCAGATCACTGCTCTGAACGTTTGCTCTGCGAATTTCACAGTATGAGGAGAGATGTTTCGCTGCCTGGGCTAAGATCTCTTTAAATTTACAATAAACCCTAGTGCTGGTGTTTCACTAAGCAGAGTTTAACAAAGGGAATGCTGTGTTTGCTCTGGCTGCTTTAATAGGCTGCCTGCACTCTTAGATAATATGGAGGCAGAACAGAAGGTTCTGGTGGCCTTACCCCATTATCTGAGCAGCGGCTCAGGATGAAACACCTAGAGAGAAGCTGTATTAAGAAGATATTGTTAAAAGAGAGAGTTTAAGCTGGGTAACCAGCAGTGTGTGGAGAGCACCTTCAGGAAAAACGTGACAGGAGAGGGGATGAGCTGTCAAACAAAAGCACCATTGACCTGCTTCATGTACTTCATGTTTAAACGTTAACGCATGTCTTGATGAACTTCACAAACAATAGCTTTGATGCTCTCCTTTACTCCAGAAAGCCTTTGTCTGAGTTTCATCATATAATTAAGTAAAAACTGCTGGGAAATGATGTTGCCTTTTAATCTGCAATTGCCTGCCGCCGCATTATAAATTATGCAATGTTTTCTTGTGTTGGGATTAAACCGTTTGGTAGTGTCATGTATCACTGGTGCAGGGCAGGGAAACAAGCATGAAAGTCTGGAGGTCAGGGTAAAACACAGGATTTATTAGGGGCAGAACACTCAGGAACACACAGCAGAAAATACGACACTAATGATCAGACTAGGGAAAGATTCACAAAAAGCACTTTAATACACAGAATCAATTAGACAAGACTATATACAGCTGGTAACCAGGAGTATTCCACATGAGGTAAACGAGGGGGTGTGGCACACAGGAGAAACGGCACAGTCGGGATGTGACTGGTAGATTTTCTGTTCTGCATTTTAATATTGCCATTTTCAGGATCCACATGGATGACACATTTTTCCATACCTGACACACCCTCACCTCATTTATACAGCTACATAGTGGAGAAATTCTTTAATTTCATTAGGACAAAACCTTATTGGGTGAAACTCAATATTAAGTGACACAACAAAAGCATATTATGATAATCATGTGCTGATTGATAAACAGAGGAATTCATTAATGGCCATCCTCCCTAAAAAAAATCAATGTTGGGAATAGAAAAGCATTCTCCCCTAATAACTTCCTGCTGTAATTAATTATTAATTATTGAAGATGCCTCTCGCTGTTAGATCAGTGCTGCCACAACATGCGATATCACAGAGCAAATCTGTTCTAACGCGATTGGTATATTAGTACCCAGAAATTCTCGTTTCTAGCCTGCTCTATGAGTGTAACAGCCTGGTCACATGGGTTGGCCCAAGAAAGACCAGACACTGGCTTTAAAATGCCCCTTTTTTATTTATATACAAACTGGTTCACTTTGCAATCAATGGATGCCTATACTATTTTTAGTAGTAACATCACATCAAAGAATACAGGCCCTTGCCTTTGTTATGAGTTTAAAAAGATATTTTCAAAAGAATTCATCGCTTTTATCCCTGTGAACGAATTTCCGGCATAAAGCATCGCAGCTGGGCGTGTGTGGGTAAGAAATATCATCAGGAAGTTCCTCCGTTTGACAAATGAGTGCAGCAGGATTTGGTTGCGTTGCAATACACGTGCAGGAGGATGCATATATTACCATGCTGTCACCTTCACTTAATGCACGCTGTCAGCCAGAACATCCCACGCTTTCTCTTTGGAGTTGTTTTTGTTTCCCAGGCAGTTAATACCAAACCCCCAGTGTTAACCAGTCCTCCAAGCCACTCATCCATTCACAGGATGCATTATCTGTTCTCGTCCTGGATGGCAGTTCCCAGGTCAAGTACAGACGGCTGCTCAGCACACCCAAGTCGCTCGAGCCACGGTTGCTTGGAAACCAGCTGCGGCACGGTGGTAAGGGTGTGCTGTGAGGCATACCTTTCCAAGTGGGCCCCTCTGTCCCTGTCACCCCCCCCTTCTTCATGGCGTGCCCCAACAGTACCCCTCTGTGGACACTTTGAGGGGGTCCAAATCGATGGGGGGATCTCAGCCCGTCTGGCTTTCAGCATGTAGATGGCAGGGTACAATTTTGTTTCAACCAACCGTTTGAGCATAAAGAGTCACAGACACAGGGTACTCAGCTGCTTGGTTGAAGCAAAATCCTGGACTGGATTTTTACTTTCTGGGCCTGAAATTTCCACCTCTGTTGGGCAGACAAGTGGAGAGGAAGGAAAACATCAGACATGTCATATATCCTCCTGAGACCCCACCCATGTAGTGGACATTTTATTTTGCATCTATCTTTTCACTGATGTTAGTATTCCTGTTGTACACTAAAGAGGACATGCTGTGAAATTAAAAATAAAAATTAATTTGAAAAAATCTAAATTGTAAGATGTCTTATTTCCTCCAAATACAAATAACCTAAAATTGAAGGACACTTTTTTCCTTGGGTCTCAGGAGGATATAACAAGTAAGCTGGGACATTCACACCCTTGACCGCTGTCTTTAGCCTCCAGACTGGCTAATACCTTCATGTGGGCCCTGGTGGCTTAATGGTTAGGGCCACGCACTTGTAATTAAAAAATTGCAGGTTTGAATCTTTGACAAGCAAGGCACCACTGAGCTACCCTAAGCAAGGTATGGCCCCAAGCACTGATGAATTAGTTGTCACATATGGGTTAAATGCAGAGGACTCATTTTGTTGTTGTGTGCTCTGGTATGTCAACAATAACCACTAATCACTAAATTAGAAATTAATAGCATGTTAGCCATCCACCATAGCTATATCTTATCATATATTCTCTGCACATAAGCCCACTATAAAACACTGACACCCAGCAAATAGTCACCAATTAAACCTCATCAAGTTCTATTGTAGTATAACACATTGTGGTTTTACAATGCAGTCCAACCACCAGCAGCACTGGCAACATCAGTGGGTCGTTTAGTTTGCCAAGACTCATAACAACCCCTAAGTGTTTGTGACTGTATGTGTGCTAAGACTGGATACAGTCAGCAGCTTGTGCATTGCTGGTCAGTTCCAGCTGCTCCTCATTTCAGCGATATGCTCTTAAACACCCAACTGTTTCTCTATTTTCCCAGCTACCCGGCAATCATGCTATCTCTCCACCCACAACAGAGAGATGAGAAAGCAGAGGAAGATTCTGGAAATCTCCCCCTCCTGATGTCTTCATTCCTTCATTCGAAAGAAACCGCAACAGTTAATTAAATCTAGCATATTTAATTTGTTACATTTGGTCACTCAGGGCAGTTGTGCATATTTTACCTTTTAACTCTTTTAAATTCTTCCAGAGTAACTTATAGGAATGTCACAGCGAATTGCCAACTCACAAAAGAGTGAATCCTCTGTACTCTAAAATATAACCCCTCTCAGAATGGCAAAAATGATGCCACATTGCAGGCTCATGTGTCTGGCTGATCAGTTGTGAACTGACCTTCCTCTGTCGTGAGGCATTTAGATGCAGTGGTGGCAGGTTACTGTTTTTGGGGGGCAACACAACACAAATACAAAAGCCACAACGGAAGGGGAACACAATCTATATTATTGGTCCAGGTTTCCAGGGACTGTTATTGCTGGTGGACAGGCGGGCTGCAAGGGAAGTTTTCAAAGGGGGTCAAAGAAAAAATGAAATGTTGTTATTGTTTGTAATGCGTTTTTTCATTTTTGATTTGAGCACAAAATTGGAAGTGGAAAAACGAGTCATTATCTTCTTTTCTCATTTCATTAAAGGCTCTTTCATACACTTTTTTCTGGAACAAGAACCTTTTTCACGAACCAGGGACTTTTGTCATGTTCACACCGCAGAAACTCGGCCTCATTGTAGTGATATGGTACTTTTCCTTCAAACATAAAAAATGAAAAAATTTCTCACTGGTTGATTACAAGCACCGGGACTAACTTGGAAGTTAATCAGAAGTGCAGGAAAAGAGATAGAAGTAGAAATGCATCAAGTAGCAAGTTTTTTCTTCTTTCTCCATATTTCTGCATCAGGAAATTAGATCAATAACCAATATACTTTTGTCTGATATTGCCAGTGCCAGTGGTGAAACCTGCCAGAGATTATTAGCAGCATAACATTACATGTATATCATTTATTATTCTGCGGAAAACGAAAGATGTAATAACAATAATAAACATGTTGCAGGTCAAAAGTAAAATATAAATAAAAGGCTGTGCCCTGTTTTGATTGATCGATCACCCCAATAACTAACAAATGATTAAAACAAAGCAACAAAGCAATCCTCTTGTTTTGGCGTGGCGGTGTAGTTTCATATAGAATTACGTGTGAAGTTTAACCTACGAGCTTATAGGTCCTAGTTTCTGTTGTGCGGTGTGACACATGAAAGTGACCAGATATAAGGTAAAAAAGGTATAAGTGAGACAGCCCAAGGATGTCCGGATCTGGTTCCAGAACTTTGGTGTGAAAACGCCTTACATGGTGTAACGATTTGGTTTAGGCCACTAGACATCGGCATCATTCATTTTAAGGTTGAAATACATATAGCTGAGACCTGTCCGGTATTTTACCGGATTGTCCCTTATTTAAAAATGAAATGCTTGAACCAATCTGTCGAATAGTATTGTGAGCCAGGGTGCTTTACTAAACTAGACTCAAG
This sequence comes from Stomatorhinus walkeri, assembly GCA_026784285.1. NCBI lineage: Eukaryota > Metazoa > Chordata > Actinopteri > Osteoglossiformes > Mormyridae > Stomatorhinus > Stomatorhinus walkeri. The sequence continues at coordinate 51,070,313 of JAODUD010000001.1, read as the reverse complement.
ATTCAAGAAGTTTTATTTGTCACATGCATAGTTAAACATGAAATGTAACCCTGAATCACTCCTAAGACATTGCATTGGTTTAAATAAAAAAGATAACCAAACATGGTAGGCCTACATGAGTTTTACTATTGTTCCTTAATGTTAAGTCAAAGGAGGTGCTATTCATGGTATTCATTAACAGATACAGTGATGACTGCAGTTCACAAACTCAATCCTTTCCAGGAAAATGGTCGTGAACCAATTCGTATGTGAACCAAGGCAATTTTTTCCATAAGAAAGCATTAAAATTTGATTAATTCATTCACAAGCTTACCAAATAATAATGCATGTTAATTAATTTTCTGGTTTTTATAGTAAAACCTTTAAAGAAAAACACAACATAGACAACATAGTGTGGCAACGGGTGGACCGAGGCATCACGGGAGCAGAGACAGACTGTCATGGCGCTTACCGGGGAAGCAGAAGACGAGAGACATAAAAATGTAAAAAATACAGGGTTTAATCGGAGCGAACACAAAGGAACAAGCAGCAACGCAGATCGACATTACAATGACCGGACTGGGGAAAAAAATGGACATGCAGATTAAATATATTGGGCTAATGAGAATGATAAGAAACAGCTGGTAAACACAGGGAATCCACGTGGGGTTAATGAGGGGGCGTGGCACACGGAAGGAGCAAACGATCGGGGCAGGACAGGACCCCCCCAAAGGCGCGCACATCAGGCAAGAACCGGCCGTAAAGCACCATGATGAGGTGCCGGTGGTTGGGGTGACCCCCTGGAGGAGTCCACAGGTATGGTTAGAGTGATCCCCGAGGGGGTTGCACTCCAGCTCCTCCTCTGACTCCATTATGGAGGAAGGAGCAGGGATCAGGTCATCCGGGACCTCCTCTGGGACGGAGACTGAAGCCGAGGGAGCAGGGACCGGTACCTCAGGGGGCGCTGCAGGTGCCACAGGTACCTCGGGGGGTGCTGCAGGTGCGGGCATGGTATCCCCTGCTGGGGAAGCCTGCTCCATCCTCAAGCAGAGTATGCTCAAAAACACAATAAATAGCTATCGAGTAGAGTAAGTAGATTGTAGCTAGCTAGTAGAAGATATCCTACACAAGGAATGCATTTATTCAATACAGTGGAACCTCGGTTCTCAGTCTTAATCTAGGCTCTTAGATAACTTATTTGGTCAAAACCCAAATCAATTTTCCATTAAGAAATAATAATTGGATTAATCTGTTCCAGATCCCCAAATCATTGCCAATTTAAAACTGTATAAATACAAAATAAATGCTAAAAGCATAAATAAAAACTTTAACACCCATAAATAAATAAATACATTTTTTAATTAATTTAAAAAAATGATTTTTTTTTTCAGCTCTACCATGGTTCTAACAATATTCCATTTTGGTTTGCTGATATCACAAACCTCAATGGGACCCATGGCGGTTTATTTAAAAATAATATAACTGTAACAAAAGCAAAAAAAAACACGAGAATATTCACAGCACAATTTGGTATGGGTGTTCACTAGCAGTAATGTGGAAAGTTTGGTTGATCGAGAACTAAAAATAAATTTTTACGACATTTTTTTACTGAACTTTGTCAAAAACAAAATTGTACGAGATGAGAAATTTTTGAGAATCAAGGTATCCACTGTATTTAGTGCGGTGACTTTTTTTAACCAAGAGAGAAGTCAGAAACCTTGGGGGCCCCACAGAAATGCATGGTTTCAGTGGTGGTAAACAGTAGTGGGTTGATAGTTTTTCTGGTCTTATTTCTTAGTCTGTGACTGAATTTCACATATGTTTAATCTACCTAGTATTTCAGACCTACATTAATGAATGATATTTGAAATAATCACCTCTGAGGTAGAGATCAGATTCAGGGATATTGAGGCACTGTCAAGAAAATTAATTACCATGACGGAATGGTAACCCCCCGAGTTCCTGCCCCCCATCCACCCCCACGCCGCCATGTCAGGTGTCAGATTTGACAGCTATTTGAAAGTACCTCGTCAAGGTGTGAGTGAAGGTGAAAGGAAATCTCATTGATTTCCATTGGGGCCAGGGTATCAAAGCACAGAATTGCATCATTTCACCTCATTTGCTAAAATCATCAGCCTTGTTAGAACCTGTTTTACCCTTTTCCAAAGAACGCTTTCAGGAGCCACCACATTTCTAATGAGACCTCACAGTTGTCTGCGGCACTCCCAGGCCTGGCTGATGTAACCGCCTGGCTCCATATACAGTATATGTGTATTTTTCTTTATAATTTCAGGCCAGAGAATGACATTTCTGCTGGTGACGGAAGAGATTAGGCTTTAAACAGGGGACCTGGTAGGGGTGTCCTGTCAGTCACTGCCTAGTTTAACTGACACAGAAGCAGTAACCTGTGATTGACAAGGTAGTCCCACCCATTTTGAGTTTAAGGGTCTAATTTCTGTCACCACTCGTGCCCCACCATGGTACTGCTTTAAGGGGCAATGTGTAACCCTGCCACAGTAATTTAATCAGAGCCTAAACGTACCTTTGCCCCAATGTGCTATTATTGGCTTCTATTATAAAATTACTGTGAATGACAGTTTGTGACCTCGGCTGTATTTCAGTCGGGATAAGAGACTTCCTATTAGTACAGAGTAACATTCCCTATCCAATCCTTTCCTGGACCACCATGATGCCGCCCGCTGTTTGGGAGAGATGTGATCATTGATGGTGTCTACCATCATACATACTAATCACTGGCCACAAACAATCAGACACTATAGGGGTCTGATGTGCCTTTTTGATTAGAGAAACAGCAGACCTGGTGATGGTGTTTTTTAAGGCTGCATTCACTGTCATTTTATAAATCATAGTCTTCAGATCAACACACCTGTGTGAAAAATTTGAGAAGACTGCAGAGGATGAGGTACAGTACAGATAGAGGCCTCTTTAAGAGACACTAAAAAAATACCCAAAACCAAAATGAAAGAACAACATGGAGTGAAGCAAAGTCCAAAAAGCCAACATTCAGCCGAGCCGAGCATAATGCCGACACCATTACCCAGTGAGACTCGTTAAACAGACCTGGGCCCCTCGCCTGTATTCCAGAATCCAGAATAATGTTAATAATACATAATAAGCCCAGGATTAGACTGCAGCCCAACGTTGAATTAGCCGTGAATTTTGCTAATCATCTGTGCAAGAAGACCCGGCAGCATGGTACTATGAGTATAAAACCCGCCACTCCGTTCTCAGTCTGCAGAAAATGAAGTGAAAATGGCGTTCACGGGCCCACATAAAATTCCTTCCCAGCACTAAATTATCTTTTTCTGCATCTCTTCCAGTACATCGGGCATGTCACAGGTAAACTGGCATGGGCAGATGGGACAGAAACGGGGCCACACCCTGCCTTCTGGGCCATGGTGTTGATCTGTAATCCTGAAAAAGAGTGTCTGTTTTTCTCTCACACTCCAGTCATCTCTTACAGCAGACCCCTACAGAGAGCTCGCTGTTGGGGGGGAATATCGTTAGCATCCACTTACTCGGATCAATATCCACAATATTTATTTCTGCATATTTGTCACCCAGACCACCCATGCTGTTCATACCAGCCACATACGTATTATAAAAGCCACTGGGGAACAGCTTGCCCCCCCCCCCTCAAATGTCATAATTTGGGACCAGGGCGTATAAGGACCTATATTTGGTCCTAATTTTCTGCTGTACGAGCAGATAAGAACGGGGGCCCTGCAGCTGCCTGTCCCTCTTCAAGAATTAAACTATATGCTTATTTTCAGCTAATTCTCCTCCATGGGAAACCGCATGAGAAGATGAAGCAGTACATTAGTTGTATTAGCATGTCACATACATTAAATGGTATTAACACACCATCAGTGTCACCAACTTTGGTCAGTTGGCCGGCGTGAGATTTTCAATTCAAGACAAGGCTGTGCACTCATTTACATGTATATAACAGTTTTGTTAACTTTTAAATAGTCTGAATGGCTTGCAAACTACCCCAATGCTTTTGATGTGGGTCATTTTAGGTTAATAATGGAATGATATAGATTTGCAGTCAGATCTTATGCATGAGCATGAGAATCTGAAAAAAAATTAACTACTTTAAGATTGAAAGGCTGTGCTTGGCTAATTACTTCAATTTTTCTTGTGCTTTTACTGGTTTATTTCCTTGACTGAAAAGTCATTCAACTGTTTCATACTAACATTAGTGACACATGCATGATTATAGGAGACTGACCAATCAGCACACAGCAAGAACTCAGAAATCCAGGTCTTTTTAATTGAAACATTAGTTTGCAAACCCCACCCTAGCTCATAGTGTCCCCCTTACATGAATTAGGTGGTTACCCTAACATTAGCTTTGATTTAGTATGTTGTCAAGTACATTAGCATGCCATGTGCATGAACAATAACATATTGCATTGTACATCCTTCTATTTGCAGTTTGGACATGTATAATCTATTTTATGTTTTTATATGGGATATCTTTTATCTTTTACTTTACCTTATTTATTGGATTGACATTATATTTACACATTCACCAACACAGATTTCTCATATACCTGGTACTTGGCAAAAAAATAAAGATTCTGATTCTGACATTAGCTTTGTATTAGTTTGTCATGTAGCCTACAGTATATTAGCCTCATATTAGCATGTTACATAATTTGCTTTGAATGAAAGGCCACTCTGAACAATATAATTCCCTAATTAGATCAAACCACTTTCCACTTAGTTGGTCTCACCGACCAGATCCCACAGAGGATCTTGGGAAACCCTCAAATAAAAGCTATTCCTTAGCCCACCAGCTCCAGTATCTACACTACAAGAAGTAATTATTGTTGCAGTTTCTTCTGTACAAGGTTCCCCCTACATCATTTGATTGTAATCAACCAGTTTTAATGTAACTCTCGAAAATTCCCTTCAGGAAATGTTTATTGAGAATATATGGTCATTCACCCCTATTTGACCCTGGAAAGTGGATAAAGACACACCGTAAAATAGGAATAAGTATCTGTTCATGTGTAAGCAAAGGGCATGCTTTCGAGGTGCAGTGTCTGCTGGGAAATTAGCCTCTGCTCTCCCTGTATCCCTAAACACATGACAGCACAATGTGCCTCACTCAGATTAATCTATTAGTCACATCAGCGAATAATTAGCTGGAGGTGCTGCAAATTGCTCTTTAAGAGGAGTGAAAGTTGTT
>JAODUD010000001.1:51028951-51064914 GCA_026784285.1 Stomatorhinus walkeri | reverse complement strand
GCAAAGCCAATAGGCTTTGCGATGCCAGAATGTGATGCGACTGTCACCCTCAGGTTAGATGTAAACAGCGCTCTGATGGGCTAGTTGTCCTGAGGAGGAGTTACGGGGAAACCAGGCAGCATTGGTTATAATCCCTACACCTCAGGGAGTTTCTCCATCCTTCAGTCTAGGGGGCTATCTTCTAGGGTCAGATCTGCTTTGCTTCCGAGTTTGCAGGCGGCCATGATATGTTTCCAGTACCAGGTCCTGCAGGGGCAGCACACACCAACAAGCAAACAGGAACCCCAAACGTGAGGTTTACTGGACCAGATGAGTTCAATTCTATTTGTCACAGTTCAGTCCTACTTGTGCCCTTTTTCAGTTTACGTCCTCAGTTGTTATCAACAGATCGTCACAAATAAAAGTGACTCCCTCCCTATTGCTGAATATTGCTTAGAGCCACAAGTTGTGTTTCCATGCAGTGACCAGCAAGTGATGCTGGAGGGGGGAGTTTTCCTGGCATAAGGCTGATGTTTTATCAACAGACACTGCAGGAACCTTTTCCCTGTAGCTTAAACGAAAGTGAAATGTGACGTGACAATTTTCATTTGATTGGCACATTCCAGAGAAACGTCACGCTTCCTTTCCGGCACCTTCTTGATGTGTCTCTCTCTAACCGAATTAATGATACGTTTCACCCGCGGAGTTTCAAAAAACATGCAAACGATGCCTCGTATCAGCAATGCCATCTAACAGGTACATAAATCGTGCGGGTAAAAGGCCCGGCAGAGCTGAGAGCCATATTCAGCACTCTTTTAAAGTAGGGTAATGTTCAGCTATTCTGAGCGGAGCTTCTGTTACTGCAGGAGATGCTCCTTTGAAGTGTACAGTTTATCCTGGGGCCCCTCAGTATTCCTGACAACAGGCATGCCTTTGTCACTGCCACTCTGGACAGTGACATCTGTCACCCAGACAGAGGAGGGGGGCATGGCAATGGTCACCCTTATGCACTCCTTTGCGTGTCACTTATTTTGAGGCCCACTGCAAGAGCCAGCTCTGGTTAACCTGTTTTCCTGGAAAAAAATAATAAATAAAAATAAAAAGCACGGGCTGAAAAGTCTAAATAGTCATTTTTCTTTTTTTTTGGATTATAAGTTAATTTCTTACTCAATAGTGCTATTACATAGTGATGTATCATGCTGATGCATATAACCTAATCCTAATACAACAACCAAATATCCAACTAAACATCATGTGAGGAAAAATGAGAGGAAAATGTTTTTGTTGAATTTTTCTGGCCTGGGGGCTATTATTTTTTCCTGGTATTATATATAAATGCATTAGGAAAGTGAACAATGAGGGTTTTTATGAGGCATACCTACATCAAGGCTTTCACAAATTCATCGTATTTGAACTTTCATTAGATTTGCCTATTTAGAAAAGAGAGGGAATCTTCACAGGAGGGAACTTTTGTTTCCAGAGGATCTGATCTCTTAAGAAGAATGTAATTGAGATAATAAAGGCTGAGGGTCAACGGGGACCCTAGGACGAACATTAGTGCTGGTTGGACTGATTAAGAAAAAAGGCTCGTAGATTAATACATAAAAAGCTTTATTTAATTTCACCTGTGGGTAGTTGGGGAGTTTGATGCGTTACTTGAGTACTATCATTGCTCTTCTCTTTTCGTGTTGTTAACGTGCTCCTTTACCCTCAAAACATGGGCCGTGACTGTAATTGGAATGACACCCATGAGCTTTCTTGTGAATGTGCGGTCATCATCGCGGTTATGGTGGAATGTTAACGCAGGCTGTCTCACCCAGTCCCATCTGGCCGCGGATAGCACGCGGGACTGCACGTGGGTCTTCGTCCCCCTCACTTAGTTTCTCTCGGTGTGCTCAGACAGTTAGAACGTTAACCCAACTTCTTAAACCATAAATAGGTCTGTAATCCTCAAAGGATAAGATTTTTTTGTCCCTAAAAAAATAGCTCTTGGTGGATATTGCATTTTATGCACAGAGCGTGGGATTAATAGAAACAAAATTAAAGTAGCTTAACTTCTGAGTGAAATTAAGTGAGCTTACGTTTTGGAGGCCTCACTCTTAGCACGAACGCTAAACTGTAAAAAGGTAGATTGATTGGACATTTTAATTGAGTTATTTTGAGATTGAACATGACATCGTGTGTGACTGATGGTATGTCCCCAGCTTTTCCGGAGCTCAATGGTACATATACATTGTATTTTTATGCAACAGTGACCTCTAAAGGAGTTACAAAGCTCCACAGTCAGGGTGCGTCGTCTTCTGCCTTTTTTTTTTGTTTTGTTTTCCATTGATTACCAGCTTGAAATAATACAAGACAATCTGGAACATACAGCTGGACTGATGAATAAATGCTCGGTGATGATAAAAGTTAAACTTCTTGAAATCCAGGAAAAGTATCCTATTAATACCAATAACACAATGGGCTAACGTGTGGTTCATTGAATGAGTTCATCTTTCTTAGCTTTGTAAAAGACGTGAAATGAATAATAGATGTAACAGGCTGCGAAATATATGCTGAATCTCTAATCGTTTAATTTCTCAAGTTCGGAATTTAAGACTAATATGTTTCCAAACTGCAACAGTTGTGCCTGTTAATTCAAAGCTTCCCTTCATTTCCGTCTAAAGGAAAGTACTGAGTACCTCTTGCTCAAAATTATTCCTGAGGTCTGACAGGAGCTGGGAATCATTGGTCATGTAAACATCATCCTTGCGGCAACAAGGAAGCAAAATAATCGTGTTTCTCTGTAAGGAGTTACGGAGCAAAACTGCGGTCCTTGAGAATGAATGAGAGCGATGTACGGACTATGCCGTAACGGAGAGCGTGAATAGCGGCTATGGGACACGTAGCCTCCCAGCGGGAAACCGTCCTCTCGTTCTGCGGCGCTCATTCTCACTCTCTTTTTCTCGTTTCCTCGGTATTCATAAGCTTCGATGGGAAATCACAGCACATCGATCCACACCACCAGATAACACTGCAGGAAGGGCTGAGGGAAACTTAACTACAGTGACACAGATCCCTGGGGCAGACTCGACTGACAGAACCATTGCACTCGAACGGGAATTTTGCGGATGGCACGCCAAACTTAACGAGATGCTAATAACATTGTCACTATACAATAACATTATCCAGTTTTATCTCGAATTGCCAAAGCACTCTCATTCTGTTGACATGGCAACAACATTCATTATGTGTTTATTCATTGTAGAGCTTACAATCTTCCACATAAATGTAGAATTCAGGGTGAGATTTTTACTAAATATATAGATTCTTTTAAATATATTGTAACCATGTTATTGTTATGGGTACTTATTTGAAAAAGTCACTACATATTTGTTTGTTTGTTTCTTATTATTGACTTTTTTTGTAATTTTAGGTTACTCAGTGAGACAAAGAGTTAAACTAGGCCTTAATCTCTGTTGAGTGAGCTGATTGGTCCGTGATCGCGTGAAAGTGGGAAAATGAATTGGTGGGAAACAAACGGTGGGAAGTGGGTTGGCGGTAAAAGAGGAGATAAAGGGGAGAGAGGAGCAACGTGGGGAGAGTGCACTGCAGTTTTCAGGAAAGTAATCCCATTGATCATTCAGCGTGCCTGCTCTGTACTGGGGTCTTGAGATAGAAGACTTGAACCAAGCGGTTATACCCACTGAACAAGTTCAGAGGAGGAAACCCCAAATAGCGCACTAAACTAGCTGGGAAGCTTGCAGTCCCTCTGGCATCAAAGGAACTCCAGCAGACGCCAGGTCCCTGAGCTGTGAAACACAGCTGGTGTGAGAGAGGCCTTGAGGGTACTCCTTCTGATTTATTGGGTTTTTAAAGCAAAGCAGCTATTTGTTTGTAGCCTCACCGTACCCAGACCTGCAACAGATTTTTTTCTTTGTCCATTTTCATATATTTAAGGACATAGGTGTATAGTTGGGGGGAGGAGCATCACCCCCCCATGTTGTAATGTGGGGGAACATCCCCTTCAGTGGTGTTACATATAATACCTGGTTTACAAAAACACATCCAATTAATAAATGTCATTACGTAAAATCAGGTTTTATTTGGAGATCCCCTACCCTCCATTAAAACGGTTTATTCTGAATTCCCTCTCCAGTAGACAGATGCTCACTTCCAGACCTGCAAGAAAAGGGACAACATAGACAGTGGTGAGCGCAGAAGCACGGTGCAACTTTGCATGTAAACTTAACTCGTTTGTGACCTTGAGTCATAACCAGCAGTTAAGTATTAAAAAGGCCATGTGAAATGGTGGCGTTTAATCTTCTCATGTCGATTAAGTTTCATAAAGATTTTCTTATTTGAGTTTGCAAACTGCAGCTAGCTTTGTTAGTTAACAGCATAGCACCAAAAGTAGCGCTGATAAAGCAGCGATACATAGCACTTCTGTCAATCACAATTTTCATCCCACTGTTTGCTGTCATAAGAATAACTAAGAACTGCATCAAAAAAATGGGGCCAGACCTGGCATTTATTTGGAAAACACCATAAAGTAAGTTATTCAGTTACCAGTAACTCAGAATCATTTAGTTCATAAGCAGTGTTGACATAAAGTCTCATTTGTCGAAGAGATTCAGTAAATAACCTATATTTACTTACAGTGAGGGCAATAAGTATTTGATCACCCTGTGATTTTGCAAGTTCTCTTACTTAGAAATCATGGAGGGGTCTACAATTTTCAGCATAGATGCATTTCCACTGTGAGAGACAGAATCTAAAAATAAAATTAGGGAAATCACACTGTATGATTTTTTAACAATTTATTTGTGAATTACTGTGTCAAAAAGTATTTGATCACTTGAGTAAAAAAAAAAATTATATTTGGTACAGAAACCTTTGTTAAAAATTACAGAGGTCAAACATGTAGTTCACCAGGTTTGCACATACTGCAGGAGGGATTGTGGCCCACTCCGCCATACAGATCTGTCAGGTTTCGGGGCTGTCACTGAGCAACACGGAGTTTCAGCTCCCTCCAAAGATCAAATACTTATTGACCTCACTCTATATGGGTGTGCAGGAGAAGATCTGAGGAAGGAGTGGGCCACAATCCCTCCTGCAGTATGTGCAAACCTGGTGAAGAACCTCAGATGATACATATTTTACATATTTTATGTTGAATGTCTTTCTTAATGGACAGTTAGGATAGTTTGTGAATGGCAGGGGCATCATAATGGAGTCTGAGGTGAGGTAATTTCTCCACAATGAATGGCCTCATATTTGTGGTGGAATCTCACAAACATAATTTTACTAATTCAGTGTACATAATGCAGGACTTTAACATATTGGAGTAGATGAATAACCCCTGATCCCTATATCCCTGCCCCCAATATTAATATGAAACCTACGTCCCTACATAAGGGTGTATGTTTATTCTTGTGTGCTGTGAATATTAATCATTATATTGTAATCATTTTTGGCCTGTAAATGTAAGAAATCTTTAAGCTTGTTTAGACTGATTTATCATATATTGTTTGTTTTAATTAAAATATCTGGTTGTATCCATTCAACTTACTTGGGATGCTTTTGAATGCTGATGAGGGCAATATACACACCAAGTGGATGTGGGGGCACTCACAGGATCCAGTGTATGCCAAACAGCATCTATTGTCCTAACTGCACACTGTGTGATCATCATCTCTCAAACTGCTGTTCTCTCCTAAAATAGCACCTTCCCTAAAGACTCACATGCACCCCAGACCTTAATTGGCTGACTAATCTCATTTAGATGACAGAATGCTACTCAAGTATACTTTCCGACCAGTAGAATGACAGAAATCCCTCTCTACTCCCACTCAGAGCCAGAAAGCACGCTAGTGGGCGGCAGCCATCTTTCTCAGGAGAAGTGAGGAGTCAGCTCACTGTGGTTATCAGTCTTGATTTATTAGACTTATCTCACAGTCCTATGGCATTGCCAGGTTCTAAAATCACCCCTCCCCAGCTCAGTTTAGTTTTCCTTTAATGTCTGATGTTCTTTTCAATTCCTGGCCATCTCGCCATCGCTCCCAGATGAGGTTGAGCCAAACTATAAAACCAACTTGTCATTGTGTCGCATGATACCCCTTGCTGAGGACTGCATCTTGTCCTGCATTTTATTGTGTCATCGGTGCAACACTAACACAGTGTTCATTATATTTGTTAAAGAGATAGAAAAGTGAAGGTCTGAACCATTGACCACTTGGGCATTTTTGATAATAGTGTTCTCTGTTTAAGTTGAAATAGGCTCATTTCTATATCGTTGATGAAAGCTGTCTGGAGTTTGAAGAATCAGTAAGGATAACAGTTCAATAAGGCGAACAGTAGATGTTCCACCTTTTCTGGAAGTTCTGGGAGTCTCCCACAATTTGTCAGCAGCTCCCTGACACCCATGAATAATATGCAGTGTTTTGGAAATTTGTCGTTCCACTATTTCACTATCGGCAGTATAATTAACTGGCTAGAAACTCCAGCACCCCCAACCCCCAACCAACAAATCTTGCCATTACAACCACATTCTCAGTCAGCTCTAGACTTGGATGGTATCTAATTGTTCATATTGTCATACTGTCGAGATGGTATACATGGTATACATTGTTTTAAAAAGCAATGGTTTTCCAGTATTTCCTGATAAAAACTGCTGAGTAGGGAGGGTATTGCCATTCTGCAGCTCAAGTCTAGCCACACCCCACCCCTCAATTACCTCTCATTTGCTGAAATCATTATAGCTAAGGTGGGATACCTCTAATAGTTTTGTAAGGATAACTGTTCAGTTAGATAATGCTGTGTGTTTCAACCTGACCTGTGCAGCATCCGCATTTTGTTACTGCAACACAGAACTTGTATATAACCTGTTCCTTCTAGAGTCACACTTTTAAAAGGTTCCCTCCCTTCCTGGAGGATATATGGACACAGCGTGTCAGTGGGCAGTCCTCAGAAAATGTAGCCCTGCTACATGGCTGTTCAATCCCACAGGTTCCCTCCAAACCCCCTCCCCAGGAGCACTCGCCCAGAACCAACGGATTTCATCTGTCATGTCGGGAACTGGGCAGGCCCTGGATTGCCTGGATGCCCACATGTATTATTCAAGCCCACCTGTCAATGGGTGAGTCTGCAACAAATCATGCTGCAGTAAGTCCAGTGGCCTCCCCAGGTTCGAATAAGTGGGACAGCCCAATGCTGAAGAGGTCAAATGGGCTTTGGCAACTTTCACAGGAGAAATCCTGAATAGCTTGTTGTTGTGTATTGATATGTGAGAAAGTTTTTTGGATGTTTCACAGATAGCAGACACAAACATCGGCAGCCTCGAACTTAAAGCTTTTTACTTCTCCTTTAGGAAAACTAGCTTAATGCAATACAAGCACTCCAATATATGTTTACAGGCTTAATTATTTGTTGACCCTGAAGTATGGCATGCTGAAATTGCTCTGGATACTTTAATGGACAGAAACCCTTCCTAACCTCCATCAAACCACGAGCTTAACCATACCATGCAACAGGACCAGAGATTTTGTTGGTCATCATGGTGTCAGCCTGCATTAGGGCTGTCACTTTTTAACCAATATTCAAACATTTGTTCAAACATGATATGGAAAATTCATATTCAAACTATAATAAGCCAATTCAAATTTAAAAGTGTCACATAGCCAATAATTGCATTAGACAGTTTGTTGTAATGTTGTTGTCTGCCGTCTATGGATCCCTTAAAGGTCAGGGTGGGGTCAACCTAAATAATAAAAATAATACATGTCCTGTGAAGTGTACTTTTACCATTAAACTATGGGGACAATGTACACCATGTACCTTTAATCATTTGTCTTTTTATATGCATTTATTAATAATTTCACTGTGTCCATTCTCCACCAGTGACTCTAAGCAAGACTGCTGGGCTACTGAACGTGAAGTGCACACACAAGCAATGACTATATTACAGCCAGAAAACTGCATATAAAGCTACCGTTACCGCAGTTTCGGAGTTAAGGTTTATACTCAAACCTGCTTTCTGGGATATTTCAGTACAAACCCACATATCCCCACATATATCATCAAGCGAGAATTCCAAAGAGGTAGGCCAATATCCAAAAGTTGTTTTGGATCTCAAGCTTGACAGTAACACCGAGATAAATTTAACTTTACATTCAGTTTTTCTGCTGTAGTGTCTAAATATCAGCGAAAGCACACAATACCCCTGGGTTTTCCAGATTTCTTTACGAGCAAATATTAGTATTTCAATGTTTTTATGTGCACTTTATGTGAAATAGCCCAGCTGCCTTGTTTAGAGTTACAGTACTGGCAGTGAATCCCCCTTAGTCTAATGTGTGAAGCACAATCATCTGGACGTGTCTGTATCATTTAGGTTTATTCAGTAGTCCATTGATTATACGTTTGGTACTTTAAACAGACACAATACAAATGCTATTAGCAACACAAAACTACTTTGAAAAAAAGTATTGTTAGGCCAGGCAAACCGAGGTATTGCAGGAGCACAGAAGGACAAATAGTCTTGCTTGCAGGGAAAAACGCGGTCTTTAATATTAGTCCTTAGCAAGACTATAACAAGCACCCAAGTGAGGCCCAAGCCAAATATGCAGAGCGGAAACACAATGTTGTCAGATGCCAAACTGTAAGGTGCTCACACGGTGGGAGATTTACACAAGCTAAATACACACGAGGATCAGACAGGGTACACACAAGATACAGGCAAACACACGCGTGACAATAGGGAAATGCAACCGTTAACAACAACCTTAAAAGAAGACCTAATTACAATTACAGACAGGGGCTATTTACAATTGCACGCGGGGCATGCTGGGACATGCGCTACAGTATTTTCGTACCCTGACCACTTAGGGGCTCCGTATAAATGTGACATTGTACAGGCTGTTAATAAAATACTAATGATTCAGTTTCACGTTTTTTTGTATTGGAATATATTTGAACAAATTGTATGACATTTGAAATTCATTCAAACTTTATTTTTGAAAAAAGTGACAGCCCTAGTTGGGATGCTCTTCATCGCTGTTGAAGTTTCCATCACCAGAAGGACTCGAACAAGCCATAATGCAGGAGGATACTGACCTGTGGAGACTGGGATTCACTCCAGGGCCAGAAATCTTTAGATTACACTATGCCAAATTGTGAAGGTGAGGGTTAGTAAGGTAGAAGTGATGCTTTTCCATTCAGATCATTTTATCTTCATGTTTTGATCATATAGCGATGACCCACTTAAGCTTCCACATGGTTAATGTGGATAACTGGAACACATGGTCAAGCTTAAATCTTACAATGTGACCTCGATAAGTTAGAGACCTGGCATATGGCTTGGACACACTCTCCCTGATGAAACGATTCAATGGTCACATCCATCAGGCTCCAGCTGCCTCGGCTAGCATCGCATATGGCTCTCATCCTTCTGGCTGGATGGGGATACTTCCAGGGCTGGGTCTCTGCAGATTGGGGGTCACTTCCAGACACCTTAGAAGAACAAATAACTTTGAAGAACAATCAAAGACCTCCATTAACATGGAAATATAGGTGCTATTAAATGCCAGGATGGTGCCAATCTGTGTCTTCAAGTACCAAAAAAAAATCACAGGCAGGTTTCTGGGACAGTACAATGAAAAATACTCAAGGGTAGCATCAGCCAGCAGCAGTGTGCCTCTATGAGAGAGCTGTTCATTTGCATTACTCTCAACAGCATGCTTGAGATGTTTGTCCTCCAAGGCAATACTTCAGGGCAAAAACATCATTGTTCAGTGAAAGGACTTTATTAAGGGCAAATTACACAAGGACAGCAACGCGTAAGAATGCGGCGCAGAGGAAATGCATCAAGGCCAAGTCACATTGCAAATATAAAAATGCCGTCACTCAAATCGACATGCCATATCACAACGGGAGGCCTCTGGGCTCTTTAGCAGACATTAAGCTCATGCCGGTGCACAGGGAGGAATCTGTCATGTGATATTCTGAGCCAGAACGTCTGATTTGGCTCTGTGAAGATGCTACAGTCAGCAGAGGTGGGTCCAGTGTTGAATGCCTGAGGCTACAGTCTAGTGTTACAATGCTAGGGTGCATCAATCAGAGATCTGGGTAGGATGTTCAGATGCTGATCAGGACTCAGGAAGCGCATATAACAACATGCGCATTGAAGCGTGGAGGGTATACTCTCTACTTTGCAGTCGTTCATTATTGGATATTTCTAGGTAATTAAACATCCACTGCTCGCTGTGCTGATACTCTGAGGAGCTAGGCTGTGAAGGCTCTGATATCATTCCTATTATTCAGTGCCTTTTCTTTCACAGAGGATGTCAGATTAAGCGCATGGGTCTTCATTAGCTGTGGCTGATCCCTTAAGCCTCACCACACTGATTTCAATAATCTTTTTTCATTAACCGGGTGAGCGTTCATCTTCCACTCCGACCTGCCTGCTACCAAGTTGGAAACTCACGGCCAGATATTTTCAGCATCACAAACCACAAGCAAACAGCTTTTTAAATGCCAGAATCAATGGTGAATCAACAAACACCAAATGTGACCAAATTTTAGACATTCAGAAATATTCTCTGCTGAAATGTTTTGTACACTTACAGCTTGCATGTGGTATAAATGCAGGACTTGTTACTGGTTAGACTCACTACTGACACTGCAGCAGTCAGAAAGCCATAAGAGCAGATCCCAGTAGTAATTCCTTTGCTAAGTGCACCTCCATCATCATCGTTTCACACCGCAGTGAAACAGTTAACATCTATGGCACGAGGGATTACATTAAGTAATAATCACACATGGTAGGAGCAGGCAAACCCTGATAAGACACGCTAAATCCCTAACACTCTCAGAACAGTCCGACACAGAGTAAGGAAACATGTTTAATTACACCAAACAGCTGTCTCCATGTTCCCCTGCGGCAGTGAAGGTCATGGACTCCTGGAAGTCACACTCTCAGTCCCTGCCTGTGTCTGGGCCGCCAGTCAGAAAGTCCTGCAGAGCTGAAGCAGATATGTCCAGGTGACAAGCAGTGCTGGAAAGACCTTGAAAGTCCTAAGTCCTTGAAAATGTTTCCGTATCAAGAGGACAAATTTATTGATATGACCATCAGTGTCCATTTTAGTTGGAGGTGACATCATACAGGCATATATACCAAAACATTAATAATACTGATTCTAAGACCTTGTTGAGAAACAATATATACATTTTCATATAGCTGTGGAGTCATTTACACAGGTTAGAAACAGCAATGTTATCACAAAATTGGACATGCAGAGAAAATTGCCTAGAAATTACCCTACATGCATCTTAATTACAGAAAATTGTATAGTAATAACAGTTAATATAATTATAAAGAATAACTAATTAATCATACGGGGGGAGTATGCAGTACAGCAACTAACTTTTGTCTGTATCAATTAAGCACTAAATAAAATGGCAATAAAAACAAAGATATTCCTTTGTTTGCATTCTTGTTTTTTTGTTTTTGTTTTTGTTTGCTGGGTTGTTGACTGAAATTTCGGGCAGGACCAGTATATATACAGCTGTGGAAAAAATAAGAGACCACTTTTTTAAATCCCTGCAAATAAACCGTTTCTGCCTGTATTCACAGTTCAACTCGCTTGCTTCCCCGCTCGCCCTCACGCAACTTGACAATGTTTCCCCTTTAAATTGTTCAATCTTGCGTTGATTGGAGAGAATAGGAATCTTCAAGCTATAATCCATGATTTCCTGGTCACCTGGGGTTCAAGTGCACGACAACTGGAACTATTACAAAAAGGTCTGGAAGAGGACCCAAGTTTATTTTGGCCCACGTACACTGTGCGGGATCATGAGAGAGTCAAAAATTATCTTGGGGTTACCATGTCTCTGAAAAAACCATCAGACACCACCTTTATGCTAACAGATAATTTAGAAGGAACCAAATTCAATGGACAAAAATGGAGTATTTTGGAAATAAATATTTAAGGTGGGTTTAGCATAAAAATAAGGATGGCTATAACGAAAATAATCTTATCTCAATTGTAAAATATGCTGGAGGTTCTGTTGTGTTCTGGGGCTGTTTTTCACCAAAGGCACTAGACACCTTGTTAGGGTAAGTGGCACTATGGACTCCATGAAATACCAGGACATTTTAAATCAACATTTGGCTACCGCTGTTCGATATTCCAGCAGGACAGTGATCCTAAGCACATATGCAAATCGAAATAAAAATGGTTAGTTCACCACAGAATCAAGCTTCTGCCATGGCCACCTCAGTTACCTGACATGAATCTCATTGAAAAACTTGTTTTTGCCCTTATACATATGGTTCTCTTCAGTGTCGGACCAGAACCTGAGACAGGAACGAGACAGCATGTAGCATGTAGCAGCATGTAGCATGTAACAGCATACTACTTTTTCAGGTTCCTTTTTGTGATGTTGTGTGTGATCTTGTTTTGATGAAATCCCTGGAAATGGAGAAAGCCTTCCTGGCCCACAGTGCACCCCAGCCCCCCACATTCAGCAGGTGCACCTCTTTCAAGGTGACGTCCTCGGCGCCATGATGAATCATTGAACGCGAGTTACATTTTTCACATGTTGACTCTACTACCGCTGGACTTTTTCAATACATTTGTTCCTAAAATATGTATCGGAATTCCATTTTTATTCCCTCTTTAATTAGTCCAGGCCTTTAGTTAGCTTGTGTTCACTCCAGTTTGCTGCTGTGCACTTCACACGTCATTGGCTGGCCTTGGAGCCTATGGATGGCACCGCATGCTAATGTAGAAGTTGCCTCAAGTTGTGTTTCCAAGTGTCCCAGGAACAAGGAGCAGGGGCAGAAGCAGCTGCCAGAGCCAAACCTAAGCTGAGACCTTTTCATGGTTCTGGAATGATCAGTCCATTTTGGGGTCCATTCAAGCTCACAACTTGAAATGTTGTGAAGAAATAAAGTATACAAGGCATGGCTAATGCTGGAAGTCATAAATGAACTGGCAGATTGTCCTCAAATATCTGGTTATATTAGATTAGATTGATAGTCTTTCTTTTCCATTGCAGCCATCATGGTTTATTGTCAGTAATTCGTTTTGCTCGTCCTGAGAAAAAGGCCAAGATAAAAGGAGCTACTTCAACATAATCCTCTGAGTGTTATTTCAACAAGCAGGAAGTGAACGTCAAGTGGAAGTGGTTCTGCACCTATTGCATGCGGAGCTGTTCATCCAGCTGGATTCCAGGGACAGTGTGATTCCATTATGCTGAGGAGATTTGAGGTCTGGAGAAACGTCCTTCAAAGTCCAGTGACCCTGCCTCAGCCTCCGGTTTGTTGTAGTGTTTCATGCCCTCAGTTAGGTTTCTTGAACTTTAAGGTAATTTTTAATTAACAATGGTTGACTTAATTCCTTCTTGATAACTCTGTATCAACCCTCTCCCTTCTTCCATTATGAAGATCGCTTGTGGGGGTGTGTGTGGGATTGACCGTGGTTAGGTTAGAATCAGAGGGTTGAATCTAATTTCTGGAGCTTAATGATACTTTAATAAGAGGAATAAAATAGTAACCACCTGTAGCAGTGTAGCCCTGACCTGTTAAATGGGACATTTCCATTTCATTTTGCAATGGCCAACATTAAAATGTGCGTGTCAGTTCCACCTGGCTACACGTATCATTGAGTGTGCAATGCCTGTCTTGGGCCACCAGAGGGAGCACACACCACATCAAGGTGGTCACCATCAGCAGGGTTCCTGTGTCCAGCAAGATGCATCATAGAGGGAAAATTTTGCTTGTGTGATTACTGTTAAATCAGGTAGTATCTAAATTTTAATCTCAGTTTATTCACATCTTTCAGCCCATGCTGTGAGTCGCACCACAGGAAAGAATGAACTTCACCTAAAACACGTTTTGGTTATATCAGTGTCCTGGTAAAACAAGAAGCCATCTGTGTCCGTTGTTGACTTGGCCCAAAACATAACATGATTAGTGAGAAATGTTAGCTAGTTAGCTAGAGAAATGTTCCTGGTTCCTAGTGCAGTGGAACAAGCTGAATCTATCATAAATCTGCAGGGCCCTGGTGAACAGACACTATGAGAGACACATCCATCATTTTTATCACTGAGGGATGGGGGCTGGCCCTTTACACGTTATGGTTTGCCCTGACTTATGGATCTCTTAGCCCAGCAAAAAGAGTAATGTATTCCTAGGAGTCTTTTAAGTAACACCGTTTAACGGTTTGGGTGTATAGTCAGTTTCCAAGGGAACTATGAGAACATTGCATGTGTCAGGTAATTCTATTACCTGACAGCAATATAAGTGAGATTTTTTAAATGTGCCATTTTTCAGTTTAATGTTTTTGTATGTGTGTCTTCCTGATTTGTTGGATGTTCTGCTTTTATTAATTCCAAACCAACTGCATTTATCCAAACGTTATTCACATTTAATTGCTTTGAGAAAATATGGGCTAATAATGTATACTTTTATGAAAGACCAACTGTTTAAACTGGTTAGATGAAAAAGTAATATGCGATAAGAGCTATAAATCCTCTTCTGAAGCCATTTCAGTGATCCACTTAAATGTGTGAATTAATTAGATATGAACTCAATCACAAAGGCTTATCAGGCTTTACTGAACGGCTTCCTACATTAGCATTTTTAGGTGTTATGTTAGTGACAGAAAATTTCCAGCCAGTCTTTTAAATTTCCCAGGCACTACTATTCTAGTAAAAGTATCTTGCTTATTATTTCCATAGTTACCTTCGTTTACATGTGGGATTGTCTAGTAGTATTAACAATGTACAGCATATTGCTATTTTATGGTAAATGTTATACATTATCTGCGCCATTTTTTCATCGTTTTATGTTCGCTGTGAGTGAGGTTTCACACATTTGATTTCATACTTCTTTGCACATAGGTGTACTTCACATTATTTACCACTAGAAGGAAGCAGAGATCTAGTTTTTTCTATTATGTGAAACGGACAACTCCTGTGAAATAGCAAACTTTTTATGTTGCTTATAGAACTCATTGAGGACTGAATTTAGGCCACCCCACTAAATCATCTCTTGCTAGTTCAGAACCAAAATTACAGTAGTACTGGTATGGCAATTAGCCCACCCCAATAGTAATCTAAACAGTCCCCCAATGATGATGTCACAATCACAGGGCAGCCTGGGTCATGGGTCATGATCCAGGCGATATGACATAATCCAGTGCGATTTTCAGGAGCCGAATCAGCCCTGGATCTTACACATTCATGATTCAACAATGTTAGCATCAGAAACAGGTCTGCATCTAGCCAAGTGAACAGGAAACACCTGGCAGGTGTAACCAGCCATTTCAACAAGACTCCACAATAAAAATTTGAATTGTTGTAGAAAATAACCAACAAAATCCTTGCCAGTTAAATAACTCATGTATCAAGCTTCGAATTGTGAAGCTTATGTTAAAATCCTTCTGCCCTGAGATACATCCTTCCATTAGAAATAAAACAGAAATTTGCATATTTATTTATTAAGTATGAGTTCAGGTACATTGGAGTGTGTATTTTTCCCACATATCACATCTTGCTCTCTTTTTTAAGGCATATTCACACATATTAGTGAACAAGAAGCTTGGTGCAACTTGGCAATACAATAAATTAATAAACCACTGAATCATGGAGAAGCTTCTCTGTGGGGACCAGCTCCAGCATCCCAATAGAACAGGGCCCACCAGCAGAGGAGGGTGTCTAGCATGGCTTAATGGGGGCAGGGGTGTCACACCATGCACTTGTAAGACCTGCTCAAAAACTCGAGAGCAGACAGAGCTGTGTTTTTAGAAGAAAAGCATCAAGTTTCTACCTAAAGCTTGGGGTAATACTACAGCACTCATTCATTCACTTTATGCATTTAGACCAGGGTTATTCAAATCACAGTCCTCGAGGTCTGAGCACTGCTGGTTTTCCAGCCTTCCTTTGCCTGTCAGTCAGGTGTGAAGCCTCTAACCAATCAGAATCAGTAATTATTAAACTAACTACCTGGGAGAACTGAAAACAAGGCCAGGATTTGGAATCGAGGTCCAGATTTGAATAAACCTGCTTTAGACCATAGCCCAACAGCATGTAGCTACACTGGCAGTTATAATAGTAACATTTTAATAGTAAACATTTTTGAGCTTTTGTGGTTTCTTGTGATTTATTACAGTTTACTAATAAACTGCAAGCCTCTATGATCCCTGGACAGCAAGGAGACGTCTAGTGCCATTGAAACACTTTGCCATGCAGTGCGCGACTGATCCGTGTTGGTTTTATTTCCCTGTGCACCTCTTCTGATTCTGAACTTGCCGGCCAGGGCCTCTGAATTGCTACCAAATCCCGAATGTGGTGAGATGCTCCAGCTAGGAGACAGATTCTGCTGCCAACCTTAATGGGTCACTTGTTGTCTCAAATGGTGGAGTCTGATTCCAAAGCCTTTTTTTTACCTTTCCTGGGTTTGGTTCCGTAAATGACATTTCAGGGCTGCCACCCAGCCGTGACAGTCACCGACAGCCCTGTGACATTTTTTCTTGTGTGCCCCAGCATCTCCTCTTTGCTTTGTCACTTTCTCATAGATGACATCAGCCTACATCCAACCCGCCATTTTATAACTCCAAACCTGCAGTTTGCGCAGGTAAATTATTTAAACTGATTTACTGATTAGTGATCCATCAGGGTAAATGAGTGAATTAGGGTAAATTAATAAATTAAATGGATAGTGATATATCATGTTCCAAGATTATACTTGTTTAAGGTTTCTATTTTTTACAACAATTTATTCATCGAATTGTTCCTTGGGATAGACAGGTTTCCAGAATGCTCACAAATAACATCCTGAAAAAAATCTCCATATATTTAGGAAAAAAAGATTAATGAGAGAATCAGGAGATTGTGACTTGACATTCTCTGCTTGAAAGCTTCTGTGTGTTCTGCCTGGTCAGACGAGGCTTGTTTATGTTCAGACATAGGTATGTAACGATACACTCAACTCACAATTCGATACGATTCAGGATTCTGAGTTCACAATATGATTTTCTCACGATTTTTTAACAGAATGAGCTGCAGACAAATTTATTTATAAATATTCCTTTATTTATTTTTCTAAACTGTGCAAAATGTGTCATCTTCTTAACAGTGCAACTGAAATTGAATAAAATACTGATGCCCAAATCAAAATATATTTAAAAATCTTCAAATAAACGGTAACGCTTTTTTCATAAAACGTTCAGAAATCATTCATAAACATCATGCATGTATACCTTTACATCCTAACATCCCTTAACAGCTAAAATATGCATTAATAACAAACATTATATAATAATAACGAAGATTATAATTGTATAATCATGTTTGTTATTAATGTATATTAAAGCTGTTAAGGGATGTTAGGACGTTAAGGTATACTTGCCTGCTGTTTATGAAAGTTCTACGAATGCATTATGAAGGTGCACTGAATATAAAGCATTATCAAATCATCTAAGGCTTGCATTTGCAGCTTTTTAGCGTGGTTTGTCCTTTTAATAATCTTCGCTCTGGCGGTGGTGAATTGAGCTCGCTGTGGTGCCGGTGGACACGCTGAAGCATGTTCATTGTGCTATTTGTGTATTTTGTCAGTCTTTTACAATGTTTGCACGCATTTTTCGTCGTCTGTGTCATCTTTCCATTTTCGTTTGTGATTGCTAAAAGCTAAAATGCTGCCACATCGTCAATTTAAGATCGGGGGATACGTCCTCAATTTCAAATTCGCTCGCCATCTCGCGTTCGGTCAAAACCAAAAACTAACGTAGGACATTGACGTGAATACACAGTGACATCTGACGTCAAACTGACGTCGTGAAATTGAATGTAATATTACACCAGTTTTTCAGTTAAGTGCCTTGAAGTACTCATTTTCCACGTCATGCCGGCATGCCAACCATTCACAACCTAGAGGAGTCATCCCTGAAGAAACTTGAGTGGGACCCTTTGGGTGTTGCCCTGAGTACTACGTCGTGGACCCGTGTCCAGGACTTGAATCACAATGGTGCTTAACACCAAAAACTATGGCAGTACCAAGGAAAGTTCCAAAGAGAGGTGGGCCGAGTCTTTATCTCCTAGCAAGGGAGACAAGGACACACCATCTGTGGCAGCTGAGCCTGTCTCCATCTCTGCTGTTGCCTGGTAGGTCCCATGGCATCCGTGGTTTCCGGCCTGGAAGACCTGGGGGTGCCCCATTGGTCCAATGCCCAGCATCCTGGGGTCTTCCAGGTCCCGCAGTCTAACATCACTCCCTTTCCTACCTTTTCCCTTCTTGTCCATCTGGTCTTGGTTTTCTCCTGTCCTGTCGCCTTGCCCTAGTTAGTTCCCCCTGTGGTCTGCACCACCAATCCTGGTGGTCCTTCTATGTGTCAGTCCTGAAGTGTCTTGGTCTTATTCCTGACCTCTTGCTAACCAGTCAGAGCAGCCTTGAGTTTACTCCTCTGTTACTCATGTGTATTAGCGTCTCTTAGTCTTGTGCTCCCTGTTCAGTCATTGTTTTCTGTCTGTGTGTGCTGTCCTGCCTGGTTTCAATGATAAACTCCCCCGCAAAGGGTTGTACTTGCTGACAGCCTGCATTTGGGTCATCCTTCTCCCACCATACTAAAACAGCACTAAAACATAATGAAATGTGTGTGAAGCAATGAGAAATGATGTTCTACTGTGCAGAAGTGACATTATGGTGTGGAGATTACACTTAATTGTCATTGCAAATGTTAATTGTCATTTGAGAAATGCTCCAAAGCAATCGAGAAAAACTATGAAATCTAAGAAAAAGTGGCAGTCTCAGCTGTAAAACGATATTAGTTCAGCAGTTTGAGTTGATATCAACTCTTGCACACCTGTTGGTTTTCCAGATTACTGGTAAAATTTAATCCGAAAGATAACATGCCCTTCATGTTCAATAGGTGTCACTGTCTTACAGTCACTGGTAGTGAATGCACACAGTACAGTTATTAATAAAGATGTATATGTATAAATGTCAAAACTTTTGTGGTCTTCCTAAGCCACGTACCCACAGCTGTGCATGTGTTTGTGTGTGCGTGCATGCGTGTGTGTGTGTGGGTGTGTATGTGATGGATGAAGGAATATTGAATGGATTTTGAAGGGTGACAAGTTTAATACTGAATAATAAAATGTGATTATGAATATGAATAATTAGACTAAGGATAATTATGAAAACCACAAAGCACATGTTTGGAAATGAAGACAATTATCTTAACGATAATCAAACTTTATCTATATGCATTTTCGCTGTCAACAATCTGCTGCCAGCATGCCTTTCTAGCTTTGACGGCAGCTATGGTGTTGCGTTTTGCCATTATTGTACTTTAGAATTCATCATATTTTACCATAATAATTCTCTTTTCTCCTGCAGTGAAAGAAGTATCCCTGTTGCAATCCATGCTTTACGTGATTGACTGATCATTGTATACAGCACACTTTTATGTGCTAAGGAAGTAATCTTGGCTTCAGTAAGAAAACCTGGCTTGACATAGATTGCTGATAGTCAGCATCATGAAACCATTAATCTCAGATTGCATTAGTTTGGTTTTGTCAAACTGGAACTTATCTTCAAAGCCTAACTTAGTTGAACCAGCTTCGTGATACAGGCCCCTGGTCAGCTTACCTGAACAGCACTAGGATGAGCTCAAGCTAACAGGCCTGCTCTTTCTCTCAGCAGCCACTGAGTACTGAAAGTGACTGAAAACTGAAAGTAAATTTAAGGAAAATAATGCATTTCTTCTGTTGGTATATCTCTCGTTTTTCAGTTCATGGTTCTGTGACAGGGGACCTTTGAGGAAACCTGCCAGATGTTTAGATTTTTTATACAGTATCCAGTCACTTATTCTGGAAAATATTGTGTGCTAAATCTTTGACATCCATCAATCTGGCTGAGCATGCAGGAGAATGGGGTGTGATTTCTGAAAGACCCAGAGTTTGGTTCTTAAACGGGTCTCTAGACACCATGATGACCTTCCTGTAGCCTGACGTATGGGCTGTCTCTACATGAAAGTCAATACATGCTTAGAAAACAAGAACATAAGGAAGTTGCAAAGGAGAGGAGGCCATTCAGCTCACTTGGAGGGAATTAAACTAATAATTTAACGTTGGTGGGATCTTCTCAAGTTCATATTTGATGGAATCTAGGGTTTTAGCTTGCACTACTGTTCCATACTCTAATTACACGCCATGAGAAGTTCTTTCTCAGATCCAAACTAAAGTGTTCCTCCACTAAATTTTGACTGTGGCCATGGGCTCTTAAATTAGAATATATTTAACCAATAAGTAACTAATTGGATGAAGAGCAGCTAGATTTGTTAGAATCTTATATACCTGGGTCATTTCACCCCTTAGGCTGCATCCACACGGTAAGTGGTGAACCGCTCATCACAGCCTAAAAATTCACTTTTGCATTCACGCCGCCAGCGGCGAGTGGCCTGGCACTTATACATCGTCATAAAAGAGCGCTTGCCATAAAAATAAGTGCAATTGTAAAGTATTTTTTGGCTTGAAACAAAATAAGTTGCATTGTTGGTTTACACAAAAAAGCTCTTGCTCTCTTGTCCTTGGATTCACAGTGCGCTTATAAGTGCATTTACTTTAGTTTCTTTAGCTCTTACCATTGAAATTTCGCCGCTTGCCATGTGGATGCAACCTTAGTCTCCGTTGCTTGAGACTAAACAAATCTGGGTCTGCCAACCTCTGCTCGTAAGAAAGCAAATTTAACCAGACTAACCAACAAATCAAAAATAAATACACTGAAGAAATGAGCATGTAATCTGGTAATGAGACTGATACAGAGCATAATTTCAGATGCCTCTAAAGTCCTCCACACAAGTTGATTTGCCTTGTCTATCAGGAAGGTTAGTTTTGCTCCTGATAATTTTGTCTCCTGGTGATGCCACATTCCCTGGTCAGCAGAACACACGATGCTTTCTCCCAGATACATCTTAAAGGACATGGCACCTCTTCAAGACATCAAATCCAAGATCGTTTGCATAGAGTTTGGGCCAATTTAATTACAGTTAAGGGGCTAGCCTTCGTAACATGCTAATTTCTTGTCGATTTGGCTCTACTCGTATCTGCTGAGACTACAAGTGAATCATCTGTAATGTAGTTATAGAAACGGAAACGGAAACAGCCCAGGCACTAGGAAATCCCTCCAGCACAAAGATTTACGAGCCTTCCTGTCTGTAATACTTTAAATCCACTTAATTCAATCAGAACCGATCGCCAGTCCATTTGGTAAGCAGCTAATTTAGTAAATCAGTACTGTGGCCAAGTGAATCTACTTTGTGCCCTTTTGAAAAGAGAAAAGAGTCATTGCTTAATGTCAGTGTGACACAGATGAGGGTTTATTTCATGCTGTGCAAAAGCCCCGTTTCAGCAACACAACTCAGCAACTTGGTGTTTTGTACTTAGGGTTCTAATAAAACCACAAGTTTTAAAAAAAATCAAAGGCAAACAAAATGGCCTCCATATGATTTCATGTACTAGCAGTTGGGGGTCTGCTTGAAACATTTCAGGCATCGCTGGATCCCTGGAGATCATCTTCTCAGGCTAATAACATCATGCTTCTGATTTTTCGCGAATGTTAGTGGCCTAAGGTGACTGGCTCGCTCATTTCTCTTTCTAAATGCACTTATGCGGTGATGATACGAAAATCCTATGTGAGATCATGTCGAGTGTTTACATCTTCCTTGGGGAAGGTACTGCGTAGCCTCTTTAAAAAGGTACATGTGTGATTTATGATAATGACACTGTGATTAGATTTAATTATGACACTAAAACTCTGTGTGGAGATTTGTGGGCACACAAATTCTGTTTTCAGTCATTGCTAGTTTAGAGGTTCCATTGTTGATAGACCCTGCACCTCTGTTGGACCTAGTTTTTCTCACATCCAAAAAAATTTGAAGTGGAGATGCACTTTCACAAATGTGAGTCTTTCCCATTAAATGTTGCGTGGGAGAGCAAGTGCTCTTAGGTTCGCCAGGTGAGAATTACACAAAATGTCAGGGTTGGACGTTTCCGGTCCAGAGACTATTCAAGTCAATCCAGGTCTTTAATAGCATTTTTAACAATATACAGTTGAGTACAGTATTAAAGGAACATCATTTCTCTCAGACCAAGGTGTTACATAAATTAAATAACAGCCCAGCAACATAGAGGATAGTGCAAAAGGACAAGACAACTGACACCGACAAGTACAGTATAGCACAGTAAACCCAGTACTGATAAGTTGCAGTTTGGTTGTGCAAAGAGATCAGTACAAATCCAGACCAATATTTTGTTTCTACAAATCAGTTGAGCATAAATAGTCACAGTCACAGAGTACTCAACTGATTGGTGGAAATGAAATCTTGGTCTGGATTTGAAGTTTCTGGAACTGAAATGCCTGACATTGCATGATACAAAATAAATCGGATGGGGGATGGTTATCCTTGATGACACTCAATATTTGCCCCTCCCTACCCTCGAGATCTTTTTAAATGTCTCAGATGGTCACTCAAACAGACACTTAATAGAGAAACACATCTAATACATTGATTTGACATGTTCTCAAAAAATGAGGTGATTTACAGATTCAGGTCAGCTGGCAGCTTTTATAAATGCTTGACTACAGATAGTGGGCATTATCTGAAGGTCAATCTGTCAATACAGGGTATATTTACAGACATGCAGAGTCCATTCAATTTGAATTGTCTCAGATGCACATGAGAAAGGCTTTGATGGATTCATGAGATTAGTTGTTTCACTTTGAGTTTGAATTGTGTGAACTTCTCTTTAGAGTTTATCCAGTAACCTTGGTACAGGGTCAAAAAATTCTGTTTTGTCCCGTTGTTTAAATCTGTCGATCCATCCACTCCGTTT
This sequence comes from Stomatorhinus walkeri, assembly GCA_026784285.1. Lineage (NCBI taxonomy): Eukaryota > Metazoa > Chordata > Actinopteri > Osteoglossiformes > Mormyridae > Stomatorhinus > Stomatorhinus walkeri. The sequence goes on along the minus strand of JAODUD010000001.1, from coordinate 51,042,063 downwards.
TTAAGATCCTATTTTCTGGATGGGAACTGTCATTTTTCAGATTACTTTCTCCCAGGATCTTGACTGGAATTTTAATTCACTTTATACTGTACTGTCTTGCTTTGGAGACAACTAAATTTTGCCCCTTGGTCACTTTTTAGTATTTATTCCTGCTGTTGTTATGTGTGCTTTTAATGCTATGGATCATGAAGGCAGCATCTTTTTCCCTGGCTGCTGTGCCTTCTTGCTAAACCTGTCAGCGTTTTTTAAAAGAACATTCATCGCAATGCTTGGGCATCCTCAGCCACCTGTCTCCGTGGAAACATCCCCGCTATTACTCCTAGAGGCAAAAATGCAGTCCACTCTTTCTCTGGAGGTATGCATGATTTATGACATTGATGAAACATTTTCCAGGAATCATACCTATGATATCCTAACATCCTAAATTTCTGTTTTCTACAGAAGTAAAAAAAAAAACATGAATTACCTCTGAGGCTATGTTGTCATGCTGGATATCTATATTTAAGGGGATCCTACCTCCTCTTTTGGAGCTCTATGACAGATAGAGAAAATGATTTCAGTTTATGTCTTGATGTAATGGATTACCCTGCCTTTCCCTGTAGGATGACTCTTCACTTCAAATTGTTCCTCGCTTGCTGTCAATGGGAAGATGTATAACAGTCATGTGTCTTCCTCTACCCCAGAGCATGAAAACACATCTGAGCAGTGCACCACAACCGTATTGCACTGCAACACAGAGAGATGTCAGTAGGTGGTGCAGTAGCAAAAGGGCCCTTGTGGCCAGATATTTCCTTAACATCTTCTGCAAATAATCAGCTGCGGGAAATGAGAAAAATGGTGAGGAATTAATTAACGCTGTGGGGGAGAAAAATTGTCTCAGCAGAACAATCAAATAACATTAGATAAGAGCATCAATTAACAGAAACAGATGAGTCTGAAAAAGGTGAAATGAATTGTGTCTTGTTTCTGGTATTAATTTATTCATAAACACCCCCTTCCTTGATGGATTGGAAGTCTGTTACCCTTATTGCAAAAAAGAAAACTCCCTTTGTTCACACTGACTTAAATAACCAGAATTTTACTACTGCCAGTTGTTCCTGGTTCTAATACATCTGCATTAGAAATCCTTTCAATGAGTTAAACTGTGTTTTAGCCATAAAGAGGGACAATGTAGGTTATTTAGTGGGGCTATTCCAAAGAGGCCTATTCGCAGTCACTCTAGCTCCTACATGACGTAACCGTTGTCTGATCAATTCTCTGCTATTGTTCGGCTGGAGCACCAGAGAATTCAGAAGGAAGTTCTGCCATCAGATTTGGGATGCCAGAGACGCATGGGGACCATGGTGGCAAGCAGAGACTTTCTAATTGTAGCAGCAAATGAGAAAGAGGGTTTTAATTTTCAAAGGACGATGTCTAACCACCCTGCACCTCGGGTTTCGCCCTGCCTGGGGCTTGTGTAAGAACGGGGGCCGTTAAAGCGACTTTGTCCCCCGTCTCTGCTGCTAAGGACAGAATACTGATCAGCATGAAGATGGACAAGGGTCCAGGGTTGGGAGATGATGGGCGGGGCAGGGGGGGGCAATGCTCCACCTCACCATGGAGACGGGGAAACTCATGTGAAAAAGAAAAAGTGAGGGGATCCTCTACCAGGTAGAGGGGGGGTGTGGAGAACACCTGGGAGGGCGTTTGTCCTCGATCAAACATGGAAGGTATATCATTCAGGGTGGTGGGGACAGCACCATCTGGAAGACACGGGATACACTTTTAATGGTGTTTTAAATAGGGGCCTCTGCAGGCGGTGGGATGCCCCAAGGCTCTGGCTGATTTGTACCCATAAGAGCATGGAAATTGTGCTGGTGTGTTTCCATTGTGCTGAGCGCTGAAGAAAAAGAGACATAACTGCTCCTCATCTGCCTAAATTAACCCTGAAAATCAAAAGCTTCATTTAAGGAAGGATTTGTAGGAACGTGACTAACCCCGAAATGAAGCAAAATTAAGTAAATGTATGGAAAAACGGTGATGAGACTCCGCATGCACCAGGTGGCCTGGAGACCCATGTAATTACAGCGATGGTGCCCTGTCAGTCATCGCTCACCACGCAGCGTTGAGACCAGCCTCTTGCAGCATCCCGCATTCAGGCTGACAGCTTAATGGGCAGCTATTTTCGGCTGGAGAGACTAATAAATGACCTCATATATTCTTCCCATGGGTGAAGTCCCTCCACCTACCCTTAGCTTTAACAGGTTTCATTCTACACCATAACTGCAATATATGGGTGGGTTTCTAAATACTCCCTGTGCTGAATTGAGTGCAATCTGGACAGCCCTCTGCGGGGAAGGGGGGGTAAATGCTTGTGTTTTTCTGATGCAAATCCCTAACTGACCCAACATGCTAGTTTTATTCTATTTCTACATTTATTTAAGAGGCACATTCATCCAAAGCAATATACACTTCTTTTGAGAAGGCAGGGTCAGCCAGTCCATGGAGCAATTAGGAGTTAAGGGCCTTGTTCAGGGGCCAATGGCGACTTCACTCTACCAGCCTGAGATTTAAACTGGTGACCATCTGATCACAGGCACCTGCCAATCTGCTGAGCCACACACTGCAACCCCACCCCCAATTCCATTATCTTTCTTAAAGTGAAACGCCTGTCCACAGCCCTGCCCTTATCCTGTAACACAGTCCCACACAGGAGTGATGTCCTCTTTAAGAAACGGTGTGCCCCCCCCCAAGCTGTCTCACCATGCACCAGCTTTTTCCTTTGTCCTGCAGGAATGGTTTTAAAGACAGGCTACTCAGTATTATCATGAAGATTTTGGAATAAAGGTCATGGCTGTCCAGACCTAGGCCCATGCTAGCAACCGGGCCACATGATCACCTGAGAACTTTTTGTTAATGCCAGAGTGCAACCTTTTTTCTTTGTTTATGTGTGCTGCACCTGCGTACACAACATACTCCGACGGATGCATGACAACAAAGGTATGCGATGCAGCCGTTTCCGCTGATGGCCACAGGATGCAGAAACAGCATGCTTTGTTTGCTTGTGAGTCTGTGCCACTGTTTGAGCACCTCGGCAGAAACAGCCATTCTGCAGGACATCAGACAAGTTTAAACTGGTGGAATCCGAGCAAGTCAGTTAAATTCTCTCTCACTCTCAGGATAATCAACTGACACTATTAAATTCCAGCACATATACTGTGTACTCACACTTGTTTTTCTGCCAGAATTGGTTAAATAATGCATGAAAAATTCAGTTAAATCTGGTATACAACACAGTTCTCAAATGCCATAATATCCAGTTCTACATACCCTTACGTAAGTAAAATTTTATATATAGTACCAATCAAGAATCTGGACACACCTTCTTTTAATGCATTTTTCTTTATTTTAGCAGTGTTATTTATGTTATAATAAAAAGCCTTGAGTCAATTAAGTAACACATATCAAATATTGCAATGACCAAAAAAATTATTCAGCATCTCAACATTTTCTCAATGATTTATATACTCATCAGAAAGCCCACTTTTGCTTCGATGACAGCATTGCATACTGTTGCCATTCTTTCAATCAGCTTCCAGATGCAGCCACCTGCAATGCTTCTCCAACAGACCAGAAGGAGTTTCCAGAAGTTCTGGGCAGACAGGTGAGTGACTGGTTGCATGCAACAGACTATTTTTGCATTAATGCTTCCAAATACTGTGTCTCGGATATTTTCTGTGTAAGTCTGCATTTGCATAAGGGCTGCCTGTATTTGAAACACAGTGGCCATTGAGTGATGTTCTGAAGGAGGAAACCACAGGCCCAAAACCAAATCTACACAGGTTGCTCAGGTTTCTATGGGCGGAACTGGTATGGTATCAGTTAAATTTGCTAATGGGTTTTGTCAGCAGGAAAAAACATAAAACACGAAAGCCCCAGTCTTGATCAAGGAACTCCTCCCATAACCGCTGGCACATTTTTCATCCAAAATCCTTTATTTACCTAATTCTTCTTTATTATTCCATAAACAGCCACCCTGATCCTGTTTGACAATAACAAAACCAGACTAGTTTTATGGGTGTTTTGCTGTAAGAGACAGACTGTAACAGCAATGATGGGATACTTCCATCATGGCTGCCAATCAACATTTGTGGAATTTCTCTGGGCCTGTCATGCAGAACGATCTCCGTCTCTACTGGACATTGTGCCGGAATCCGTGTCCACAGCGGTTTGGAGCCCAGGTTTCCCTCTTGGGAGTCTTGCTGATCCTTTTAGCCCCAGCTGCTGGTGAGGAGGCTGACAGACTGTCTGTCACGTGCAACCAATCACCATCCTGTCAGCCCTCATGCTGTGAACTTTGACATTTAATCACCACCCTGACTCCAGTCCCCGCACCATTCCTGCCTCTCTTCAAACACCAAGGAAGATTTCTCCCATGAGCGGGATTCATAGTCTGCCATAATAATTACAGGGCTCTAATGAGGGCCAATCAGAGGTGTTGGCTTCCTAAAAAGGTCATCGCTCAGAATTATATTTATATGAACAGAGAGACATTTAGTTATGATTATATATATATATATATATATATATAATCTGCACCCTCAGTGGAGATGACTGAGGGAATGTTAAATAGCGCCATTTTCCCTGCTAAGCTTCCGGCATCTGCCATTCCCAGACTCACAGATTGGTGTCGTCTTCGATTGCCTTGTCCCATGTGTTTCTGTTACAGGTGTGTTGCCACTGTAAACACACATTCCGTGAGCAGATGAGCAGGTAGATGGGGGTAGAATCGGGGGGGGGGGCTTTGTCTTACAGCTGGTTTCACGTGGCAGCTTAGCATGACAGTGACTCCCGGGCCACCCAGGACAGGGTCACCCTCCCTGGTGGTTTAAGCATTAGTAGAGCTCTGATACTTCATGTCTCTTCTTACCTCCCCTCAGCAAATTGACAGGTAAAGTCATCCTCTGAAAGAGCTCCTCATGGCTACAGGTCCAGCTCCTTAATAACAACTATAATAATACCACTAATACCAATCATAATAATAATACTAATAATAATAATGATGAAAGGTGTCCTAGGTGCACCCTTGCCATTGTGCCCCAGTCCGCCTGTGACCCTGTACTGGTTGTTAATTCTGACACTGAAATGAATTTATTGAATTCCATTCTGGTCCATCGGACCCATCATCCTACTGTTCAATAATTGAGCTGGGGGAAAAAATGGTATGCATAAAACAAGCCAGCCTGTCACCTTGTTCTCCATGCTACCGCTTCCTGTCGTCACAATCACTCTCCTTAATTAATAGATACAGAAGCCTATGTTTTATTTAATATAGCATTTAAAATCTTACTGGTGTCCTTGCAGATACATGGTAAGGCATCGGCGCATTAGCTGTGAATACCTAATCAACAGTATGCAGATGTTTTCAAGGTCACATCTCACTTTGGAACTATACTTTTATTAACACCGGTAATTAATTATTACAGCTGGCAGACCAACTGCGTTTTGCTGACACAGGGAGATGCTGCGCTTGCAATATGTTTGTTGTGTAGGCAATGCTTTGTTTGCTTATCTTTTATTTTTAATTCTCAATATATCAACCATACTTCCCATTGTGATAGAAGTTTTGGTTTGTGAACAATGTGACATTGTGGGAGAGCTGCTGGTTTCGATTGGCCTGTCTATTGAAAATGGATTACATGTTACTTTTATGTCCTTAAATGTTATTTCTGGATATAAGGGTCAGGGGCACCATTAGTCACACGAATCAGCATATTTTAAGGACACTGTATTAACAAAGGATAATTACCTCAGCATTTAAAGTGTTTGCTATGAACTTTTGTTATAGTTAGGGATTTTTCTGCTATTTTCATGCAATCCTCCAGGGGAATAATCTGCCACACAATGGCATGAACACGGATTTATATAAAAGATACATTGCGCAGAAAGGGTGAAATGCTGCCTGCGGGTCGCCACTGCAAGTGTAACCGGACACCGGGCTTAGTGGCACCAGCGAGCCCTAGATCCCAGTCCCCCGTGCACCGGTCCCAGTCCCCTCCTCCAGCGTGACATCACGGGGCTGCCGCCCTCCCCTTAAACGCAGACGGCCGAGTACTCACCGAGACTCGGTGGCGCTGCTGTTCAGCTAGAGAGGATGCGATCCACTTAACCACGTCTGCCCCGGTGAGTGTCGCCGGACGGGGCGTGAGGTTTGCGGGACCTTGCTAGCGGTGATTGTTTTATCTGGTAGAGGGGCTGTAATATAGCAGCGTGTGGGAAGTTCATTGAGAGCGGTGCTGTTAATGCGAACGATGCATTGGTAGGTATGGAGGTGAGTAGGTGGACAGCACTGCCTTGCACTTTGGAGGAGGACGATCTGCTTCTCGCTTGTAACGTGCGGTTCATCGGACGGCATCAAAAAAGTGGCTTCATCCCACGACTGACATGAGGCTCGGTAACTTTCAACCATCGGCCGAAACTGTCCGTCTTCGTTTGTTCAACACATGCCAGGAGCCTAATAAGCGATTTGTCTCCGGTTTCTTTAATGGTGCGTTTATATAGCCTATGCAGGCATATGAATGATAGAAAGTTATAGATATTACATTATTAAACTTATAGATATTACATATTCATGTTTACATGTACAAAGTAAAATTGTTTCTGTGTGTGATATATCTATCGTGTATTTTACACATGATATAGCGGTATGTATTAATGTGCATTTGCATTGTGAGAAGTTGCTCGCAGACACGCTACGTGCGCCTCTCTGCTTCCCCTAATAATAAACTTCCTGCTTTTTGGATTTTAAATGAAGGCATGTAAACAAAGATCCCCTGCCGATTTGGAGATTATCGGACGACACGCCCGGTATAATTTACCCCCCAAAAAAGCGCAATTTTGTGCAAATCTATTTTGAAATACGTACCTTCTTTTGCACCTACAGTTAAGGGTGATGTTATTCGAGATGATCTACCAACTGCTTTGTCAGTATGGTGTGTCTTGGAGTATATCTGCTAAACGGTGGTATTTTAATTGCTTGGTGTTTTGTTTATTAGATATTTTCTGTTTCAATTGCGTTCTATGCATGACATCACCAGTATAATAATAACCGGTCATTTTTTACAATTGTGTTCCTCACTGAAGAAGAAAACGGCCTAAGTTGCTCCAGAGACTACTTTTCTGTTACTATACTTTTGCTGTGCAGATGCCATTGGATGAAACGTTACAGCCGAAGGAAATCACTTCCTTCATGATGAATATACATTTTATGTTCATACGCAGACCTGATTTTGCTCCCTGTTTTCGGAGTTAGCTTCTGTGTTTTCCATAGATGAAACACGGAACAATGGCGACTAATCATGATAAAAATTATTTTCCACTTTGCTATGAAAAGTCAGTAGATGTACGACTGACAAGCACTGTAATAATTATCCATGATTATGTTACATAATGGTATTAACCTTCATTTAATTGTAGCACCCATATTGTTGAGAATTTGTCTGTTATTATGGGAGATCATGTAAGACTGTGACTTCCCGTTCTGTCGTCCTGCCCTCACGTTGGGGTTTGGGCTAAGTACTGTAGCAGGGACCATCAGTATCACTGTTCTAGCTACAGTACAGCTGTGGCAATCTGCGATCGGGGAGAGATTAGGGACGCCACGCGGTGCAAACAGCAGCGAACAAACCGGCATGCTTATATGCGGTCGCTATTGGCGATTTTACTCTGCGGGTGATCTCAGCGTGATGGATAATGGGGGTGATGGTTTAATGGACGGGGCACTGAGTTATCACGCCACCCCTAAGACAGCTGGCTAGTCGTAAGTATAATTGGATGGTTAGTGCAAACGGCGAGGTCTTATTGATTGACAGGGCAATTGTATTCTTTAGATATTGATTCGGCCACTGCAGTGTGATGAGTGACTAAACTAAAACGCACAGAGAAGCACAATACAGTAACCGGTCTCCTTACTGGCCCCTCAAAGTGGCGGCCAAAAAACTGCTGTGAATATCAGTAACTGCCGTCACTTCCAATGCAGAAAGGAGATTGAAGAAGAGAAATGTGTTTTTGGGACAGATGAGCAAACCTCAAACTGCAAAAACCATGTTCCTGCCTCCAGGGTCAGCTTTGTTGTTTCTGGAGACCCATTCAAAAAGTCACGTTGGGATGCGCCCTGCCCCCCGAGTGTAGTGACCGTTTGCTGCCCACAGGGGACCCCTTATAAATGCGTGGTCTGAGTGGTGCTAGCACCAGGAGCCCTACACTCTGAAATGGAGGGGAAACAAAGCTGTCCAAAGCCATCATCTGTTCTCCATACTTAGTGTGATTCCATAAATAGCTGTCATCTTTTCATCTCTCTCTTTCTGTGTAATTCTATTTCTTTTTTTGTGCATTTGTTTCCCAGGCTAGTGTTTTTTTCTTTTTTTTTGGGGGGGGGGGGGCAAACGTCTATGCTTTACTTTACATTAGAAATATAGCCAGTTTTAGTAAGGACTTGCTTACTTTTCACCAGGACTGTTGGCCAGCCACAAGATGTGTCTTCATTAAGCCGTTTTTCCCAGAGGGCTGACGTAATCATAAAGCCCCACTGTGTTATTTTTTTTCAACCATGCACCAGCACGTATCTGGTATTATTAAGGCTTTTTGTGCTGGTTAATCTGCATCATTTCATGTGCAATGAAATGAACATTCACTCTGCTGTAGATGCTTTCATTAGGACTTCCTGGCTTTATTGGAGATCGTAAGGCTGGCATTAACAACCATGAGTCGGTGTTGTCTGCCTCCTTTCTGTTTTCTGCCTTGTGCCCCCCACCCTGAATTTTCCATGTTCACGTAACACTTGAAGGTACATCTGCTTATGAGTTGCTTTTCTGTTTGAGTGGGATGCTGGGGTGAATTTTTGAACTGGATTACTGGATGTTTCCACTATAAGTGTTGGAGAAAAGGCCAGTGGTTAGGACTTTGATCCTGAAAATGTAATAAGGATGTTATAGTTCCCACAGTCTCCCTTTTATAAAGTCTGACAATGCTAGACTTTTCCTTGCATTGTCTGAGCCTTGTTGGTGATGGATCTGTGTGTCCTGAAATAGATAACCCCCCCATGATATTCTGTTTCCTTTCCTCAATGTCAAATCTACCAGTGGAGCTACCTGAATAAATGATTTGTCCCCATGTATCCATGAAATTGCACATTTCCACAGGCTGTGGGCTTATGGCAGTGACTCCACATTACATTTATGCAGTGCATCTCTGGATTTCCCAGGACCCTGGACAATCTTAAGGCATCTCTACACTATACAACTTTTTAAGTCATCTGATTGCTGTACTGTTCACACTACACAACTTGTAGTCTTGTAATTGGCAGTCTTTAAGTCATTGTATTTTACACACTACATGACTAATTAGTGACAGGGGTTCACACACTACAAGATCTTTCACCAGGAGGAAATACTGATCAATCTGTCTGGTCTCCAAACTGTGTTTTATCATGAAATCACATGCAAATGACACCGGGAAATCGCAATTGTAGTGTAAACGTGCTGCAAATTGTTACATGTACAAATATGCGGCGGAGTAACCCTTGTATACATAGAACTTCCAGGAAGTAGTAGTTTCACATGCCTCGTTCTTCAGTCACCCGGCATTCAAAATTTATGTATATAGACTACCAGTCAAAACTTTCGACATACCGTCTCATTCAGTTGTTTTTCTTTATTGTTTTCTACATAGTTTATTAATATTGAAGACTTCAAAACAATGACATAACACATGTGGAATTATTCACTAAACAAATAAGTGTTAAACAAACCAGAATACGTTTTATATTTTAGATTCTTTAAAGGCACCTTTTGTGTTGATGACAGCCATGTACACTCTTGGCATTCTCTCAGTCAGATTCATGAGGTAATGACCAGGAATGATTTTCCAACAATCTTTAAGGAGTTCCCAGAGGTGCTGAGCAAATGTTGGCTGCTTTGCCTTCACTCTGCAGTCCAGCTCATCCCAAACCAATCTCAGTTGGGTTTAGGTCAGGTTATTGTGAATACCAGGTCATCTGTTGCATCACTCTTCTTCTTAGTCAGATAGTCCTTACATAGCCTGGAGGTGAGTTTGAGGTCATTGTCCTGTTAAAAAACAAATGCTGGTCCCACTAAGAGCAAACCAGATGGGATGGCATGTCGCTGCAGAATGTTGTGGTAGTCATGCTGGTTAAGTGTGCCTTGAATTTTGAATAAATCACCAACAGTGTCACCAGTAAAGCACCCCCACATCATCACACCTCCTCCTCCATGCTTCACGGTGGGAAACTCACATGTAGGAACCATCCACTCTCCTTTTCTGCATCTCACAAAGACATGGCGGGTGGATCCAAAAATCTTGAATTTGGACTCATCAGACCAAAGTACAGATTTCCACTGGTCCAGTGTCCATTCCTTATGTTTGTTGTCCCAAGAAAGTCTCTTCATCTTGTTGTTCTTCCTCAGTAATGTTTTTTTTGCAGCAATTTGACTATGAAGGCATTCTTCATGCAGTCTCTCCTGAACAGTTGATGTTGAAATATGTCTGCTACTTGAACTCTGTGAAGAATTTATGTGTGCTCCAATCTGAGGTGCTGTTAATATGTGCTTTCTGAGGCTGGTAACTATAATGAACTTATCCTCTGCAGCTGAGGTAACTCTTGGTCTTCCTTTCCTGGGACGGTCCTCATGAGAACCAGTTTCATCATAGTGTTTGATAGTTTTCACAACTGCAGTTGAGGATACATTCAAAGTTCTTGCAGTTTTCTGGATTGTCTGACCTTCATCTCTTAAAGTCATGATGGACTGTCATTTCTCTTTACTTACTTGAGTGGTTCTTGCCATAATGTGGAGTAGAACAGTAGTTGAATAGGGCTATTCACTGTGTTGAACTGTGTACCAACCCTACCTCTGCACAACACAACTGATGGTCTGAAACACATTAAGAAGGCAAGAAATTCCACAAATTAACTCTTGACAAGACACACCTGTTCATTGACAACCATTCCTGGTTAATACCTCATGAATCTTGACAGAGAATACCAAGAGTCATCAATGCAAAAGGTGTCTACTTTGAAGAATCTAAAATATAAAATATATTCTGGTTAATTAACACTTATTTGTTTATTGCATAATTCCACATGTGTTTCTTCATTGTTTTGAAGTCTTAATCATTAATCCACTATCTAGAAAACAATAAAAATAAAGGAAAACATTGAAAGAGAATGTATAACCAAATTTGACTGATAGTGTATATATACAGACACACATATACACACATGCCCATACCTACCATTGAGGACACCAAGGTGAATTCCTCAGTATTTTTTCCTTTCTCGGATATTGTCTCACTCAGTGTCTTGCACTCTCATTGACTATAGCCACGACACTTCTCACTCGACAACAGATCTAGATATTTAGCCTGCTAGATATCTGGCAGGTATCTGCACTGTTTCGGCCACTCCACTGGGTTGCGTCTTTGAACAGTTCACACATAACGATTTAGCTCCAATTTGCCGGGGCAGATCGAACACTGAAAATTGGGGCTAAAATAGTGTAGCGTGAACTTTACCTCCACTTGTAAAACTATTACCCTGCATGTCTCAAGGTGTCTATATATGTATGCTAAGCCTTCCTGTCAGTTGAGTGCAGTCAGACATTGCTGGGGAGGCGAATCAAGACCTTGAAGTCACTTTGAGACTGGCTAAAATCATCTTTGTAGAATGGTGTGGGGTTCAGCAGGTTAGGACTCTGTATCTGTGATCGGAAGGTTACCACTTCAAATCCCAGGGTCACCAGAGTTTTATCACCATTGGACCCCTGAACAAAGCCTTTAACCAACAGTTGCTCCATGAACCATTTGACCCTGCTTTCTCAATTGTACTTACTTTACTTAAATAAGCCCAAAACAGACTGGCTCGGGATAAGGCTGAGGGATCTGGACAAGGTCGTGATTCCACTGTAGAACACTGGCTAATTAAAAGATGTGAATGAAACAGGTGATTCTTTTGTGTATGGTGCTGACCAGCACAACACCCAGGAGACCTCTCTAACCATGCCCAGATTACTGATTCCTGTTTACTGTCACTGTACAAGCAGATAAACAGGTATGCTGCTAAAACAGAAAATATATAGCACTGGTTGTGCAAGCAGGAGTAGGATTTCCCAGAGGCCGCTGTCACATGCACCATGGTGCGAGTCTGTAACGTTTCACACAATCTGCAGGCTCTTCCCGTGAAAGCCCCGGAGAACAAACGCAGGGTGGGGGTTCTGGGTGTTCCTCAGTGGGGAGGCATTTCCTCTCGCCTCTCCCATAAGTGGTTCCTCTCCGGTAGGGAAACGCCCCCGCCCCCCCCCCCCACACACACACACACACACACACACACATACACACACCATGGCCCATAACATGACACTTGTCATGCTTGAGTCACTTTGGACAGGACAGGTTAAGAGAACCAAGCAATTAAGGGCCAATGTCAAGACCTTGTGGCAGGTTTATATTATAGGCATGTGGGATAAAGGCGGTTGACCAGAATTAACATCAATCACAGTGATCTGATTAACTGCCCTGCCCCCCCACCCCCCTTACGCACACATGCACACACCTAGAAAAATCTGCAGTCATCAAAGTTTGTGCTCCTCACTTATTCTGCATAAACCCTGCTGCTGGCTGGTCTATTAGGATGTTTTTTTTATTATAACATGACCTCACACAACCCCTAATGCAGTATTTCAGTACATCCCTCTCCCCAGCTGGCTGTGGTGTTTCACTTTCTGAAGTTTATCACATTCTCTGACCAGACCATCAAAGGAAATATGGAGTCATGAAGAGGATTGCTAATGAGGTTCTCCACATTTCTGTGTAAATTGAGAGGCATTCCCAAAATTCACAAATTTCTGGAAACAACCAGCAGAATGTGAAAGGAGTCTTAGTTGTAGGTTTGGTTTCCTGGTCTTCAATGTGACTGCTACTTTTAAGCTGATCCTGCAGGTCATAATTTTTCAAACTGTGGGATTTGCTAAGTAGGGGAACATAGCCTCAAATCAGGACCTGTATCATCCCTGGCAGAAATAGTTTAAATAGAATAGTCTAAAAGTTTGTCAGTCCGATAC